>VZRX01019220.1:0-119634 GCA_013398075.1 Notiomystis cincta | reverse complement strand
TCTGTGCCCCGTCTTTTTTTTTTTTTGTCTTTTTTTTTCTAATGATGATCTGCAGTGAGTTACTCACATCTAGGGAAACCAGAGTGCTGCAGAACTTTGTTTTCAAATGTAAGTACAATTTCATTATTTCAGCATATTTTCCATGCCCTTTAAGTGTAACTTGTATCTGGGTTTGTTGTGAGAAATACCTGAACACTTCCTTTATAATCAGGGTGACAGTAACAGTATTAACTCATTCAGTGGCTATTGTATCACAACCATGTGGGAGGGCATGGTGCTCCACAGACTGACTATTCAAGGACAACTTCTTGATTTTCAAATGTGGGAAAGTTTAGTAAAGCGTTAAGGCTTAAACTGATAAATCAGGCACCTGAAAGGTGGGGAGAGTTTATGCATGTCCTTCAGACTGCCCATCCCCTGCATGGAACAAGGCATGGATTCTGCAGGAGAAGTGTTACGTGACGACCTCATCCGAGGCAAGGCAATGGCTTAGTGCCTATCCGTAGCATAACTAGAAGAAGTCAAAGTTAAAGATAGATTATATTTTCTCTAGCCCCCTTGCAGCATGAAGGAAGGTCTTTTTTTCCAGAGAGTTCTTATGTCTATCCTTTTCTGGACTGTTTTTTAAACAAGAGACTAAAAACTGTGTAAGAGCAGAAGGTGGGACAGCAATCCTGAGTCCAGTTCCAGTGGGCTCATCTGATTCCATCTCAGACATCTCAGTACAGGATACCTTTTACAAGATTTTTGGGTCCCTTTTTAAAACCCATTTGGCAATATTACCCAACAAAAGCTCATGGTTGTATCCTCTGTATAAGAAGGGAGGAAATGGGAGAAACCCACAACCAAACTGTTGGTGAACTGGGATTTCAGTTGGACCCAAACAGGAGTGTGGCTGTTCAAATGGAATTTCCACAGCGGTGGCGAGTCTCAGTTCAGGTGAGGCTGTCAGGAGTATCAACTCCCATGTCAAATCCACAGAAGCTAATGATGTGGGCTGTAAAATTAGTGTTGATTACAGCATTAGTGTTGCTGGTCTGCATTTCAAACTGAAGCTTTGCTGGTCATAATAAAATGGAGGCAGACTTTGTTAACTTCTTTTTACATGTAAACAATTACAGCATTCCAGGAGCTCCTTTGTATTTTGATGGCTACAAGAAACATACAATTGTAGCTGAAAATTAACATCTAATATATTCATTGCAGAGGAAAAATATAAATATGTGTGACATCTTTGTTCCTAAACTATGCTCATCGATGAATCTATTTTGTATATTTCTGGCTAAATGTTGACAAGACAGACATTGATGTGTCTAGGAATGGACATGCAATAAACAAGCTATACAGAGTTTTAAAAATATGTGGTTTTGTCATCTTAGAAATAGGATGGTTTTGGTCAGAACTTCACTCTGCAGACCAACATGTCAAATAATACTTTCTCATGTTTAATTTGGTTGAGGATAACAAGTTCATCGATTTCTACTGATGCAGAAAACAGAGACAAAGTTTTAGGTTTTGTTTTACTTAGAATTATTTATGGAAATTACTTATTTAAAGAATTATTTAAATGAAAGTGTACCTTAGCAACATGTATTTTAGAATCTCTGGATATTTTTTAAATTTTTCTTTTATCCACCCAGTGGCTTTAGCACTTGCAAAATGCCAATGTTGCATGCTTCCATACTTCTCTTAATAGCATCCTAAGGGAGCAAAGATCATCTCAGCAGCAAAAATTTTAAAGAGGGAGAGGGAGAGGCAAGAGGCACAAGTTTACTGTGTAATTTAGGTGTGTTCAATGTTCTTGCTGTATCCTGCAGAAACACCTTTGTTGTTTTTTCATTCAAACTGATTCAAACAGTACTTTGTGTAAGTAATTCTTGAAGGAGCTTATGCCGGTGAACAAGTGAAATGTTATCAATGGAGCAGAGATTGACTGTTCATCATGCCTGGTATTTATTGCTTTGTCTAACAACTCGCCCCAGCAGACTGACAATTGTGTTCTCTCTGAAGACCCTCCCAGCTGCAAGGCCTGATTGACAGAGTCTGTGGGCAGATGCACTTGCCAGACTCCAATAAAGATGGGGCCTTGGGAACATCTAAGGCAATTATTGACGGGCAGCAATCCACTAATCAGACAATTTCAAAATTAATCCCACAGTCCCTTACTGTATTAGCTTTCTTCCTTGTTTGTATTTATACAGCAAATTCATGACTTCAGTGAATACTCTCCCTTCCAGCCCAATTATGTATCTCTGAGGGTATTAAATTAAAAACAGAAGAAATATTGAAAGTGGCTTGCAATTAGTTTCTTTAAAAAGTAGTGTGGCACTTACAGGCTTGTGTTCTTAATATGATTCTTGATAATAAAAGTAAACAGGATTTTTTTTCCTCATACAAGTAAAGCAAGTATCCCTAATATGCCTTATTATAAAGCAGCCCATATATAATGAGAGGGGAAAAAGTGATTTGATTTTAGAGTTTAATTATATCTTCATAAAATTCTTCTACAGTAACTGACAAATCCACAGTGTCTCCAAATAACATAAACAGATTTTGGGTTGTGCATTTTGGTTTATCTTTCCCTTGTTTTATTCTGATCACTTTATAATACAAAATTGCATTGGATTTGATTGTCATCTGCCTTTTAAATGAAGACTGATGCAAACAGAACATTTCTTTCTTGTGGAAATGAAATACAGAACCATCTTCATGGTGTAACTTTTTAAGTGTGAGTAACTGCCTGGAGTCCTTAATTGTGTACTGTGTATCTCATTCTTTTAAAATTTGGAAATCTGATTTCTGCAGTGACTGAAGGATTGTTTCTGCAGGTCTGAACCTGAATATAGAATTTCCTGGTTTTATTATCAAAAATGGGTGACCAAAGAGAGACATCACTTTAAAGGCATTATTTTGTATCTTTGCATTGCTGGTGGCTTTTGGATTGAACTGTAAGAGCACTGTGCATTTCTGCTGTTTCCCACATGCAGCAGGAAGTACAGAGGAATGAAAAAGAAACTGAACTAATCCACTTGGAAGTCAATGTGTGAGTTCAGTGAACACATGGGTTGGAGAGTATATGGTGCAATGCTAACTGTAAAAAGAGTAGAAAATATTTCCAAATTGAGGGAGTGGTGAGGCAGAGATTCTACCAAAGAGGCTTAGGCTCAAACCCCTTCCTGGGTAAATTTGGTAGGTTCAGCCACTTTCTCTGTATTTCAAATTTCCATCTGTGTGGCTTCAAGATTTCCATCCTTGAATGAGTGCTGGGGAGGGTGGGGGGTGGAAATGTGCAAGCTTTATTAAAATTATAGAATTGGTATAATTTTCAAGAAAAAGATGATAAATCTGTAAGGGACAGCAGAGCTGGTTAACTCTGATCATTTTAGTAGTTGTATGTGGAGCTGCTGAGCATAAAGTTACAAACATATAAGATCATCATCTACTTTGAACAAAGATTTGAGTTAACAGAATCCGTTTTGGCCTGTTGTAGTCAGACACAAGTTTGAATTGATTCACAGACATGGAGGACATAGAGGCAAGAGTCATACTCCAGGTAAGCTATTTTTGGGTTACCCCAGTGATTTCTTGAGCTCTCTTTCCAGGGCTATGTGGCATTTTGTCATGAAAAATGGCTAAATTAACACACTTCTTTGGTTGGATATGTTTAGACAAGAAGCCCAGGCTCAGGAGGCACGAGGGTAAAAGTTCCTGTGCTTCTTTTATACTTCAGTGTTTAGCAATGTGCCTGTGATGATGCCAAGCTGCCTTTCCATGTGCAAGCAAAACCCAGGATGGAGCTACTGGTAGGCCTTGTTTTATATTACTTTTATTTGATTTATTACAGAAGTTGTTAACAGCCCATAGTTCTTTGAATAAAATAAAACAAGAAAACCTATAAGGCTCAGAAGCAACATAAACCAGAGAGTCTTTCACCTTCATTATGAACTAATTCAGCTTTTGATTACCTGGGGATTAACACCTCCATATGTAACAAAAGAAGCATTCTGTGAGTAAGAAGCTCTATAAGGTAACTGTTCACACAATTTGGCATATTTCAATCTAGCTCAAGAGGACAAAATGAAAAGTGAGAGATAAAAGATTATCCAGCTTTCCACACATCCTTCTGAAGACGTCTTTTAGAACCTGTCAATTCATCAAGTAGATTTCATATGAAATGATTAAAAAGAGCTTTAAAATTCACAGATCCTCTTAAGAAAGTAGTACTTGATGAATTAAGGTCACCACTCAGTGATACTGGTGGAGCTTTGCCCTTTAGTAAGGGGCTATGTTTGGAGGTTTCTGAAATCCTTTGCCAGCTAGGTAATATTTTAGTGAATGAAGGCAGCTCTTCAATCCACATCTGCCTAGAGGGGTCCTCCTCAGACACGGGTACAGTTCAGTTTCCCTGCTTACGCTGCAGTTCAGCCAACTGATCATGCTCCTCTTTGTGGGCCTTCCTTTGTCTTCATTTTTAATGTGCAGGTGGATTCAGACCACAGGCTTTACATACCCCACCAGCTGGTGACAGCTTTTGGCTATGGTTGACCTGGGTTAAGTTAGAACTGATGACCAAAAAGTGAAACTTGACGTTACCAAAGCCTGAGGTTATTTGTTGCCCTTTAGGGACTGCTGGTTCTAAAGCAACAGCAATTAGGTTTGTGTGGCACAATAAACAAAAATAGAAAGTGCATTCATATGGATAATGTAAAGATTAAAGCCCTTGCACTCTCAGCTGCACGCTGAATGGCTTGGGTTTTTATATGCTTTTAAACGGGAGGGCTGCGTAACATGACCCTCCAGTTGAAAGGATGCAGAATCGCTATACTCCCATCTGGATTATTACATTCAATTTAGGCCACATGAACTCCTGTGCTGAAGGTGTACATCTAAGAAAATGGTTGTGAATTGAGCGTGACTTGCATAAAAGAGCAAGTTGCACCTATTCGTTCTTGAAAACCATCTGCTTTTAGTTAAAATCACAGTTGGCTTGCCAGCCAGCCATGGGGGCCCCATCTTCTTTTCTGTATCACCCCACATTCACATGCTTAATATACTAGTAATTTTATTATGGAGCTGTGGTCAAGACTCTGTGGCTAAGGTTGCAACCAGGTTCTTTTATAAGCTCTGTTTTTTGTCTGCCCCACTAGAGCTTTCACTAGGAAAATTGACTTGAAAATTGGCAACATTCACTTTGCACTTCATATCCATATATTTACATTCTCAGGCATGTTTAATTGTCATGCTCCCTGCTTTACTACTCTTTCAACTTCAATGTTAATTATTAGGCCCCACTTAAAATTAAACCTTTCTTGGTGTCTTTTAATTATAATCAAGCCCTAGGCAGTCGGGTTACTACGACCACTGTGTATTACACCGTTCTCAGTTGTGGCCCTCAGTTGCCTTGTTATGGCTTATTTGTAGACTGGAAGCTCTTTGACTTTTTCTTGAATTTGTTTGAGTATGTTGAGGGTCCTGGCCTACAACTCAAGCCTTTTCCTACTACTGCCATTAAAATAAGTGGTAATAAACATCCAAACAATTTATAGATGCAACCTGACTCCAGCTGAAGCTGATTGCAGAATTTCCACCAACATCAGCAGGAATGGTGCAGCTGTGACTCTCCTTTTGTAAGCGATTCTGGGTGCTAAGTCACCCTACCATCTAAGCTAAACTAGCAGTTTTCCAAGCACAGTTTCCTTATCATTTTAAAAATTGAAATCACCATTTTTTGCAAGATACTGAAAGTCTGCACGCTTGAGTGTAGGGAATATGCATGGATCAGCATGGATCACTTATAACTGACAACGTTTGGAAACAATAGTGAATTTGAAGAAATGTAATTTGAGTAGTTCCTTGTTTTCTGTTTTAATGTATTTTTCCCATCACTTTTAGTATGAAAATCCAGCCTTACTCACAGGAGCTAAGTAGTTAGAGGATTTCCAAGCAGTCAGTTGACTTTGGCACCTTAGTGTGTATTCCAATGTGGATATGCATTAAAGCAGGGTGACCAAGTCTCAATTTAAAATTGATACAATTGAACAGTATCTGTTGTTATTCCAGAGAAGGAGGACATTTTTCCTATTCAGTGTGGTCCTGTTTCATGCAATTTCTGAATAATTATTTCTGACTACATACAGGAAAGCTGTTGACGTTCCTATATCCAAAAATGACTTAACACCATCCAGACCTCTAAATAATTGATATGTTCACACTCAGCATCCTCAATGTGTGATTAATTATTTAAACTGAACCAGGATCTTCTAAGTCCTCTACCTTTTCTTTTTGTTTTCCGAGTTTTACCTAGATTCTGTAAGTACTTAGGCTCTGTAGTCAGAGAGGTTTTAAACTGATGGAAGAGCCAAAATGATCTGCAAGAAACAAGTCCTTTGATATTTTCAAAAGAGATTTGGTGAAGGTCAAATATTCAAAACCAAAGGAAAAAAAGAAAATCTGCTGCGAGAACAGAGAAACCCTATTAAAAATAGGAGTAAGAGGGTGATGGTCATGATGGTAAGGAAGTATAAATCTAAAAGAAAACATGGAATGTGGAATGAGAGATGTTTTCTGGCAAAGGCAGAATGGATGAATATTAGTTGGTCTGAAATCATTATTTTGAAAAAAGCAATCTTTTTAAAAAGTGTGTAGATTTTTTGCCCCTTTCACTGATGCGTTTGACATATTTGTTATCCCTTTTGTGCAAATTTCTCAGGCTCGCAATGGATTAATCATTCTTTGTATAAAGTGCAGTATCCTTACCTCTAAAGTATAAATTCACATCCACTTGGGGAAAACATTGTCCCTTCTTCTAGCAGAAAGACTATGGTTCTACCATATGATAAAGAAGTTATGTCTGAGAAGTCTGTGCAAAGTTGATCATCTGAAAAACATTGCACTTAATCTTCCAGTAGTACCCAGTCCAAAGCAGGATCTATCTTACAGATTTTTGGTATCAGAGGAACCCATTGCAGACCTGAGATCACTATAACTGTAGCTTTTCTAGGTTTAAACACGTATTGTTAGTGATGCAGTGACAAACTGCACTTAGCAGAGAAATTTTGGAAGTGCTTGGGCTGCAGTTGTAGCTGGATGATTCCAGAAATCTCTCTTGACCAAGGATTTGGAGGAGTACATAGAAATTGTCTGTTTACTTGAATCAGTACAGCTGAATAGCAAAACTCCTGGAAATGCCTTTCATGGTATAGTTCACTGTTCTGGTTTGAGAGGGAAGTAATACTGTATTATAACCAGCCTAGTGATGGAGCTGGTACATTTCCTGTCAAATTGTGCTTTGTTTTATTGAATATGGGAAGTCTTAACATGCTCTTCGACAGCAAAACTCTCTGCAAACAAGAATGTGGGATATCTTTATTGCATATCTACCACAGAGAGTTGTCACTAGTCTATACACTGCAGAGAAGATTTGAGATAGACAAATCTCTTTAAAGATCAGGCTTTTTAGGAGGCTGCACAGTGAAATCTACCTTGTTGGTTTATTTGTGTGTATTGCAGTTGTAAACTGAGTGGTACATATATAAAAATTCATGTAACTTAGTATGGTGTTGTTTACTAACTTCATGCAATATATATCGGTTCAGAAAATCACTCATATTATGTTTAAATGCTAATAAAATGAAATCCCTTAGCAGTCAAAGGAATTAACCCATATATGAGTGAAATACCAAGGCAGGTCTTGTTATTTTTATGAAACTCTGAATAATATAAGTATCCAATTGATAAAATTTTATTAAAGCTGACAGCCCTTAAGTGATCTAAGTGGTAAATATTGAAATGAAGTTTCAACAACACTGCAGTACCAAGGGAGGCCTAAGGCAGTAATAAGGATTAAACAATGATTTAATGTTGTTCCTTGGGGGTAGAGATTGTTGTTTTAATGGAGAGCAAAAGCTCACTTCCTTCTAAATAATTAAACTGTGATTTGAGAAATTGATCTAAGGTAGTTGTAGTGGTTTGTTAAGTCCGAAAGAGATAAATGAAGGCAAAGTGTCCTGGGGCAAGGGGAAGTCAGGGGAGAGTGGTGAAGAGATAGTTTTGCAGGATAGATTCATGACAAGTGTCCCTCGGGAAGGGGGAAGCTGGCAATGAGCATATTTTATCTTTTATTTGTAATGTAAACAGACTTGTGCTGCCTGAGGGTGGGTAATAGCTAATGAGCAGGGGGTTTCCGTGGGGTGCAGATTTTATTAGCACAGCTTATAAAAAACAGAGCTAAATTAAAAATGCAATGTCTTCTAGATAATACGATAATCAGCGATGCTACAGGGAGCACCTCCACCTAAGCAGAGCGAGTGTATTAGCATATGCATGTAAAATTTCCAAACTATTTGTTCAGCAGTTTCTGTGAGCTGAATGGCTTTCTCATCTTCACAGCAGAAAGCAGATTTCACATAATAGGGCTGAGTATTTTGGGCTGCCTTAGGAATGTAGGAATGCAGCAATTTTGTCATGTGTTTCAAATCTGTCATTTGTATATAACCAGTGGGAGACTTGGCCAGAGACCTTCTCATCATGTGTGCCTCTTGGGTGATGGTTACGAATGAGATGACAGCTAGGACAGTGGTAGAGATGGGATAGAAGGGGGAGAAGGGAGAAAGAAAACTCTGACTAATTAGACAATTGCTTGAGGTAATTTCCTTGGGATTAATATGATACACAACCCTGAATTGTTCTAGACAACTGATGCAGAGCTTCCAAAACTGTGGTGGGATGTTTTCCAACCAATTACCCCTCTCAGTCTGTATGCACATACCACTCTTTAGAAACACAATTAAATTGAGTTAAAATCCTAGAAAACATTGAAATTCCCTCTACTTACTGGAAAAGGCTGCCTGGGATCAATCAAGGCCTTCCAGTGTAGCTACAAATGGGCAGGTTACATCAGAACAATGTTGTATTTAGGCACATAGAAGGAGGAAAAAGTTGAAGCATCAAGAACCCTTGAGAACACTGTCAGACAAAGTCTTGGGACTCCCACTGCCAATGCCTCCATTTCGCTCAGGACCCAAGGCAAACCTTAGAAGGTAAATTGAGCACAGAGCATGAATGGCAAAAGTCTTCTAGAACTTCAGCATTACTCTAGTTTTCAGTAATAAAAAAAGACATTCAAAATACTTGTGGCTTTCAGGGGCTTTGGGACATATTGAGTAAGGTCCACTGAAACAGGAAGAATTAAGGGAAATGTCCCTTAATTATCTACATATCTCACTCCTGGCTGCAAGACCTGGGCCTAGTAGTGTTGAAGGTAATGTTGCACAGTCAGAAACGTATCTTTGACCCACCTGCTCCTCTCTGTGCAATAAACTTAAGAATTGGAAGTGAAGTCAAACTATACAAGCAGATAAGTGTGTATAAAACAAGTTTTCCCAAGCAGACTGTTTTATGTTATTCTATTTTGTATACACATTACTATAATTAGAGAGAAGCTTCAGGACCACCTGGTGTACAATCAGCTTTATTGTTCCCAGCTCCTCAGGCTAGGAGAGAGAAGAGATTGTACCATGATCAAACAATTGTTGTTATTTATTGATAGCTTTCTATAAGTGCTAGGCAGGTTGCAAATTCTAGTCTACAGAATTCCTTAGAGCACATCCCTTGATGCTCTGAAGGGTGTGCTCCAGCTGTCTGGGTTTGGGTGTTTACCAGTAGTTCAGTCTGATGACTGGAATACATCATGTGTCTGTACTCATCCTCTGTCAGAAGGAATGAAAAGTAGATAGGATTTTATGTTTTGGTACATTCATTTGTCAGATTGGATTTGGTTCTGCGTGTGTACATGTTGTTTTTATTTCTATGGGAGAACACAAGGCAGAAGAAATGTCTTGCACTTGGAGCCAGAAGATGGTAGAACTAAGCCTCAGGAAAGAGGTTTATCTTTCCCATGGGAGTTCATTCCATGGGCTCAACCCATCACAAAGAAGTCTTCTGTCTCCTGAGGAGGCAAACTGGTTTATGGAGACCTCCATTGTATGAGAGAAGGGATACACGCCTGAGGAGATGAGTGGGAAATCCAAACACAGTTCAAGTTCTGTGGAAGGCCAGGGTAGGGAGTTGGGACAGGGCTGACATGCCTGTGGTAGCTCATCTTGGTGTTGGATCAATAAGGTTGGAAGGCACCACTGGAGAAGGTCTAGTCCAGTCTCCCTGCTCAGAGAAGTGACGTGCTCAGGGCCTTGTATTTTAGTCAATCTGCTGAAGTTTCCAACTGTCTAAGTACTCCCTGTGTAGGTATGTAATCCATACTCAAGAGAAGAATGGTGTAGTTAAATGACATTTATCACCTGCTAGGATAAACTAACAGGGTAATTAATGACAGAAGCACTACTTCTTTGTTATTACATTTCATTAGTATGTGAAATACCAGAGTATTTCTAAGACATGAGACTAACCAAAATCAAATACTTTACTCTAGCTTCCTCTGCCCCCTATGAGTGAATACCTGTGACCAGGTATTCACCAATGAGCTTATCCCAAATATTTGGATTGTCCATATTAGTGAATGCTGATAGTGTTTGAATAATAGCCAAGGCACAGTAGCTTGCTGTCATGTAAGTTTGTGTTGTCAGTTTGGCTGATTTTGAACATGAAGAATTGGTCAAAATTAATAAATGAGGCAATTTGCAAATAAAAAATTATATTCTGATCCTCTGGAGAGCCAAGACATCCGTCTATTTCAGTTGACCTGAACTATGCTGGGGTTAGATTTAGAAGTATGCCTAAGGTGTGGCCTGAGGTATCTTCTCTATGAAGACAGTATTTTACATTTCATCTTCTATAAGAATGCAATTCAAATTTTTGGATACCACAACATGGCATTCCACAATGTTTATTCAGGGAGAATATTGCTTTTAGATTATCAGGTGGTACACATCACTAATAGAAGCATAGATTTTGACTGATTATTTACTTACCAGGGTAGTAGACAGTCAGTAGACAGTTCCATTCCTGCCTTTATCTTATGCTTCCTTAAGAGCTGTCATGCAAGTCATATGTCTTTCCAGGCTTCCATTTGCTATATCTGCACCAGTAGTAAGAGCAGTGCCTTTCTTACTACTTTTTTAATCTGTCTACTTTGTTTATATGATCACCTCTTTAGCATAGCAAGTGCCCTGTTCTCTGCATCTGCAATGGAGCCAAACTGAGAGCTTGGAAATGAATGTGAAGAGCTTTGTCACTGTTGGCTTAAAACACATTTTTGCCATGGTCAGATTTCTTACAACAGGTTTTTTTTGTGTGTGGCAAACATGGCTATGTTTGGCCTTAAATACAGCAAAATCTTCAACATGATGAAATGGCAAAAAATGTCACAGTTCATCATGCTACAAAGTATAAACAATCATCAAACAGGTGAAAAATACATTAAAGAAGAATAAAACTTCAAACAGATTTTAAGTAGTTCACTTTTATGTTTTAATAGCTCTTTAGGAGCCTGTAAATAGAAAGTCAATTGGATTTCAGACTTGTTTCCATAGTTATATTACACACAGGGAGTATTCAATAAAACAAATCTTTTATTTAGTTCCTGACAGGTAATTAAAATGTGCCTCTGCATTTTCTTGTCTGTTACTGTAGGAACTAATATCAAAGTTTTCTAGAGTTTACAAGTATTCACAAATATATTGCAACTTAATTTTATCTTTTGGGCTGCAAACCTGGTGCTAACTGGAAGTCTTTAGTTAGTGGAAAGTTTGAATCCTGTTTGGCATTCTAACCTTAACATTTCTTTTTTACTACAAAAATTTAGTTTCAGCTTCAAAGATCCACAATCCTGCTTGCACATTTTTTGAAGAAATAGATGGTGGGCAAGGCCAAATATGTAGAAAAACAGTTACTAGAAGCGGAATAAATTTAGAGAAAAATCTAAAAAAAGAAATTGTTAACATTCCTGAAAATATTTGAGGGATGGGGAGAAGGTGCTCATGAGGGTTAAAGTACTATGATTCTTTTTGAATTCTTAGTTGTCAATTAAATTGTTTTTATTTCAAGTGTCTGAGATTTGTTTAGGTGCTGTTCCACAGAGGACCATTCAGTTCTGCAGTCTCTTCAACATATATATTTTCAGAAGTTTTAGAAGACAGCACCTGTGAATGTCCAAAAAAAAAAAGCAGTAGAGACACTTCTCTTTACTGCTGACATGCTACCTGGATCAGTCTGGCTAAATCAGAAACTTTCAGTCTTTGTGTTTTTACAGGATTATATATGGTGGCACCATGGGGTTGGATTTCACAGCTGGGGATCATATAAAGAATAAGCTGCATTTTACCAGCCTTACTTTTTTTTTTCTTTTACTTTTTTATTTATTCCTTTTTTATATATATATCATTGTAATCTCTTGCCCCTGCAATGTATTAGTACCCACTATAGTGCATGGTGACTGGTAAATCCACCAGGATCTGCATCAAAATGCCTAAACTCACTTTTTCAGGAAGCTGCCTCTGTGCTATTCTTTGTGTATCTCCCAGACATGGAGGAAAATTGCTTTAGGAAGGGCTTTATCAGTTAAACTGATCAAGAACTAAGCTAATAATAATGATTGGCCATAGCTTGGCACGTGGTAACTTTGTGATGTACTTCTCCCACCTGCCTTGTGCTTTTGGCTACAATTGCCTGACTGCATGGATAACCAACTACCTTGCTCTCTGTGAATGCCAAGCATTGTTTGCCCTCTCTGTGGTTATCTAAAACCAGTGTGATTTTCCTTTGAGCAGGCATACTTAAGGAAATACACAGTTCTTCGGTGTGTTGGGTGGATCTTCCTGTCAGCACCACTTGAATAAGCCCATGCTATATTCCACTTTTCTGGGCCAGCTCAGTACTGCTGGAGAATGTTTGATGGGCACAGAGGCTGGGAGGACTGGGCTCAGAAGAGGTGCTGGATAAAACAGAGTGGGGAGAAATAGGGTTTCCTAGCACAGGATGGGAATGCTGTGTGAAGAGACTTTTGCCTTCCAGTTGGCCATGTCTAAACAGAGGCAGGAGCATGCAAAGGGGGAGGATATCAGCTTCTCAAGGGCTGCCAGCTTGGGCTGTTGGCTCTTGCAGCTCTGTGGAGTAACGTGACGAGCTATAGCTATCACTTTACACACAAATGCATCTCAGTCCCTTGCTGAGGCTTGACATCAGGCAATAGGCTTATGTTTTATGAGTATTAAAATGTCATAGCTTTAGTACTAACTTGTACAATTTCTGGTATAACTCCCCCACCCTCGCTTCTTCTTTTATGTTAGAGTTAGAAGAATGGTTGCAATCTTTATTGTCCCTTAAAAATGTGCTTGGAGACATTATTATAGAAGTGGTGTAATCTCAACAGAATGATAAGATTTGCAGTATTACTGATGGGCTCAGCTCACCCCCCAATAAAATTCTAGAAAAAAGGCCTAAGCTGCAGGACTTTGCAGGGATTTATGAGTTCTTGGCACAATTGGGAGTAACTGTTTCCATGAATGGCTATTTTATCAGAAAGAAAAATTAGAGTTATGTAGCACAAAATGTTTGCTACAGTGGAAAAAGTCCTACTTTCTGGATTACTCTCAGCTCTATCTGTTGTCAAAGCTAATCACACTGAGCAGTTCATCTGTTTATTGCCATAATATTGTATTTACAGCATGCATAAATACAGCTCTTTTCACATTAAGCCTGATAGACGCTTTAAACCTGTCTTTTATCTATTGCTTTTACATTTCAAACCCACTTATTGCATTTGCAGATACTGCAACGAATTTATGTGTTTTATAAACCTAACAGAATGCCTTGTGTACTGATTGATGGAAAATCAGTTGCTCAGTTGCCAGGCAATGATTGATTTTCCAACACAGCTGCTCCAGCTGTGCTACAGATGCCATTTTTTCTCAGAGATCATAAATGGTGGTGTAAGCTATTGAATGTGATCCTTAATTGTAAGGATCTCTGAGAAATCAGTCATTTCAGTACTAAATGGCCATTTGGTCATTACCTTCAGCTATGCTTTGTGTTTTTATCTATTAAACCTAAAATTAGCTGTGCCGCTTGGAGGTTGCTTTGGTGCATATTGCAAGAGGCTGGTTTGAAATCTGTGACATAAGTAAATGCTTGTCACTAAAAATTACAGTTCATTGCAAAATACTGTAGCCAATAGCATGTGCTGATGACAGCAAGCCTTTTTCCTGGAATGCATTTCAGATTCCAGTATTTTATTTCAAACCTTGCTCAGCTGTGTATGACTAATAAATAATAGAGGAAAGAATAACTCAACAGAAAATCTGCAGACCTTCTTTTGATCTGGGGAAGCAGACTTTGGTTGCTCGGCATTCTTTTAGATGACCTTCATCATTTAGTTGTAGGCTGTGATTTGGCTCCACTATCCATTTCCACCGCAGCATAAAATATTAAAGCCAAGCAATATCAATAATTCATACTCTTGTGGCATCAGGGGTATCAATGAGAGGGAACATTTGGATTTGCTAAAATTAAAAGCACAACTCTGCTTAAGATACAAGTGCAACCTTAAGGCTTTTAATGCTCATTATGAGAGAGGAAATTAAGCCAAGTTTCATGTTTCATAGAAAGAGGAGCTGTAGTTTGTAGGTGTCCTGTCATTTGTACATTAGCCTGCAATTCACAACAGGGTAACGTGTCTCCTTGCTAAAATAGACTTGTTGGCAGGCTGGGTCCTTTTCCCTACCTTTCTCAAGAAAAGCTGTTTTTTTCTCAGTGCTTTCTCCCTGGTATGAAATCTGATTCTTCTTAAAGAGCCAGTTACTACTGATATTGACAGTGTGGCTGGTTGCAAAGCAGAGAGAACTGGAGCATGCTCTGGCTTCTACACCTGGTTTTGCCACTGCCTTGTGGGCAAATCCCTTTGGTGTTCTGCATTTAATTAAAAATATCTCAGAGGTGTTGTTCAGTGTCTAGTCCCAAGAGCCTCTGATTTCAGTGGGCCAAAGCACTGAAACAGTATCAGTAGGAATCTAAAATGCAATTAATTCTATCTCCAACTTCTAGAACATGATATTTTCCTTAGGGTTTTCTCTTTTAAAAATAATTTAATGTCTACTTTGTATAGTCTTGTCTTCTAATAAATACATGTCTAAATGGTATAAAATGATAGATGATTTAATAGTCTGGTAGACTTCCATGCAATAATTTTTTGAATAGTCATTTATACTCGCCTTCTCCATTAAGGCAATACTCTCATGCACATCCATTTCTTCAAAGCTGATATTCTTCCAAAACAGCAATAAAAAGTCTCTCCACTTTTTAGGTGTAATTGATACCTTTCAAAGCCAGTCTACTAGAGACATTTTAGGATAAATTTATGCTTTCATTCTGTAAGCTTTCTTTTTCTAGTGCCTTCTCCTTCAAGAGAAAAGGGTCACCTCTACTTTTCCTTTGGTAACTTGCTCAGCTTTTCAACATCTTGCAATTTTAGATGCAACTATAGGAGAAGTCCCAAACCAAATTCCCAGTGGAGTTGCTAGTTTTTACTTAAGCAAGAATGTCCTTCTAACTTGAATATTTCTCTCTTTCCATATTGCTGGTACTGAGTGGCTCTGCCATTTTAGGATTTCTGTTACTGTCAAGTTGGCTGCAAGCTGTACTCACTGAACAGAAACTGGAAAAGACATGATTTATGTTTGTGGTTGTGTGATGATAGCTGGGCAAACACTGAAATAAAGGTGAACTGTGGCCTGGGTTGTCTTCATGTAAGTTTGTGCATGCTCATGTCAGGCATTCAACAGGAAGATTCACCTTTTAAATTCAAGTTTGTTTCAGAAACACAGGTAAGCTGTAGGGCCAGGCTGTGGGCAGACAGCTTCAGCAGACAGCCTTGTTCTTCTGGTTTGGAGGAGAACCCAGAGGGAAGTGATGGTAGCACTTCCATTTAGCATTTAGTATTGATGTGGCAAGGCAGGAAGGTAAAACGAGATCCTTTCCATTGCTACGTGTCCTGTTGGTACATGAAAGAAATTGCAAACAGCAGATAGGGATGTGTCAGGGGTTCTTTGACCTCTTCAGCTAAAGCTGTGGGTTGGCTGCAGTTCCTTAGGGAAAAGCAGGTTTTTAAGAGAACTTTGTTTTCCTGAGGCTGTGATTCAGTTTTTCCCCTGCTGTAACATTTCCCTGAACCTCCCTGCTATTTTGCTGTGAGTGAGGACTTAGAGAATTGACCCTTCAGATGTTTTTGTTTCCTCTTGGTAAAAGTGCTGCTCTTGCTTTTTGGAAGAGGTTGCAAACAGCTGCTTCCTGGCACTAGAAGTAGTTTTCACTGTGATCTCCTGATCCACAGGAATGTGTGAGAGATGGGTCATCACAGAACTTGACTTCAACTCCCATATCAAGTCTGGAACCTTATTATGCCAGTTCTGGTAAATGACATAGTGCTCTCCTTTCAGTGGAGCTCCATCAGGCTTTGGCTCTGGGGTCCATGTGGCATTCTTAATACTTCTGGGATATTGCTCACCTTCTTTTAAAATTTTATGATTTACAACATTCTTGGGATTTTTTTCCTAATCTTTTCCTGTTCTTTGCTATCTTTTCCAGCTACCAAGTAATGAGGCCATCATAATGGTGAGGATATCCTGGTACAGCTGTTGTTATAAACTGCAGAAGGAAGCCCTTGCTATTCCTCCTGGATGCTGCTTACTAGACCCAGCCCAAGCCTTAGTCTGAGCTACTGAGCTCTTACTCTTTGTTCCCTGCTTAGAACTTTTCCAAATTGCCATTTTCCTTTTCTTGATCACATATAATACTTCTAGTTCCTTACCCTGAGTTATATAGCTGTGATGAATATTATTAAAAACACCATGTTTTCCCCCCTTTTCTTTAGGCAATTTCAGATCACATTGTACGAAAGACCTACCAGTACCCTCATTTACCACCATAGAAACTTTGTGTTTCTTTTTAAGTATCACAATGATTCTAGAAATAAATGCCCCATATCTCATGAAAGAACTTCAACTGTGTTCCTTTTATTTAAAAAAGGGTTTCACTTTCTTCTTTTAAATTAAACTGCAAATTCTAAGCATGTTTTCCCTTTTCCCCCACACCAGACTAAGCAGAGGATTCAAGCTACCTCTAGCTCCCACCCCTCCTCCTACTCCTTTTGGGATTTGTGACATTGGAGATATGTGGTGACTGCTGAGGAAATTGCCCTAAGTGATATTGGAGTAATTCCCCTTCATTTTAGTAATAAAGGTTGCATATGTTTTATGAGAATAGCACCCCTGCAGTACAGAGAGCTACTGTGATCCATCACTTTAAATCAAGAAATCATTTGACACGTTTATTTCCTGAACAGGAAGTGTTCTGTCATATCAGCTGGAAACCCTGAAATCTGTACATGTTAAGATGAAAGTCAAAATAGCAGATGCTGTTATTTTACTGGTCCAGTTCCGTTTTCCTAGGAAGGCCACCCTACCATTGGGATGCTGAAGAAGTATCTATTTCTTTCCTTTCAGAATGCATATGTCTGAAGAAATTTATTAAAATAGGCATAGGGATTTGAGTTAGTCATTTTTAGAGGACTCTATATCTGATAATTATGTGGTAAAATCTGATCCAAAATGGAAATATACTTCAAATGTGTCATATATAATAGTGGTTTGGGCAGAAAAAAAGAAAAGAAGTGAGAAAATTTCCCATGTTATTTTAATCAGAGGCTTGAAATTTGCAAATTTAATGCAGATCATAGTTGACTCATAACTATATACACAGCAAGACCAAACCTGGACACTTTGAAAAGCACAGATAAGCAGGGAGATGGCAAGGAGGACCAGTCACACTTACCTTGAAAGCATCAGCTGCACAAGAACTTTCTGTTTAGATGGTGGGCTAAAGCGGCTTCCAGCCAGACTGTTAGTTGTGTAAGTGTAAGAATTGACTGACTATTCTCAGCTTAGTCAACTGCAGCTTAAACTGATATAAAACCTGTGCTGGAGATGTGTGAGCCTTGCATGCCAGCTGCGCTTTTATTGGCCGTCTGCGACTTCAAAGGCTTTCCTGCTCCAAAGCCCAGGCAGGTACCCTGGGCTGCCCTCAGACCTGGCTTATTGATTCTCAACATGGCTTTACCTTCACGTGAAGCTGTTTGTTTTCAGTGTGCAATATCTTGAAAATATGCTTTTACTGAGCTGCTTAAAATTTTTAAAAAAATTATGTCATTAATAAATATGTGTTGCTGTTTTCCTCCTTCTTTGACTTCTGTTATTTCACCTGTCAGAGAGATCTGTGTAAGTAACAGATGCCTGAAGTATTTTGACAGGGTGTTTGTTTCTGTTTCCAGCATAAAACTCATGTGATGACAAGCAGACAGTAAAAAGAGATTTGCCCCAAATGTGCTAGAGCCTTGCTTTTCCTCCTGCCTCTCCCACTTGAAAATTAGCTTTATTGTTATTACTTTGGCACGTGCCTTGCTTAAAAAAAAAGTCCCTCCCTAACAGGGTGAAAGGGATCTTGGTCTTCTCTCTTTTTGAATAGGAGTTCTTTGGCAAGATTCTTTGTGTGGTGGGGAAGAAATATTAGTGTCTAGGAGTATTGTTGAATATATGAGGTCTGTCAGTCATCTTGAACACACAACTGTTGAACATCCTGAACAGCTGAGAAGAAATCCCTGAAATACCTGTAATGCTCCTGAAAGTCAAGCCCAGCAGGCATGTCTTGAAATTAATTTGAAAAATTCATCTTCAGTTTTCTATGAGTATCAAAAGCAAAGATATTGAAGCATAACACTGCCTAAGTTTGCCCCAGCTTGTTTTTTGTGTCATATACTCGATAGAATGACTCAGTTATTTCAGACAACTGCACTGAATTTTAGTACTTAAGACACCTGATAATTAGATAAATTTAATATTCTGCTGGTACTGTTTGTGAAGTAAGCCATGTTAATTACAATATAAGAGGAACTCACTGAATTTTTAAGTTTTCATTTAGAAATATGTGTCTCTTACCTTTATAGCATCTTTGCCTGCACTACCAGCATTTCAGTGAATCTCCCTATGGTCAGCAGTACCTCACAGTCAGGCTTTAGGAATTCAGTCCTGCCTGTGTGTCTGCAGCTCTTTGGAGCCTTCTTACTTGTTCATTCCATACAGTGGAACGGGATTTAGAGATGTTCCAAGGAACAACACTCAGGAACCAGATGGAAAATTGCCCCATGTGTCTCAATTAAATAATCCATCCATTTTCACTCAGAAAGATGGCTGTTGTCATGTGGTATTAACCCTAGAATTTTCTTTACAGTACTGTGGATGTACCCATATGGGCAGGTGGTACCTGAAACGTTACACTGACGTGATTCTGCCCCTCAGACTTCAGCTCTCTATACTAAGGCCTGTCCCTTTTTACTCCAAAGCAGCAGCTAGTCAGATGGGGTCCTGAGCTGGGGTGAGGGCTTTGGATACTCTTATAAAATGGGGTAGTAAAGACCTGGTTGTTGAAACTGAAAAATACATTAAACATCCAACTGAATTTCCTCATTGTTCCTTATACTTACTAATAAAAACTTGGCAAAGCAGCAGTGTATCTGCTTTTCTGAAGTTTTTGTCCTAAAGTCTGGGGATTAAAGTACAAGTGATGAAGGTTTGTATGACTACAAAGAACATCTTTGCTCCATGTTTTCAGATGAACTGTCCCCTGCCTGATTAAGTGTCAGGACTGTAGCTGGACTGCAAGATGCTGAAATTCATTTCTGCCCCAATATGTTCAATGCTCATTTTCAGGCATAAGCCTGCAGATAAAATCAGTTCAAAATCTGTAAGTCAACATGGCAGAGAGATTTCAGGGCAGCCTACCTGTCTGGACATTAGTGGAGGAAAAGCCCTTTGAAGTCACAGACGGCCAATAAAAATGCAGCTGGCACTCAAATCTTAAACGACTCCAGCACTGAGCTTTTACATTGAAGGCTGAAAATTTTCAGAAAGTGTCTTTGAACACTGGTCCACAGTAAGTTTGGTTACCCTACAGTGTGGCCAAACCTCATCACCCTTCTTTTCTTGCCATTAAAAACAATTTGGGGAAATCTCTGTGCTGCAGTCTTGCCCAGGGACAAGCATGGCAAGATCCTGCAGTGGTCCATGCTTCCCTCTCTGCAGGACAGGACAGCAGATGAAGAGCTCCAGAAGGTCTGTTTGTGCCAAGGCTGAGCAGTCACCCAGGAAGGGCAGAAATTACTGCTGATGTCTCAGAAGTGCTGTCAAGTGTTTCACAGGCTGATACAAGTGAGTATTTTGGAATCACAGAACCTTAGAATCATTTAAGTTGGAAAAGACCTCAAAGATCACAAAATCAAACTCTCAACCCAGCAGTGCTGAGTCCACCACTAAACAGTGTTCCTAGGTGCCACATCTTTTGTTTTCTTTTCCATTCATAAATTGCCTGACCTTTCCCTTTCTGCAGGGTGGCTCTGTGGAGGTGACTTGGCACAAAAGGTCAGGAGGGAGCTGAGCTCCACTTCCCTTGGCCTGCAGGGGGAACTGGAAGAGCTGATATGCTCTGTCTCTGTTTTGACCCCTTGGTGAATGCAAATTCTTTCCAGAGCCTTGTGTTGCCTCCAGCAAAATGATACAGGGGTTTCTGAGCTTACTGGCATAACTGGAATGCAGAAATGGATGAATGGAGCTGGTATGGCTGACTGTCAAAAAAATTCAAAATAACCCCTTAGCTTTCTGAATTATCCAATTATTATTTATTGTTCTCGAAAGAGAAAGAATTAAGACAGGCACATTAGATTCCCTTAAGAACTTAGTTAATTTTGCCTTTCCATATGATAGAATGTAATGTGTCTCTTCCTAATCCTGGATGGGACTTTAAATACTGTGTTTCTGGCTTATAAAGATATTTCAGGGAATCTTGAGTAGCCTTCTTTTTCCTCTGGACAGGTTTAAGGGTGGAAGATGGGGGCAAGAGTGAGGACATAAAGTTGTTCTTTTGTTGTAACAGGATCATGGCATGGAAATGGTTGACAACCACTGCAATTGGATTTTACAGGGAAATTCGAATTATCACACTAAAAAAAGAACCCATTTTTGCATTCACAAGTCCTGAAATAGCATGTCATGTGTGTAAGCACTGAGCATTGCCTGTGCTTGGCCTCAGGTTAAGCTAATTTGGAGGAATGATAGATAGAATTTTATTGCTGACATTTGGTTTGTTTGGAGGGGTTTTTTTGATGACAGCTGTTAGCAGCTGCTTCATGGTTTGGAGGGTTAGAAGTAGCCTGAGCAGAGCTAGACCTGTGAGCAGAGTTCAGGTACAGGAGGAGCCAAAGATGGACGAGGCTGTGCCACTTTCCCTCTGAGCAGCCCCATCTGTGAGTGAGCAGTGTAGTCAAGTTTACTTGAGCAACCCTGCCCATGCCAGGGGGTTTGGAATGAGATGATCTCTAAGATCCCTTCCAACACAAACCATTCTATGATTCTATGATTTCCAGATAATTTATTCTTTTATATATGTATGTGCTATAGAGCACATAATAAAAAAAAAATCCCTCCTTAAAAATGTTTGCAGATGTTTTCCTCTGGCTTTTTTTCGTTCCTTTTGCAAAGTTCCTGTGTTTCCTGTGTAGTTCAGAGTCTTTTTTGTGAGAAAGAAAGTACATTTTAAATGTTGTAGCTACTTCTGCACCTCACAAATAAGATCAGCTTCAGTTTAACACAATTCTAGTGAGGAAAATCTCTTCACACTATGTTAAAACTTCACCTGAATATATTCTAATTTTGAGTAGACTGAAGAAATTATAGAAGAAAAATTGAGCATCACTAATTACAAATGGTATGCTTTGCTAGCCTGGTAAAATCTTGCTATTTTAAATAAATGCATCAAACATTGGATTAGGAGCGTAGAAAAGCATACATGTTCAAATCTTAAACACATCATAATTTTAAGTGTCCACAAGTGTTTAAAAAGTGTTGGTAGGAATGAGCACATATATCCATTGACTAGTTAAATATCATAACCTGTTTCTTTTCTAAACACATGCACAAGGGAACAGAACACATTTAAGATGTTAAACACATTGACATGTTTACAATGTGTTGCAAGAGAGTGTTTAACTTCTTGCGCTCCAAAGCTAAACACTTCGGAATTAGAGGGTTTACTAATTCTGCATTTATTCAATGTGACTATCACTTACTGACACTTATTGGATAAAGTCTGAATGGATTCAGAGGAGATTAAAAAAATTAATCAGAGAGGGAGGAACATTTTGGCCTTGGAACTGTAAGGGGAAAAGATGTGAGTTAATAGTTTACAGTGTTGCGTGGTTTATGCATACGTCCCAGTGAGCAAATAATTAAAAAAAAATTGACCCGAGATTTATGAACTGTCCCATATCTGGTTCATGTAAATACTAATACTGATCATTAGTTCAAATTAGAGGTCAAATTAGAATTCATTTACAAGGTGCATTAAAATAAGCCTTAACAAATAAAGTCAAGTCTTAAGTAAAACACTGTCTCCTTGGCCTCCCAGACCACAAAACTCACCCTAGGATTCCTGAATCAGTAGATTTGGCACAGCAGTGCTGCAAGGGCAGGGTGGGGAGGGAACACTGCTAACCTCTTCAGGTGGTATGTTTTTAAGTACCCTGTTCTGACCTAATTTTCTGTTTTGTTGATGCAGATGTGAGGCTTTATGCAGTTTGAGTTCCAATTACCATGGAATCAAAGACATGCGAACCTGATTTGCATGGCAGTTGCTGGGTGAGGCTGGACTGAAGCCCTCCTGGTGATGGAGATGCACTCTGCCCTTCCTGGTGTGAGCCTCCTGGAGCTCAGTGTGATGCTGGGCAGGAGCAGAAGCTGCAGGTGGGACACTTGTCAGACATCACATGCAGGCCAAATGGTTCAGTCACACTGCAGGGCATGGCGTGGTTACCTGCACTGAGCCCAGGTACAAACTGAACTAGCAACACACCTGGGTGAAAGCATGGATCTCTTTAAACCCATCAGAAATAGAAACTCCCCAGAAACATAGAGGGCAGCTGAAGCAGCTTTACAGCACTTTGCTGGAGCTTTAGGCAACAGGTGCCCTGGTGAGGGAAGGCAATTAGAAGATAACCTTATTGCTGACATCCTTTCTCATCTTTTTCATGGGTTTAATTTAACTGGGGCAGAGAAGGCTAACAATTACTCTGTATAGCACACATTTGGGAAGTGCTGCATTCCATAGTACCCCTCCTCCCAACAATGAGGATGATGTATTTCAAATGGAGATTATGAAAACAAAAGTGAAAAATCAGTGTAACTGATGTAAGGTTAAGAGCTACATTTGGGAAGCTAAGGCTACATTTAAACTGATGATGGATGCTCTCACATGAGGGGTCCACCCAGCTGTAATGCCTGGTTTTCTTCCTAGAGATGTAGTGTGTATCCTTGGTAAGACACAAGGTAACACAGGGTCTAATAGAAAATCCAGGATTATAAAAGGATATCTGAAGTTAAAAGCCAGTTCCAAAGGCAACAGAAAGCAATGGATATCAGAATAAGCATAGTAGGATGAGTGGTTGATAACAAAACACAATTCCAAAGGAGCTCTTCTTAGGAGCAGCAAGCAATGTTGCAGCAAGAAAAGCACTTTCATCTGAGAGTAAATGAACATTTTAATTTCTGTGTTGGGTACATGAGGTAAGACCACACTTGTGTAATACTGGAAAAAAACAACATAACTTTTGGCTAAGAGGAAAGCTAATCTCTCATGACAGTCTTCAGAATATGAAAACTGATAGTAAATAACAACTTGGAAAACTGAAAGTTATAAAAAGAGAGGCAGGGAAAAACATTAGTTACTGAAAGTGTGTCTAGGCTTTTGTTTCATGGGGGGAGTGGCATCAGTGCAGTGGTCAGGAATACAATTTTCTCTAATAAAATTGGAGACTAAGTGGGTATGAGCCACTAAAAAAAAGCAATGGTCAGACTGCTCATGTAGTTTATGCTCACACACAGAGCTTTCTGTCAGTTCTCTCCATCGAGATGTGGGGGCTCTTTTCAGCCACACAGCTGTTATTTGCACACTGAATAACAAATCAGGGAGAGCTTATGTGTTACAGAAGACTTGTATTAAACAATTCCCATGTATATGTGTAAATATCTGCCACTTCTGGTTCAACTGCAAGTTAAGCAAGGACTGATGTTGCACCTGAAGAGGATGGGGCTTAGAGCCTGAAGGTAGGAATTTTGCTTAAAGGCAGCAACGTACTGATTCCTAAGGTGTTAGAGGAAAATGTGTAGGAAAAAACACATTAAGGTAATTTAAGGATTGAAAAACCACAGAGAAAGGCCAAAAAAGCTTTTTACTGGCCTCAAATAGCAGTCACTCTGAGGAAGTTGTTCAGGCCTATCTCTGGCGTCAGAAATATAAACGAGGTGAAGTGGCCTGTGTCGATGGTATGGGGAAAACTGGCTCTTGAAGCAAAGTAGCTGGGTTTGTTTGCCTTGGCTAAGAGAAGCTGCATATGTGTTCTAGAACATAACTCTGCTTTTGATGTGATGGCTTTACTGCTGGGTGTACCTGAGCAGAAGGCTGTGTGCTTTGATTGCCTTTTCATTAGATACAGGAGGTATAACACGGTCTGACTGAGCCAAGGCTTGTTCATCACTAAAGAACAACCACCACTCCAACCCATTCCCAGTCTCCAGACTGGCACAATAAAGCTTCTGCTGAAAAGGATTCCAGGGTCAGATTCTGGCAGGTCTTTAAGCAGGGCAGAATGGGCTGGTGAAGGATGGGGTTGCCTCCACTGACATAGGACAGCCTTCACTGACATAGGACAGCCTTCACTGACATAGGACAGCCTTCACTGACATGAAGGCTCAGAAGCAAGGGGTGGTGCCACCAGAGGTTTGTTAAGTGTATAGAGAGTCAAAGTGACAAAACAAAACCTTGTGATTCAAGCCCCCTGAATAAAGATGTCTGTTTTGAGGAAAGATCCCCACTACATTCACCGCAGCGACAGTAGGCAGTGGTGTCACTTCCAGGCGACCC
This sequence comes from Notiomystis cincta, assembly GCA_013398075.1. Taxonomy (NCBI): domain Eukaryota; kingdom Metazoa; phylum Chordata; class Aves; order Passeriformes; family Notiomystidae; genus Notiomystis; species Notiomystis cincta. The sequence continues at coordinate 94,665 of VZRX01019220.1, read as the reverse complement.
ATTCAGTGGCAGGGAATAAACCAACACTCTTCCTAGCACCAAGGAGGAGGAAAGCAGGGACAAGTGGAGCAGGGTGAGGCAGCCTGACCCAGGCAGCTGATGCCCACCAATTTTACAAGGAAGATGGTGTAGATGTTTTTGGAGTGTGTTGTGTGTCTGCCCCATGACCAACAACAGGAATCCAAACATGGGATGGCAAAAACCTTTCTCAGACTCCTGGGCTCACACTGTTTTCTGAACAGCTTCATGTTTATGTTTTGGGGAAAGCAGTGAAAACAGAAACCTCACACTTACCTGGCAAAGCCTGCTACTGTTTCTTGCAGCTTGTGATTTTCAGATGCTTGTTCTGTGTTCTCCTTCCCTGAGAGCTCTTTCTGCAGAGGGCAGATCATATTTGATTGCTATTTGCTGAGCCTTGGGCCATTGAGTTTCAGGTCAATTCAATATTTAACTACAGCATCCTTTGGTTAATGGAAGTGCCCAGCTAGTCCTACTCTATCTGGAGAGACACATCTGATCTAATATTTCTTACTCAAGGGAAACACTGCAACAGTGTTGGTCAGACTTCATCAATTTGGCCTGCAAGAGGCTGCCTTGGGTTTGCAAGAGGATGCTGAAGCCTGTCCCTGGGTGGCTGGCAGCTGGTAGTCACTGTGACATGCTGTCGAAGGTTCTGGTAGCACCAGAAACCCTCCTCTTTTTTCCCCTCTTTTCAGGTATTTCTGCTGGCACAGAATTGATAACAGGTGCAAATCAATATAAAGAAGCATATGGGAAATTCTTGGTTCAGTGGAAGATTTTCTAGTAGGAAATGTGTCAGTGACACTGCTAATTAAGATGTTACTTTCATCTCCTGCACTGTTTGCCTGTGTAACGATTTTGAAGGAAACTTTAGCGTCTAAACATATGGGCATAAGTTTGGGCAGCAAAGAGGTTATGTGTTTCAATACAGAACAATGTGGGTGATGTTTAAAGCCTGTGGGGATGACAGACTTGCTAGTAGTCAGCAGGAATGATTTCCAAGGAAGCAAGGGAGTTGTGATTTTTTTCTTTGCCTCAGCAAAATTGAAACAGTAGAAATGGAAACACTTTTATTGCAGGATTACAAGAAGCATTTACTTCCCAAGTTTCATGATTTTCCTGAAACTGCACGTGATCTTTCTATGGAGAAGGGCATTTGTGTGAGTGAAGAGGGGAATGGAAAGGAGTATGACAACTTGAAGTTAATTCCTTCCAGTAATGTGAGGAGTCAGCCAAAAAATTGTATTTCTCCTCAAGACTGTAAGGCTGAATCTACAGGAAGTTATAAGACAGGTTCTGTTTATCTAATTTGTCATTTCATAACTTTGAATCATTACCAATTACTATCTATTCCTCCTTAATATAACTTATTATCTATATATTTTTAATTATTTACCTCTGGTTTACTCTTGACTCGATGGTAAGGTTTGGGGTCTTTTTGGTTGCAGTTATTTCTTCTCCTAAATGAATTATGGCTCTTAGGACTTTTAGTAAGCTCTGCTAAAGCAGTGTCAAGTTCCTTTAGACATGGATTTAAATGGAACTGAGACTGGACTCAACTGTGCCTTTCTCTGTTTATCCTCATGATTGTTGTATTTCTGAGCACAGAAGTGGCACGTTTCCAATTGTTGCCCATTCACAAGGGACAAGAGAGAAGTAGAAAAGGACAAAGCAGGATATGAAGGGGAGAGAGAGGAAACCTGAGCTCACTTCCTTGCTCTGCATCAGGCATCCTATGATGTGTGGGCAAGTAACATTTACCCTCTCTGCCTTCCTTCCTGCAGGATGGCAATAACACTGCTGTGTTGCCTCGAGAGCAGCACTGTGAGAATAAATTTTTAACAGCTTTGAAATGCTTTGAAGACACTATGGTGGAGAATAGATAAACAAAACATCTGCAGGAGACATTTCTATGCTTCCCTCCAGTCCTGACTTAGTGACATTAAGGGTTTTTCTCTGTGCACAGAACCAAAAGTCCTTTGACCCTGGTGGCTGTGCATGGAAGGCAACAGATGGGAGTTTGTGTCTCCTTCACTCTGAGGCCTCTGCAGGCACCTTGTCCTTGGGGGCTGTCCTTTGAGGCTGGCTGCCATTTGCTCCCTGGAAGTTTCTGACTGGTGTCTTCATGATGGTTGCAAGCTGTTTGCTTTTCCCCTCCCTGTATAGTTTTGTGCTCCATTTGAAGGGGACAGAGCACTGTCTGTTCATGCACTGCCTGCCTGGAGCAACATCTCTGCTGCAGAGCTGGGGCTGCACCACAGCAGAGCTGTCCCTGGTGCGAGCTGCTGCCCCTCCTCACTCGTGTGTGCAGACAGGCACTGCTTCCAGAGGTGTACACAAGCCAAGGGATGCACACTTGCCCCTCTGTGCCAGAGACACTGTGTGTTGGCAGCAGCATCTCCACTGGCAGAGTATGGTGCCATGGTGAGCTGATCTTGGGTCAGAAGAACTTTCTGGTGTATCAGGGGGAAGGCTTAAGTTGAGGTGAGTTCATAGGTCCCATTCACTGTGCAGTTGCCCAAATCTGTATCTCAGCACAGCTGGGCAGATGAAGCTTTGTGATGAAATCCCAGAGCTCTAGAGGTTAGATAGCCACCTTCACTTCTGTCACCTCCTTAATCACTTTCTACACATTACTGGGCATTTTTTGGCTTTAAACCATTTATGATCCTCTCTGGACTAAGTGCCTTTCCACTCCATTTATGTCACAGCAGGGCACTTCATAATCTCAAGTTACATATTTTTCTCTGCTCCACCAGTGGTGTGGGTGTCATTTACACTCATGCAACAATTTACAGCCATTCTCCTTTTGGCATGGCTTCAGCTCCCAGCTAATCAGTGCATCACATTCAAGCACAATTCCAAAGAGTTTGCATGGAGCTAAGGAAGGCAGTGATGGCCATTATTGCAGTAGCCTGTTACTGTGAATATAAGGTCTTGTAACATATAAGAAAGTGTGTGATGTCTTTTAACAGAGAGTAAAAGATATAAATTGTATAAAAAATGCTCACAACATAAATTCCTTTTTAACTCATTTCACTCTTACTCAACCTTGGGTAACTTGACCTTCTTAATTGCCATATTTACAGTAGAAATTTGACACTGGACTGATTGCAAATGTATTTCTAATGGATTTTCCCCAGAGATATTTCATTAAAATATGGTGAGAACCTTTTCATTGCTTTTTGTAACACTTGTAAAAATGCTCTTCTTAGAAGCAGTCAGTTTTTACAAATAATCATTTGTTTGCCTTTTTTTCCCTTTTGTTTCTTTCCTGGACTTTGTGGTTTTGGAATTTATTGTAATAATCATGGTATAAGGAGCTTGTATGAGGACACTCCTCTAATTTTGAAAAAGTGACTCATCGTAAATGGGGCTTTCAGCTCAGAACACCTTTAAGGGAACACTCATTCAGCCTGAATAAATAAATAAAATAAAAGTAATTAAATAATGGAGGGACCTGAAGGTGAGGAATTGCAGCATTAGGACATTATTCTGTCCCCTTTGAGGATGAGGAGCTGAGCTTGTCCCTACCAACCTGCTGGGAGCTCTGGAGGAGCCTTGTGGTGCGACACTGAAGANAGATGGGAGTTTGTGTCTCCTTCACTCTGAGGCCTCTGCAGGCACCTTGTCCTTGGGGGCTGTCCTTTGAGGCTGGCTGCCATTTGCTCCCTGGAAGTTTCTGACTGGTGTCTTCATGATGGTTGCAAGCTGTTTGCTTTTCCCCTCCCTGTATAGTTTTGTGCTCCATTTGAAGGGGACAGAGCACTGTCTGTTCATGCACTGCCTGCCTGGAGCAACATCTCTGCTGCAGAGCTGGGGCTGCACCACAGCAGAGCTGTCCCTGGTGCGAGCTGCTGCCCCTCCTCACTCGTGTGTGCAGACAGGCACTGCTTCCAGAGGTGTACACAAGCCAAGGGATGCACACTTGCCCCTCTGTGCCAGAGACACTGTGTGTTGGCAGCAGCATCTCCACTGGCAGAGTATGGTGCCATGGTGAGCTGATCTTGGGTCAGAAGAACTTTCTGGTGTATCAGGGGGAAGGCTTAAGTTGAGGTGAGTTCATAGGTCCCATTCACTGTGCAGTTGCCCAAATCTGTATCTCAGCACAGCTGGGCAGATGAAGCTTTGTGATGAAATCCCAGAGCTCTAGAGGTTAGATAGCCACCTTCACTTCTGTCACCTCCTTAATCACTTTCTACACATTACTGGGCATTTTTTGGCTTTAAACCATTTATGATCCTCTCTGGACTAAGTGCCTTTCCACTCCATTTATGTCACAGCAGGGCACTTCATAATCTCAAGTTACATATTTTTCTCTGCTCCACCAGTGGTGTGGGTGTCATTTACACTCATGCAACAATTTACAGCCATTCTCCTTTTGGCATGGCTTCAGCTCCCAGCTAATCAGTGCATCACATTCAAGCACAATTCCAAAGAGTTTGCATGGAGCTAAGGAAGGCAGTGATGGCCATTATTGCAGTAGCCTGTTACTGTGAATATAAGGTCTTGTAACATATAAGAAAGTGTGTGATGTCTTTTAACAGAGAGTAAAAGATATAAATTGTATAAAAAATGCTCACAACATAATTTCCTTTTTAACTGCTCATTTCACTCTTACTCAGCCTTGGGTAACTTGACCTTCTTAATTGCCATATTTACAGTAGAAATTTGACACTGGACTGATTGCAAATGTATTTCTAATGGATTTTCCCCAGAGATATTTCATTAAAATATGGTGAGAACCTTTTCATTGCTTTTTGTAACACTTGTAAAAATGCTCTTCTTAGAAGCAGTCAGTTTTTACAAATAATCATTTGTTTGCCTTTTTTTCCCTTTTGTTTCTTTCCTGGACNCCTTGGGTAACTTGACCTTCTTAATTGCCATATTTACAGTAGAAATTTGACACTGGACTGATTGCAAATGTATTTCTAATGGATTTTCCCCAGAGATATTTCATTAAAATATGGTGAGAACCTTTTCATTGCTTTTTGTAACACTTGTAAAAATGCTCTTCTTAGAAGCAGTCAGTTTTTACAAATAATCATTTGTTTGCCTTTTTTTCCCTTTTGTTTCTTTCCTGGACTTTGTGGTTTTGGAATTTATTGTAATAATCATGGTATAAGGAGCTTGTATGAGGACACTCCTCTAATTTTGAAAAAGTGACTCATCGTAAATGGGGCTTTCAGCTCAGAACACCTTTAAGGGAACACTCATTCAGCCTGAATAAATAAATAAAATAAAAGTAATTAAATAATGGAGGGACCTGAAGGTGAGGAATTGCAGCATTAGGACATTATTCTGTCCCCTTTGAGGATGAGGAGCTGAGCTTGTCCCTACCAACCTGCTGGGAGCTCTGGAGGAGCCTTGTGGTGCGACACTGAAGAGTCCCAAAAACACACAGGCAGAGGAGGGTGGAGATTGGTACCAGCAGCAAAAAGGCACTTGGGTACACTCTAGCTGTTATACACCAAGCCTGTATGGGGCCAAATTCTGCTTTCAGCTTGCCTTGTAAACCCAGAAAATTTACCATTTTCCCTGATAAAATTCCCATAGGCTTACACAAACAATGTGGCCACATAGCTGAGACTGGAGTTTGGCTCCAGTGCCAGAAGTGAGGAGCTCATACTGAACTTGAATTGTTTTAGCTGCTGTTGCTACAGCTTCCAAAGAGGTTATAAGAGAGAGTGAAAATTACAAAATTATATAAAACACAAAACATATCTGGCTATGAATAGGAATGAGTTGTTATGTAAGACTTTTTTCCAGAATGCTTTTACTGATATATGTGTGAATTCCCCCATCTATATTAATTTATTCTTTATTATCTGTCCTAGAAAGAGCCACAACCCCTTTTTGTTTAAAATCCTATTAGATGTCTAATCCTCTGTCTTTTTTAATTTCAGCCCACATCATTCATGTCAATCCCAAAGAAGTCTTAACTGACACAATGTTGTGAGGTTAAACATTGTGAGAACTTGAGACATTAAATCATTAATTTTGGAAACATTAAACCATTAAAAAAATGTTATTGTTACTAATGTAGTTATTAAAATATTTGAAAGGTAAATATTTAAACAACTTTGCTTGCTCTGATATTAAGATTAATGCATATTCTTAATTTTACAATATAAAGCTGAATAAAATCCAACATACATCTCTTGAAACAAATATATTTTTTCTTCAGTGTAATTCAGGGAAGTATGTTCTATGAAACATTTATATACTATGTCACCTTCCAGAGTTTCTGGAGAAGAAATGGTAATTTAACATTGAGCATAATTACACATTATCATAAGACAAATATCTTCCATCAAGTAGGACCATCCTGTAATGAAAGCTTCTTCAAATTTATTAAGACAGCTAGAGGGATTCCTGTGACAAGATCCTGGGATGAAGCCCACAGCTCAATTTCATGTATGAATGATATTTCCCTAACTTCCGTGTTTTTTTAAACTGTTTTAAATGTAAAAGCCCAACCCTAAAAAGTGTGAAGTGTTTGCTAAAATTGTGCAAAGCACCTCCAGTGCAATCTGGCTCAGCTGCTCACAAGCTCAGTCTGGATGCAGGAGCTGTGCAGTAGCTGGCTGTTTCAATAACAAAGGCCTGTTGTGGAAAAATTGTACTGAGAGATTCTTTAGTCATAATAATGCTTTAAGGCTTCCTTTGCATGTCTGCAAATTAAAACTATTAACCTCTTAGTAAAACTTGAAGATAGAAATATGACTCCTTGGATTTTATAAGTTTTAATATGAATTTTAGCACAATAAACGAAGATGATTCCAGGACAGTGGAAGAAAATGTTGGGATATATTTTAAGTGAAAGGAAGTAAAATATGTGCATAAAGATTTGTGTCTGCTAATCAGGTTTCTGGCTGCTTGAGATCTAATTTACTGTTGTTTTCAGTGTTTACTGAAACACCATTGAGAAATCCACTCAATGCCTTTGATTAAAGGCAGTCAAACAGACACCAGCAGCAAACTTTCTTATTTTTTTCAATGATTTAAGTGAAGAAATAAAGGTTCACTGAACAGGGTGGAATTACCAGAGTTCCCCTCCTTCCAAGTAGGGGTTATGATCATATTTTCTGTTGTCTGCAATCTTAGATTAATGGATAATCTTGGCTCACCAAGGACTATACTCTGGGTATTTCCTTCCCTGCTGACCGTGTCATCTGGTGTGTTTGTGCAGTCCTGCTGTGACTTGCTCACATGCTGGATAAACAAACTTTTTTCTCATTTTCTTTCTTCACTCTCCTTGTCTTTGAAAGGTCCCTTTAACTTGACTGGAGCCATGGAATGGATCCACACATACTTTTGTAGAGCTTCGTGCTGGGTTATAACGCTGCCATGTCTTGCACTGGTGATATAACCTTTACCCACCCACATTTGTAACAAATTCAGCAAGCAAGTAAATGGTTCATGACAGTGAATCTTGTTCACAAGCATCTTTTCTCTGAGAATCTGTAATAGTTTGGTGGTAAGTTTAGTAGAAATTAGCTCCCAAACTCAAGACTGAACCAAACCCCAAAACCGGAGGAGTGGAAAACTCTTTGGACTGTTGCCATTTTTGAAAGGAAGAATATGGGTCAGTGTTCATGCTTCAGGATAGATTGGACAGATACTGTGTGCTAGGAGGAAGTATGCTTATAAAGGATTTTCCATAGTTATAAGCTAAGCATAAAAAATAAAGTTATTCTACCCTACAGCATTATAAATTCAGCTGCTTGGAGAAACTCTAAACCGGTGACACTGGTCATGCAAGTTGCCTCGTCATGTTCTGTATTTCTGAATTATTAAAAAATGCCAAAGAAGGAGAGATTGTCAGGTTATTTAGAGTAAAACAATTATCTTAGCAATTTTTCCCCCTTGCTCCCGAGGCTCCTTCCTGTCTCTGAGTTAATCATGTTTTTAAGTTTAAGAAACTGATTGTGACAGATGGCCCCCATGCACAGTTGTGTGTTTGGATGTGAGTGCACACAGACACTCATGGACCTCTGAAGCATGTAAGGAAATGTGATTTTTGCATTGCATGCTTTGCCTGGGTAAGAAATACCAAACCAAGCCAGTGTCAGTTGGACATTATTTTTACAGCCATATCATATCACTGGTGAATGTGATTAGCAGTGAAAGTGTTAGTTCAGGAACTGAAGGCTATAAATTTTCTGTGCAGCAAAGAGAGAGCACAAGGACCAGAAAGCAGAGCTGTCCCACACTGACTCACTGCTTGTTTTAAATATCTTTAGGGACTTATGAGAGCCTGAAAGGCTTCTTCATTTTCAAGCTACACCAGGTGTGTTTTGGTGGCAAGTTTGTCGGCAAAGATGTTCCTAAGAGGTGGGTTTTGTAGTGCTTGGAAATAACTAGTAAGGAATGGAGTAAAATACTGCGGTGCTGGGCTGTTTGCTAATTTGTTAAAGATTTTGGTCACAGCTGGACAAGAGAATCAGATTTTGTTACTTGAACTGGGAAGCAAGAGATTCACTCACTCCCCAGACCATCCTGTTTGTTGGTGGTGGTGGTGGGGCTTCTTGTTTTGAGCCTAATACTGAAGTCGGGGAACACAACTATGCATCAATTACAGGGAAAAAGAAGGATCTCAAGCCTTGCCTGGGAGCTGTAGCCTTTCAGCAGTTTGATGGATACAGGGGTGGTTTTCTTACACTTCAGGGCTGAACTTTCAGCAGTGTTTCAGGTTTTAGAAAAATAGTCATTTTAGTTTGGAAATCACCTCACAGAGTTGTCCCAACTCTCTCAGTGGCCCTCCCTTTTCCTCAAGAGCCTCTCTTCCCCTATGATTATTTCAATTAAATTTTAATTTAAATTTAGGACCTGATCCTCCTGTGGTAAAGTCAAGGGGAGCTTAGCACTGACTTGCAGCCATAAACCCCACATTTTGCAGCAGTAGGTCTTATAAATATTTGCATGTAATAAATAGTTATTTATGTATCTTTAATTAACGTGCAATGTTCCTCTATTAATTGTAATTTCAAGATACAAAAACTGTTCCTAAAGTGTGTGTTACCCTCTTAATCCATCTGTGTAAAGCAGGTGCCTGTGCTGAAGTTCAGGGTGTTCCCAGAAGATACCTTTGATTTTACATCATCATGAGTAATACAGATCTCAATTTTCAAGTTATTTACTGTGTTTCCTTTATTGAATACTATTGCTGGTATTACCCACTACATCAAGTCTTTGGCTGAGTTCTTTCTGGTAATGCCATTGTGAAAGGCACACAGAAATAGGGCCAGCAAGTTGAGTCAAGCCTGCACAGGTTGGTTTGTGCTCCTGTTGCAGTTTGACTGAACACAAATGTGGGTGATCTCCACTTAAAGCAGGAGCCAACACACCCAGTGCACATGACAAAGTCCTTGATAATGATGGGAGTGCTGCTTGTGTTCACTGTTGTCTTATCAAAATATTTCTCAATAGTTGAAATATTTTCTGAATGGGATGAGCACATTCAATTACATTTGTTTAAAGCTTTAAAAAGCCCTGTCCTTCATTAAATAAAACCCATATTATAAAAGCAAAAGAAATCAAAAAGCTACCTTTAAAGGTTTGGGGTTTTTTTTCACAAGCTACTTTCTTCATGAGTCTTAGAAAATCACTTCCTACATGAGATTTCAGTCTTAAAAATAACTCTCTGACTTCATTCTGACAGAAACTTCCCCTAGCATGAACCAGGCTTCTTCAGGAAGGAAAGGAGTGTGTTGGGGGAAAAAATGCTTCCTGGAAAAAGCTAATCAGTATAAAAGGGAAATGGTCAGCAGCATCTGCATTAATTTTGAGGAGCAACTGAAGTAATCCAAATGTGTAAGATATTTTTCAGCAACAGGAAAGCACGTTATTTTCCTCATCATGTACCCTGTACTTTGTTCTTCCCCCCTGGGGGAGCTGCTTTGCCTTTTTATTTTTCCCTTTTGAAACATAAAAGGTTTGAGAAGGAAAAAAGAAACTGGAGCAAGTTATGAATTGAAAATACATGTATGTGACAACACCCTTGGTCTTTGCTCTTCAGTTAACTGGGCTGACCTTAGCACATCAAGCAGGTCTGTGTTATGCCTCCCTGCATTCCCTCAGCGTGTAGGGAAGCTTTGCATTCCCTGTTCCTCAGGACTGGGAGGTGGTTGGTGACTGTGGAGGTGGCACCTGCAGGTTTGCTGTGCACACAGGCACCTGTGCCACTGCAGAGAGGTCTCTCGTTGAGTTCCAGCCTCAGGAGGTGTCTCCCTGATCGCCACCTCCAGGGAGGAGGAGGAGAGGCAGCAGGGCTGGACAACAGGGCCAAGCTCAGAAGGGCTGGTGGAAATCTCAGCTGCTGCCCAGGGGGTTGGGAGCACCTTCACTGCACTGGTGAAGTTTCTCTTCACCTGCTGTGGAATGGCAGCTGTACCGAACAGGGAGGAGGCAAGAGAACGGAGAGGATGAAAGGAGAAGGAGACAGAGTCTGAGCAGCACTGACATTGCTTTTGGCCATGAACTCTGGCAAACCTAGAGGTAAAAAATTCCACTCTGGGGATGTGATTTCCTTTGAGCTCTGGCCTGGTGTGCATTCTTAAGAAAGTCACTTTAGCTCCAGACCTCGGCTGCGTCTTCCCACTGCTGTCCTCTTCTGCTGCCTCTGCTCTGGTTCCTGTGGGAGCCAGGCAGTCACACTGCAAGGGTGGTTCTGGTTCCTGCCAAACCTGTAAACAAATCTCTGCTTAAAGAATGCTTCAAGAGATGTATTTGAGAAATTAAAGGGAGTAGCCAGTGTTCTCTCTGAGTGCTTCTGAGTTTGTGCCCAAAAGGCCTTGGTATTTGACTCTGCTGCTCTGGTTGTGGTTTAGTTTTTATCGTCTAATCCTCCTCTTTTCATACAGGAACTGAAAATTGCCCAAAGCCATATTTTTGAAAGCACACCACAATCATGGAATTCTGGTTTCTATCACACTCTTGAAGGGACATTTTCTGATCTCACTCACACCCTGGCAGGCAGGAAGGGTTTGCTGTGGCTTTGTATGCTGGAGCAGAGAGACCAGGAGAGAGATGAAAACCACAACTCTTTGTTGTGCAGAACATGGTTATTCTGGTGTCTTGCCAATCATGCCAGAGTATCAACAGATGTTGCATATGTGATTAGAGTCTATGCAGGTAAACAGAAGGAAACTATGAGGGTTATGATACGGCTGCAGTCTCTAGTTTTTGGTTAAATTGCTAGAACCCTAAATAAAACCCACTCACCTGAAAATATCTTGCATTTCCTGTTTTCTTGGATTTAAAACAGTTTCCTGAGGGAGTTGCTTTTAACTTTGGTAGAAGGAGCCTGATTATTTAATTTTTTTTAAGTAGCTCAAAGAAAATATTGTCGTTTTTCAGGAAGAGCAACAGCTAGTGGTAGAAACATCCTGTTGCTGGCTTACAGACTCGGAAAGCCAGGCATATTGTACATAATTTCTGATGTGCAGTATGTTATCTTTGACTATAAAAAGGCAGGGCTAAGCACAGGTAGGAGCAGTGACTGGCTTTGGAGGGCAGAGCTGAGCCTGGGGAGACAGGGCAGCCTGGGGTTTGAGGCTGGACTGCTGTTCCAGGATTACATTTCCCTGAAAAGGCACTGCCCAATTCTTTGCTGTGAGCTAAATGTCCAAAATGCCATGGTTTATCAGTCTACTTAACCAAGGTGAATATGTTCACATTTTTTTTTGTCTATCTATTTATTTTTACTCTGAAGTTGTAACTGGCATACCCTGCTCCCAGATCAGAAAGTGCTGCAGCCAGCACCACCGAGTGGGCAAAAGGCAGGGCTCTGTGCCAGAGGAGCACTGGGTATGACAGGACTTCCCTCTCACCCTGCTCCCTCTGCAGCTGTGCATCCTCTCTGCAGTGCAAGCCTCAGATTCAGGAGATTTTCAGGGTTACTGTTATTTCCAGTGGGAAACGGCACAAATATTATATAGAAAATCACATGGTAGGGAACTGCTGAGTTTTACACGTTGATTTCAATGGAGCCTTTCATACAGCTGGAAGACCAGAATGTGATCCTGTGCCTCACTTTCTCTTGGATGTAACCTAAGAGGAAAAGTGGGAGACTGAACGTTGCCTTTTAGGAATCTGGCCCTTCGCCTTTGATTTTCTTCCAGAGCGGAAGTAGCGAAGTTTGCAGCTCCCACGTTGCCGGTGTGTATATCATTCTAGACAGCAACTCCTTTGTTCAAAGATGCTTTTAGATGTAGGATTGAGTATATTGACTGCACTGATGTTTAGCCTTGTGTTTTTACCCATATACCTGCAGGTCTGTCATGGCTGTAATCTTCTGTTGATGCATATGTTTCTGGTCTACAGGCAGTCTTCCACAGCATCGTTAACAGCAGTCTGCTCTTTCACAGAGCCATGGAAAACACCTGCCTTCCACAGCTGCCAAGTCTTTTGTGGATGGAGTCTTCATTGCATTGTGCTTATCTTTTATACATACATACATGCATATATACATATGCATGAATATATACTTATATACTCAATACACACACTTGAATATTTCCATTCGGGATTATTCTCTCTTCATCCTGAAATAGTGAGTGATTAAATAGAAAAATGTGAAATAACAATGAATACCTTCAGTGTCCCTACTTTTAGTCATTTCCTACCCTGAATTTATATAAATTCATTGTTTTCAACAATCAGTTTTTTGATACTCATGATGCATTGTAATAAGCTGCAAGAGATTAATGAGTAAGTGCCTACATTACTCTGTAGTGTATGTGCAGTCATGGGGGTTTTAGGTATAATTTAAAAGACTTTTAATTTTTTTTTAATAAAGTGCAAGAGCTTTTGTTTCTGTGATGAAGAATCTGACTATATATTTATAAGGATAAGAGAAAAGGAAAATTAATATTAATGCATATTCCTGAATAAGCTAATTATTTTTGTTTTGGAGCATAAAAAGATAGTATGTTAACATGTAAATATTCTTGTCTTACAGCATAAAAAGATAGTATGTTAACATGTAAATATTCTAGTGTGTATTTGGCATGGTAAAATTGGAGATAAGAATGGGAAATACAAAATTAGGCATGATAAGGCCTATGCAGGAGTAAGCTCTAGTGAATATCTCATAGCCTAAGAAAATCTGGGTTTGTGAATTGACCTTTAGAGGAAATACTCTGCATGAAGATGGAGAATAGGTTATCTTGGAAGAGATACTTTTCCCACTGGCATACAAGCTATCAGTTTTCTAGTCCTAGTGTGAGAAATAGAAAAGCTGTAGCTCATCAGGAGGAGAGCTGTGAAGCCACCAGCCCTCTGTTCCATCAAAGCAGGTGATGCCCAGCAGCTCTGCCGAGGGGTAGTGGGTGCTGCAAAGGTCTCTGCTGTGGGCACTCTGAAGGCAGAGTCACACCTCAACAGCCTTCTAGGGAAGGAAGAGGAATGTAATATTTAGCTTTCTAAATGTTGCTTCTCCAAGCTGCAATAGACAAGTCACTCCAAAGAGAGGGGCAGTGTGGAAGAATGGGTGAACACAAGGGTGGGAAGTACTGCATGCCCCAGAAAATTGCCATGGTGAGTAGGAGCAATAACAAACACAGACTTTTTTCTATTTTCTTATGTATTATGGCTTTCCAGACAACATCAACATTATCCTCCTAGGAAAGGCTGCTGGCCCCAGAGAGCAGCTCCTCCAGGTGAATGCATTTGCCAGTATAATGTTTTCCATCCAGCTTTTCTGAGATGTTTTCCATTTTAAACATAGCCCCAAATCAGCCATGTACAAGGAGCTGTTGCTGAACAAACACACACTGAGAACAAGCACAAACCTGTAAGGTTTCTCTCGATCTTGTGAAAGCATTTCAAATGCCTCAAAAATGAGGAGAAGAAACAGCATCCTCTGAGGCCTGAGAGGTGGGGCTCTTTAGGTTCCCAAACACATCTGTTGCTGCTAAGCCCTAGACACATTGAGACATGGCACAGAAATAGCGTCCCTGAGTTAAGGCTGAGCAGCATCATGGAAAAGCTGGTGTTGAGGATAAAATATTGATAAAACAGGAGTTTGCCAACCAGTGTGTGGTGAGCTGTGATTACAAGGCTGTTAAAAGCCAGCAGTGAAGGTCCTGTAGAAGCAGCCCCTTGGGTAAGCAGAGCCAGCTCGCTGAAGAAACAACGAGCTGTCAGCAGGAATAGTTAATGGAAGGGCTTGTGAGGGTGCAGCTTCCCCCACAGATCAGGTGGTGACATCTCAGAGCTATTTCATCGGGGAGGGGAGTGAGATGTACAAGGCAATGATCTTAGAGCACTGTGATAGCATTCCCTGAAGGGGGAAGGAAAAATAAATTAGATCAGTGATCTCCCTGAGCAGAGCTGCCAGTTGTTAACATCTCTGAAGGGAGTGCACAAGCCGAGACGACACTGCTGAAGGAAAAGGAGGAACTCATTTGTCTGGATGTACTAATGCATTATTTTGATTGTACCTCTGCTGGTGGGCCCCTGTTGCAGGAGGCCAGGGTTTGACAAATGCTGATTAAGCAGCCCCTTTCTGAGGATAAGCTGTTACAGAACAGAGCAGATAGGCAGGACTGAAATAGTTGTTTTCCTTGAGGTAGTACATGTGGAAATGTCAGAGCCCTGTTGGCCTCTGATGCTGCCCCAGAAGAGGGATCGACAAGAAGAGCTCTCAAAGTTTTCAAAGGTGCTGTTGGGATTTAAAATACAATTGCAGTCTGATGTCCCTTGTTACCCTGCAGATGCAGTGTCTCACAAATGTAATCTGAACTCATGCTTTTTAATGGAGTGTATACTACTAATCGCTCAAAAATCAGTGTTATTTTTTTCCTTTATAATGAGACTGAGCTTTTTATTCGTATGTGGATGGAGTTTTGCCAGGAAGGCTTATGTCAAGTGGTTTCATTCAGCAACGTGAAAACTCGTGTGCTTGTCTCGGCAGGTAGAGAGAAGTGGAAATCATACACTTGCAAAGAATGTAACTAATGACTCCACTTCTGTAAGTGTTTTTTTTCCTGGGAGAAAGCTGGTGTATAAGTCTTCAAAATGTGACTCAAAATGAGACAAAATTTTCCTAGCTCAAAAGTTTAAGTCTGTGTTAAAACATAAATATTGCTTTGTGGGACCACCACGCATTGCTGTATAAAACTTTATGTGCAATAATCAATAATGAATTGGGAAAGTTGTGCTAGCAATTTTAGTGAACTGTTCATTACTTTAAGCTATCTTGATCAGAGAATCAGAAACCACTTTGGATTTAGCTTGCAGCTGCAGTGCCCCTTGCCTTCAGTGCTCTGTAGCCAGCCCCAGAGTGGCAGCACATTGGTGCTGTGCCAGGCTGGGGTCTCGCCTGCCGAGCAGCGTCACCGATGTTTCCCTGCAGCCACTGCCTGCCAGCGTGACTTTGCCTTCTCAGGCAGCTGTTTAGGCTCTGGCAGGAGCAGGCAATGCCCAGCTGATCTTTAGCAAAGGAGGTTTGTCTTGGCAGGTTGGTTCTCTGTTGTCCCTAGTCTTCTGCTAGCCAAAGTGAGAGTGAGCACTGTCCACCCCTACCCAAGACAAAGTTCAGAACTACAATAAGGGTGTCTTGGAGCATCTCATCTAACTGTGAGGACAATGACAAGGAAAGGACTGATACCATATGATTTTAACATTTGCAATTTTGTGCTGCAGCTCACAGTGGGGAAGATCCAAAGTGTGTAGTAGTGTAGTTCAGGGTTGTTGCTAAAGGGGAAGGGTGGCATGGATTAGGAAATTTCCTTCATCAGACATGGCTCTAAGATGGGAATACAGTTGCCTCTGTGGACTTGAGTCATCCCAGCAGCAACACCTGCCTTTTCCCTCAGCAGGTTAATAGTTTGGTGCAGGAGGGAAGCAAGGTATGGCAGGGCTTTTCCTCCCAGCAACACCTTTGGTGCTGTGCTGAGTTTTCTCATGCCTAAAACTTGAGCTGATTCGGCCTTTCAGCAGGATAGCATGGTCTGAAACAAGGAATTGGTTTAATACCTCATGACAGAACTAATGTTAACACTTTAATTTTCCCACTGGCAACAAGGAGCCTTCACTTGGCTTTGCCACTGCCAACAGCTTTTCCAGCTCATGGGTGACAACTTCCCTTCTCTGTGTGCAAAAGATGCAGAATCTCTCCCTTCCTTACAGGGAAATGAAATAATTAATTCCTAGTTATACTATGAAGCCAGAAAAGATCAGCAACAATGAGAGATGAAGACTTCAGTATTTTAGTAAAATATCTCTGTGAAGAGGTGTTTCTGAAGGAGATTGATGACAACCAGGAAGCTGAAAGACTATCCATTAAAGAAGATCTAACATGACTCCAGATAGAAGCCAATTATTTTTTTAAAAACTAACTGCTTTTTAGTTTTGATTAATGACCTGGCACCAGAAATTGGACATTTAACAGGACTGGGTCTACTGTGGAAATGAACATCACTGGGAGTCACTGATGCAAAACTAAAGGTTTAGAGTAATGACCAGACAAGTCCATTATTTTAGCTTTTTTGTGTTTCTATGTGTATCTGCAAGGAGTGAGTGATGTTGTTTATTTGACAGCTGCTGGGTCAGAGGGTTTTGTGCTCAGAACAGTACAGAAGCATGAGTTTCAGCATAAGATCAAATCTAAATACAAACAGAAATGTATAATTTCTATTTGTGACCATGAATTTCAATGGGAAGCAGGTTCTGCACTCAGTAGGAGATCTTTTTAAAAATAGTTGGCATCAACAGAAAGTAAATGAGATTAACAGTGTTTCTTCTGTTTTATAGCAAAGTACACACCAGGTTATAAACCCAGTTCAGTGCAGAGTTTCATTTGCCCATCTTATTCTTTGCAGAGACTAGCTCTGCTAGTTTTCCTAAAGAATTGATAGTCAGAAACCTGAGATCTGAATGCAGAAGAGAAAAAAAGCAGTTTAGGAAAAGTTATAAACGTATACAGAGCTAAGCATGTACAAAAAGAGATTTGGGGCATGAATTGCATGGCTTTAGTGAGTGCTGCACTTTTTCTCTCCTGGCTGGGTCAGGCAGGGAATCCACTGTTGGGATGGATCCCTGCTTGCAGCCATTCAACTCTCTCCCCACGTTTTGCTCCAGTCTTCTCCCAGGTGCTCCCATACCTCGGCACCTGCACGAGAGGTGTGTGTGTTAAATGTGTGTTAAATCAGGTAATGGCTGTCCAGGCCTTTTTGCCATTAGAGCTGCTGGGAGCTGCTCTCCAGAGACTTGGGCTCTGGTGAAAAATCTCCTCCAGGTAGATTAGGAATAGCTCAGCAGCTTGCTTCCCTCTTCCCATCGAGTTTTCAATGATAAGGTGAGTCTGAAAACTGCCAGTACTTATATTTTTATATTCAGCTGCACTATCTGAAGGTGATATCAGTTATCAGCACTGAGAGAGAGAGTGAGAGAGAGAAACTTTGTGCTCACAGTAAAACATGGATAATTTTAGCTGATTCCTTAAGTGTGGGAGGGAAGGAGTTAGGGATTAGCTGGGGAGAGGGGGGTGTTTAATGGAGGTATTTCTCTACTGACTTCAGCCAAGATCTCTCAAGGCTCATAAATTTGACTAGCAGCGCTTTTGTTTCTCTTGTTGCTGAATGATATGGATCACTGGATAGCTCTTTTCCTTTTTTCCTTTCCTTTTCCTTTTGTTTTATTGTTTTCAAACTCTCTCATCTCAGATAAAAAGACATTGCCAGAATAAAGAAACCAAAATAGCCAGGCTTACTTTGTCGCATTTCTTGTATCTCATCATCCACGTTGTTCTTGATGGGTGTTCTTCCTCCTGAAATAGCAAGATTTCTCCTTCATTGTGGAAAAGGTCTTGACAGTTTTGTTCTGGAGTATGTGATTTCTGCCAAGTCAGTTTATAAACCACAGTAAGGTTCCCAGGCCCAAGGTAAGACTGGTCTTGGATGATTCTGTGGATCCCACAGCCCACACTTCTTTTAACTGAATGGGACGTCCAGTCACTACAGATTGTGAACTGATGAAGTTAAACAGTAGCAGGGAGAGAATCTGCAGGTTCCTCTTCTTTCAGCAGAGAAATCTGTATCTCCCTCAAGAGCCTTTTTAAAGATCTTCCAAATAAACTTCAGGAGAGAGAAGTGCCATTAATTAATCACAACCTGAGTTCCTAGAGCAAGGGGGGGAACTGCTGCTTTTGGGATTAGTGTTTGAAATCCCAGACCTCATTTGCAGAAGCACCTGTCTCTTGTGTCTTGGGGTTAAATTTTGTCTCTTTTCTTTTCTTTTCTTTTCTTTTCTTTTCTTTTCTTTTCTTTTCTTTTCTTTTCTTTTCTTTTCCCTGTGTTTTCTGATCGTGATTCACCCACTGTTTGAGTTGTTCTGGCATTATTATTCACTAGAGGGAATATTTGAAAGGGAGATGAGATTTACTGACAAGAAAGAGTTCATTTGCTTTTCACAGTTCTAAGGATACATTCAAAACATAATCTCTTTTTAAATTAACACTGTGGCAGACTGAGTTACCTCTTTTAGGAAATTACTCTCCTGTAGTAAGTTTTTGTATTTTAGGAGAAGTATTTGAGTTTAGTAAACAGAAGCAGATAATTCTACATATCTGTTTCAAGAAGATTTGGGTATTTGAGGCTTTTCAGTTATTTGGGTCTTTTTCCTCATTTTTCTTCACTCTCCTAGCAGATTTGTTCTAATTGAAAGTGTATTTCAGATGTGTTGTTATACCTACATTTCCATTTGCTTCATGCTTTTGGTAGGAATTTCTCTTTAGCAGATAAATGATGTAATTTTTCTCATCTGCACCAATAACTCTTTCCTCCAGGCCAACTTCTCATTGTTTTGTTGTTGTGTAAAAACTCTCAGGCTTAAAAACAACCAAACTTTTATAATATTGTTTGGACTCATATTTAATAAGTGAATTAAATAAGTGCAATGGAATATGAGGCATTTTTAATCAATTTTTATGTAAAATGTAAGAAGTCCACTATGAATTATTTCTTTATAGGCTCAGACACATGACACTAGGACAGGAAGGTCATAGCTTCAGACAGAGAGACACAGGACAGCAGGAGATTTCCACAGCTCATTTAAAATAACTTCATAGTTTTCTGGCATCTTTTGAATTTTGAGTCTGGTTGCTACGGGGAAAAAAACCCAAACAATAAGGACAAGGGAGATTTAATAGTTGTTGTAGCTTTCTGAGCTCTTTTAATAATTCCAGCTTTCCTATGTGAGCTTCAGTTTTTCTTAAAAGTTCACCTATTAAATTGTTAACT
This sequence comes from Notiomystis cincta, assembly GCA_013398075.1. Taxonomy (NCBI): domain Eukaryota; kingdom Metazoa; phylum Chordata; class Aves; order Passeriformes; family Notiomystidae; genus Notiomystis; species Notiomystis cincta. The sequence continues at coordinate 75,397 of VZRX01019220.1, read as the reverse complement.
ATCACTCCACTGAAGACTTAATATTCATGTAAATGTGTAGCCTAATTCAGTGTTGACTTTTGGAAATATTTTAGGCAATTACTCAAACGTTAGTTCCCCCTTCCAGTTCAACCTGTATATTCAGAGTACAGGGACAGCAACTGCTGCACAGTTTCTTCACTGGGACACAGGGTGAGTGTTATTAATAGCAAACATTTGAAATTCTCCTGGATGAGCAGTGCAGCCATGGGTGGTGATGGCACAGTGACTGCAAGTCACCAGCCAGAACCTGAGCTGTTTTGCAGTGGGGGTTTGAAGTGCAGTTAGTTGCAATAACCATTTAAAATGACAGAAGAAGGTTGCTTAACTGCAGGCTCTGTGTTTTCCTTTTTGTCCTCAGTGGTGACTGGAATTTTCAGAGAGAATTTAGGAATACCAGCTGAGACAGCCAAGTCCCTCAAAGGAAATAAAGGAAAATGAGCTGCTTTTTTTTAAAAAAAATTAATCTGGGGACCCTCTTGGTGATGAGCCACATCCATATATTCACCACAGAATCAGTACTGGTCTGCTGTTTAAAGAAATCAAACCTGGATGGCATGGAGGTAATTGCTGAGGTGTGGGAGGAGGAGAAGAGAGTGAGAGTAATCTGACAAAAAGACTGCTCCTAGAGGTTTCCATACCATGTGCTGCCTTGTGTAAAAACAAAGAAAAAATGCCATTGGAAAGAAACACCGCTTCATGGGCATCTTGCATGCAAATACATCTGTGCTCACATCTGTGCTGGAATGCAGACACAGATACAGATCATTAACATCTATTTTCTGAAGGTGATCCAAGGTATCAATCACCTGAATTACTGCAGTAAAACCTGTCTTCTAATGAAACAAAAGTGAGACGTGAAAATAAAAGGTAACCTACTTTTAAATGTTTATAGAAGATAAAGGTTTAACCACAAGTCTTTCATCAAATGGAAGACAGTAGGAAAAAAAAGTTTAGAAAATGCCCTTTGGCTGCTCTTTACTGTGTGGTGAAACCTCACAGTATCTCACCTCATATACTATATGGGCCCTAAAGGCAGCTGGAAATGTTTAGAAATACGTCTATTTTGGTCCATGGCTGCCTCTCTATCTGTTATATCCAGCAGTGTTTCAAGGAAGGGAGATATTTGCTTAAATGAAAAGCGCAGACCAAAGTGTGAGATGGTAAATGGTGCTCGAGGGTATACAGCAGTCTAAACGGTGCCCTCTGTTAAAAGAATCAGCCACCTGACTGCTCATTAGTTAGCAGTAAATAATGAGGAATAGCTGGAGGCAGGAGCTCAGAAGTGCAGATGTCCCAAAATACTCACCCAGTTTGTGGTGTCATGAGATCTGTAGTGTCCTATACACGTAATCCCTCTTCTGAGCAAAGTAAAGCATTTTGCAGTCTTTGTGCAGTCTAGTAATTTTGGGTAATCTTTTCAGTGAGGATATCAGAAAGGGAAAAGCAAGGTTCATGAGATAAGGCAGGGACTGCATAATTTCCCCCTTCCCTGTCATGTTGTGTGCCCAAAAGGCATTTAGCAGTATGGACAACCCTGGAAATTCCCCCATGTGGATGTTGCCCCCTCCTCCCTCTCAAGAGGCAGTAGGTGATGAATCTCAAATTAGACTAATAAGAAATCTGAATTTCTCAGATGGCTCCTGTTGTTCTAATGGGAAGACCAGCATCTCAAACCAGAATTACCCTGAAAAGAGAGGGAGTCTGGGTGAGGAGGGTGAGCAGTGACAAGGCTATGGGAAAAGCCCAATCATATTTAACAGTGGTGGTGCCATTGCAAAGAACTGCAGAGATATATAAGGTTTGAATAGAAATTAATTTTAAAATCTATGCACAGTTTTGAAAAAGGTTGTGTATCTTTTCTGTTAAGGTATTTTTATACCCTAGAGACTCCTTTTCTTAGATCTATAGCAAGTCTGGGTTTGCTAATTTTAGATAGCTTTGGATTTTGGGTGCTCTCTAAGGTCAGAAGATACCTATACTGAAGTTCTTATAAGCGTTTCAGTCACAAAGAATCTTCAGCCCATTAAATTTTAGTGAAACTTGGGCTGCTAAGTGCCTACATTTTTCTTTTTCTGAACATTTCTCCTCCTTTTATTTCTGTTTTTGCCAGTTTGGGTACAGCTGCCCAGTGGTCTGAGGCCATATGGAGCAACAACCTTTGAAGAGATGAGAAGGAAAACCAAAGTCAAGGTCTGCTCTCCACAGCTGTCGTGAGGCAGCACCCCCTGCACTGGTGAGTAGGTGATACCCCTTGTCTGGCTTCTCTCCATCTCCCTGACCCTCTGTCAGTGCACCAGAGCTCAGCCTCAGGCCCCAGTAGGTCTCATCTCCTCTGTATCAGGTGTCAGCTTACATCACCCTCTCCCTGCAGCTCACAGCTCTACCTGCCTTGCTGTTCCTTTGAAGTGCCCAGCCTAATCTCCCACCAGACAGCCCCGGCAAAGGTACTGCCCAGGAAGGCAGTCTGGGCAGACTCAGATGCCACGGCTGTTTCACGCTTTTCAGTCACTGCTGCTGTAATCACTGCCTGGGGAGGGACTGATTGAGGTCCCTGCTCTGTTCACAGTAGGTTTCTTCCCTCCTCCTTGCCACAATCTGCCTCTACTTGTGGCCTCTTTTCTGTGCTTTGCATGTTCGTTATCCGAGCTGAGATGCTGAGCTGAACCCCCCTTTCCTCTGACTTCTTACCTTTCAGCACTGTGTCAAATCCTGTTTGCTGAGAACCTGAAACATTTTTTATCTGGTCTGAAAAATCAAACAAATACTGCTATCTAAATCCCATAACCAGGGGGTTTAAATTAGAAAGTGTTTAGTGTTTAGGAAGAACTTAAAAATGCAGGCCTGGACTGCAAGTCCAGGTTCTTTCTTTTGTTCCAATATGCCTCTCATTGATCTCATCATAAATGCCAAAGGCAGAAGGGCTGTTTGCAAACAGATGGGGAGCTGAGCCACAGAGAGAAAGCATCAGAAGGGGAGGATGGATGCCACTGCTGGGTGTGCTGTACCAGAAAGGGGTAAATCTAGCTGTGTCCTCCCAGGCTGGGTCAGGCTGGGCTCACCCTAATTCTTGATCTTTTCTTCTTTGGTGATGCTGGGTGCAATTCCAAATCTTGGGTCCTGCATATGCTCAAAAGATTTTGTTTGTCCTGAGGGACCAAATTCAAAGGTAGAGGGGATCTCCACCAAATGGTCACAGATCCCAGGAAAGGCTGCTGTGGGACTGCTCTGGGAGCTTTATTCTGTGAGACAAACTATCTACCATGTTTTGTGACTGTTAAACTTTCATATTTTCTGTTTCTCTCTCTGTCACACATTTACACAAATTGAAATTTAAAAAGAAAGAGCAAGTGGAAAGAGAAGCGGGAAATCCAACCTCAATAAACTCTCCATAAAATCCACAAATTAAGGGCAAGTACATCATGAAAGCATATTAGTCAGAGAGCTATAAATTCCAGCAAATTGATTGTCATATATAATCAAAAACATACTATAATATATAATAAGTTGAAATAAATACCACAAACCAACCTCAGGCTGTAAATGTTTAAGATTAGTCCTTCATACCACATGTACCTGAGGTATAAATAAAGAAAGCAGGAAGGCTTTAAAAAAAAAAAGAAAAAGGGAAAAAGGTGTGTGTCTTAAAAATAGCAATGGGAATGAAAATGCAGCCATTTGAGTTACCTTTAGAAATGGACCTCAGGAGTTTTCACAGCATAGAAACATTCTCATGCACCACTCAACAGTGACCAGTCTCCCCTTCTTGAGGCTGAGCCCACAGCAAAGCCTCTAGTGATGGTCCTCTAAGAGTGTCCTTCTTGCCCTGTGTGGAGGTGACAGATGCACTGGGTGGCTGTGACACAAGGTCTGCTTCCAGCAGCCAGCGTGGCAATGCCTTGACTCCACTGAGGGTGGCTGGAGAGCTCCAGCTGGGACTGCAGGAGCTCTGCTGGCTGCACTACAACTCTGCCATGTCCCACACCTGCCTGGGCTCCCTGGGTGCTCCTTTTCACCCACAGCTGCCTGGGCCACCTCAGTTATGGACAACCGCATTCACAGTGATGGGGCACCTTCGGGAGCCACCTCCTGGTTTGGGATGGGTTGATGGATTTCCCATCACGTGTCAAATTACTGTCTATACACTTCTAAGCTTCAAAGTTAGCATATGAAACTAGTAGACCAAAGCTAGCAAGAGCCTGCTTTTCATGCAAACATGTACAATTGTTTCTGTGTGTAATCTGAAATGATCTGGTCAGAATGCCCAGTGTCCCAGACACTGCCTAGAAGCCAGTTTCTTCTTTATTTAGTATATATGCTAAATCAGTAGTTGCCTAAGGCGCCTTCCTGCTTGCATTATTAATGTGATATAGGCCTATGGTTTCCAGTATCATATATGTGGAATTTCATTTCTCAAATCCTGAGCAATCTGCATCTAATCCTCCAGCAGGAAATATGTTCAAAAATTGTGGCTATTTAGCTCAAAACAAGAAATGTGTGATGAGCACCCTACAGCCAAAGTAGCACCCACGTTATTAAAGGCACGATTATACCAAATGGGACAGGCAATGAATGAAATCAGACAGAGAAACCAATTGGGATCGTTGGCAGCAGGACAGGGCAATGTGCAGGGTGGCTTGGGCTGAAGAAACCAAACCTAGTTCCACATGAAGGTCTGCCAGCCCATCTGGCTGAATCTACACCAGGGCAAATGTGGCTGGAAAGCAAGGAATCTGCTGCCAGCTGGTGCTGCAGTGTGGCTGCTGTGGGGCACGTGAAATCCCTTGGGCAAAGGGTGGAGAGAGGAAGAGCAGCCTCACCTGAGCTGGCTGCAGGCACTGGCTGTGCCACGGTCCCGAACACGGACTTGAAGAGTAATGCAGTTTTCATTCACATGCAGCCCGAGCTGCACGGGTCTGTCAGTAACTATTGCCAAAGCCCTTCAGGTGAAGATAGACTTGAGAAGCCTCCCGAAGCTGCCTGAAACCTGATACTTCCTTCCTGGCGAGATTCGAGTCCCACTGTCAATAGCATGTCAGTGCAGAACGGAAGCAGCAGTGTTTACAAAATTAACAAATGGACTTCAAGTTAAACACTGAGCAATTTGTGAGACTGCTTTTTTTCTTCAAGCATTGACCAGTCTCCTGAGATTACTTGCAGGTGAATGTTCTGTTATTCTTTCTGGACTGACTTATTCTAACATCATGTCATTTTTAATTGCTTTTCTTGAGAAAATATGCTTGCAACTCCATCCTGTTAGCCTCCTTGGGGTGCTCTTGATCTTAACCTTTTCCCAGGGCTGCATTCACCATTCCTAAATCACACATATAGCTTTACTGGCTTCTAATTAATTACTGCAGTTGGGAATGCAAGCCTCTATTCTGTATATGGTATGTGCCCTATGGTATTAAGCTCTGGGATTGCACACAGTGCAAAACTAAACGGCACAGGCTTGTTTGCACTGGGCCCTGGCCCTGCAAAGGTACACGGGCTGTGCATATTTCAAGCAGCCTTGCTGACTTCCCTGGGACTGCAGACAGGAGGAAAAAGTTCAGCAGGTGCCTAAAGACTCAGAATCAGGACTTAGAATGATAACTCCTACAGCAAGAAGGAGGAGAAGCTCTTATCACAAGACTCCCTCAGGGAGATGCAAAGCAGAAGGCAGCCTCCTATCTGCCAGTGTGGGATCTGCCTGCCTTGCTTTGCTACACCCTGATCCTCCATCCAGCCTCCACAAAAATGGAGGATCTCAGTGTGTACTCCCTCAGACACATCTCAGGGAGTTTCTGAGTGAGTGCAAAGCCTTGGCAGGCGTGGGTTCCCTTGCTTTATCATCACCACCAACCATTTGGGATGAAGCACATAAACCATGCGATATTTTTAGCAGACTCAGCTATAGCCTGTGGACTGAAAGAACATCACTTGTTTCAACAAGCAGCAAATATGAAGCTGGAGGAGAGGGCAGGAAAGTATCCAGAACTGAAATGAATATTATTACTTTTCACCAAGCAAGCAGGACCCCTTGCAACAGGATCAAAATAGTTCTTTGTCAAAAGTTAAAGGGTTTGCTGCCAAGTTTTATGAAGGAGAAGCTACACTAATGCATTAATTAGGTTATACAATGTTTATCTCCTTTTTCCTTTTAGTTTGCACCATTAAATGTAAAAAGCAAATCCATCAACATCTAATGTTTCTTCAAAACACCATGTAGTGTCTAGAAAACTGAACTGTCAGACATGCTTGTCATGTACACATATTTTGTTATTAAATGTGTTTGGGCATGAGTTTTGGCAGGATTTCTTCTCAACTCTCCTGAACTTTCCTTGACACCTTTTATGGCACGTAATGCATCTGCAACTCAGGGCTTGGTAAGCCCTTAACTCTTTAATTATGAGCCTAGAAACTCCCTTCCTAATTATTGTCCTATAAGCAACATGATCTAATTCTTATGCCAAAGCTCAGAAATTCACGCTGCAGGTGCTTTGCTTTGTTTGGCTGCCTTTTGCTAATTTATTTTTTTTTTCAGTGTCAGTAGAATAGTGTGTGCTCTGCATTCTTGTCTCAGTGTAATCCTGGAGTGGTTTGCAGTCTCTTGCTCGCTGACCTGACTGAAGTGTAGCATTTGCCACTTTTTCTTGCACCTTTTCCTCCAGCTAAGGTCCCTGCTCAGCTCTCACACAGTGCGTGCTGCCTGGGCCAGGTTTAATCGGAGGAGCAATTTCCTTCTGCGAAGGGTTGGGGTTTAGTGTTGGTGACTGTGAAGTACCAAGTGTTGCCAGAAGCCTCTTTCAAAGAGAGTGGGACTCATATAAGTCCTGTAGGAAATAAAAGAACGAGACTCTCATAGCTGAGGTGTCTAACGCTACATAAATCCCTTTTTTCCCTCCAGGGAGGCTGAAGGGGAAAGCGGCTCCGTGCCTTGCCAAAGGCCACAGAGGATATCAGTGATGGAGAGCAAACGGACCCCGCCAGTCCCAGCTCTGCAGCCTCCATGCAATCCCTTTGAAAACTTCATTTCCTTCTATTGGACTGATTTGAAAGAGAATAATGAAACAGGGAATTTTTTTTTTTTTCTTATGACTTGAGGGAGGAAGTCAGGAAAAGGTTTGACTGACGATTTAATTTAATAAAAGAGGAATTACCTACAAAGTTGATTTTTGTGAAATTTCTACAGAAGCTATAAATCATGAGTATATCATATTAACTATTAAATCAGAAAAGAAAGATACAGAAATCTAAAAAACTAGAAAACACTTCCATCTTTCCAAAGTACCAGGAAGTCACATGTACTCATGCCGTATTTGTATGACACAATTTTATGTAAGCCTAAATATAAATAAGGAAATATATTTTGCTTTCTTACCTTCTAAACAAAAAATATGTATTTCATTGCAAAACAAATTTGTGGGTTTTTTTGGTGTTCATTCAGCACTTATGTATCAAGTTGATCATCTTACTAAAAAAAAATATTTCTGTTCTTCCTTAAATCTGGAGTTGCTGGAGCAGCCCCATCAGCCAGCAGCATCCTTCCACAGCCTTTCAGAACGCACACAAATGGCACAAGGTGTTAAGAGATGCAGGCCACAAGGCCAAGAAGTTTAATGATGGATTTATTATTGAAAAGTGTATGCACTTTTCTGAAATACTCATTGAACTTCAGGCTCCTCTTAAAGTCACTGTTTAAAGAACAGAGTTCAGTACTGAACTAGTCTGTGCAATTTCCAGGGAGGAACCCAAAGGACCCCTCCTGGATGACAAATAGCGGAAATTTCCAAATCAGGTTGTAAACTTTCTTTCTGGGTAAATAACAATTGTCAAAACTGTCACTGTTCCCTAGGTTTATACACCGAAAGAGAGGGAGCTTAAATTCCATCAGAATTCCAGACCCAAACAAACTCAAACATTTGCATTAGTTCATACTTGGGTTTGAATTTAATAATTTGGACTGTGGTAGCCATATTGGTTTTGCAATAGCAACTTTCCTATGTCTGTATTTTTCCAGGCTGATAATATTTGATAACGCTTTCTCAGGTTCAAGATCAGCACCACCTGGAATCTTGTTTAAGAAAAGCAAAGTATTTTCCTACCTCTTCCCGTGCAGCTGAGTAATTACTTTCAGTTTGATGTTTTTGTGTTAAATGGCATTGCTTCAAACCCTGTGCATGTCAAACAGCAGAAAGCTAGGGGAGTTTGAAAGGTTATCGCTGTTTCTCTTCGAATTCCTGTGTACTGAAACCCTTCGGAGGTGGCTGCCTACTGCAAATCATTGTTTGACAGCTTCACTCAACTTCGAGGCTTGTCAACTCAGGGGCCAATCTGACAGCTCTCAGGCAATAAAGTAAACAAGGGATTTGGAGCGTCAGGGAAGGAATGCTTAAAATAATTCCTAATATTTCTCCTATTCATAACATGTCACCAAGGCAGTGAAGTTATGAAGGCAGCAAGTCTCAGCTTCTTGCGCATCCCAGGTGGTGTTTGCAGGTTAAGGGAGAGCTTGGGGGAACCCTGGCAACAGACTTCCACCAAGCATCATCCAGATTTGTTCCCCTGATAGTATTCCTGATAATAATGGGAACTCTAGGCATTTTTCTTCAGATGGATGGATTTTCAAATACTTTATGCACTAGTCTGAGCTAAAAGGTGATTCAGTGTTGGTGGTAACAGAACATCATGTGATAGTAGTGCTTTAAAACAAAGAAAAAGTGACCACATTATATATTTTCTGTGCAATAATGTAGTTAAGAGGAACTTCTTTCCCAGCATCCAGGCAACCTGCAGACACTGGCTGTAAAAATGATCAGATGCAGATGGTGCTGGAATCTGCTGAGTGTTGATGACTGCATGGGTGTCACCACCACATACCTCTCTGCGGACTTACAACGTACCAGCACATGAACTAGCAGGTACATTTTCTGAAACAGTCACTTGTGCAGGGTCCTGCCTTTGTGGAAATTACCCAAGACACCATAAATAGCCTTTTTTGTTGTTGTTTTTGGAGAATCTGAGCCCAAATTTGATAATCTGCCTATGTTAATGCATTGCCAATTTAATGCTCACAATTACTAGCAGCTTTCAAGAATGCAACCTGATTCTTTGGATATTTTTCACTGTAAGTTTCAGTATTTCTATCAGGAGACAATTTGATTCAAAATAAAGTATAGAAAATCTGACCTAATTTTTAGATTAGTGTGATTATTCCTTGCACATCTATTTTGAGAACTCCTGCTGCTAACACACCTAGAGCTGACCCCTTTGTTAACTGCGTGGCATGTGCGTGCCAATAAATTACCTGTTGTCGTTATTGAAAATGACTAATGATCTACTAGCCTTTTAGGATGTTATTTAAAAGTCATTTTTCTAAAAGAGCTATATTCCCTCTTGAGGTAATGTTTGCCTTCTTTTAAAATAACTCCATGAACTGTTGCTGCTCTGTACTATTATAGGAGGTTTTCTAATTACAGTAGTTGCTGTGCACTAGTTACAGCTAAATTGTCTTGTGATTATTGTTCTAATAAGGACTACTTTCTAGACACCCAACTAACATGAATATATGTAGCTGGGTTTTCAATGGATTTAATCTACTGTAGACTAGCTGTAATGTTTAGGGATAATGTTAAACATCTTCATTTATGGCAGTATTACAACTCTGTTAATTCATATTTTAAACTGAGCCCTGAACAAATGCACTTCAGCAGCCACTTGTGCTTGCTAAGAGATTAAAGGCTCTGGACCATGAGAAGAAAGGAAATCTCTATAGGTTGCTAGCTAATGGTTGTTTTCTTTACTGTTGGAGTCAGTGAATTGAATTGTAATGGACTGGATTGACTCCACAGACGGAAATTGCAAAGAACAGGATCACTTTTTTTCCCAGATGAAAATTTCAGTTATTCTGAAAGTCAGCTATGCACTTCAAAATGCTGGACTGCAAGACATTATTTGAAACTGTGATAGGTCTTTTTTTAGCATAATATTGCTTGCTCATATATGTGTCATGTACTTTGAGTTAGCAGCTTAATAGTTGCCATGAATGTAGTTGGTTTGACAGCAGAGCTGGGGGTGCAGTAGCGTCACACAAAAGCAAAGTGCATGGTGCCATGACAGTGAGGAATTCTTGGTCAAGGATGCACATGAATTTCATTGCTACCAACGTGCCAGCAAAACTTGATTAGGGGAGTAGATATGAGGGGCTGTGTTCTTTTGCAGTGTTCCTGAGGCTTATCTAGCCTGAGCTGTATTCCCAGATTTGTCTCTTGCTGATACTGTCATGACAGACTCAGACACATCATAGCTGCTCTGATTAAGCAGCAGAAGGGCAAAGTTTCCACTGCTGAAACTGCTCTTAGTGCAGAAAGCTAGACAGAGTGATGGGAGTTAATCACTGAAACACGAACAGACAGGACTAGCTTGTCATAATACGAAGCTATCAAATCACAGCTCTGTAAAACTCTTCAATGTTTTATCATGAACAGCTGTCAAACTCTTATAATTTCATGATTAATGCATTGCAGAGTGGTTTCCTCCCTTATGCTGTTGCCTGTAGCAGTTTTTTTAATGGAACTGGTCTTGGTCATATTTATTGGAAATGAGCTACAATTCTGCATGTGCCTGTGTATAAATGTACAAAAAAGCACAAAAAGGAGGAAATAATTCTCAGACCTAGCTCCATGCATAAGAGGAGACTACCCCACATGGCCTGCCTTCCATTGTGCCCCTTGGATGGCAAGGGAGGGCTGTGAGAATTGTTAGAAATCTCCATAATTCCTTTTTTCCCCACGGTAACATCAATGAATAGTGGGACTAGGAATGGATTCAACATCATCTGCTCCTGAGGAAAAACATAACCAAAAAGAGCTATTGCTGACTTGTACACAGCCAAATTCAGGGAGAATTTAAATAATAATAAACTCTCTTTCATAGTGTTTCCACATGAAGGAAAAGGTGTGGGTCTTCTGCTCTTTCAGGGAATGTCTGGGGCTGCCCATGCAGGGCTACAAAAGTCATGTTGGACTGGAACCAAACTAGGTGAAATGTCATTACATTACTTACAACTCTGGCCACCAAGAAACTTGTTGGCTGCGCCCAAGAGAGCCCTGCTGTCCCTCCTGGGGCAATCTGGCATCCATCAGCTCAAGGTGTGTGGAAAACCCCTGGACGTTTTATTTGAACTGAATTTAATTCCCTTGAAAATTACTGCTGAACAACAGGTATTAAGGCTGTAATAACCACTGAGCTCCCCTTTGCCATAGTGGATTCCTGCCAGGACAGGATTTCCATCTCATGCAAGATATTTCACATCAATTTTGAGGTCTGGGACTCTTTGGGCTCACAGCTCTATGGATTTGCTTGTTTAAGACTATTGGTGTTTGCATTGAGTTTTTAAGAATTAATAATAATTGTGAAAACCTTTGAAGAAAAGAAAACTACTGCTGGAGTCTGTTTCTTTTGGATTTGCTAAGAAGGTTTCTGAGGAGGGCACCTTCATGACAATATAATTAAGCAATGAGACATGACAGCTACTCATTTTGGGGTTATTATTGTATGCCTAAGGTGGCATTGCAGGCGTGAGGCTGAAGGGTGAGTGGCTTTAATCACCCGTTAAGTGCAATAATCCCTTTGATACGCACTGTCTGTAAAGACTTACCAAAAAGGAATTTAGGAACAATATTAAGAGGAACAGACAACCTGGTGAATGCACTAGGTGTGAATATTAATATGGTTATAACATAACTGACAGACATTCAAAAAGGCTTATTTGTGTCAAGTTTTCCTCACTAAAGACACCCCAAAGGAGTTATTTTTAATAAGAGAAATATTGCAAAGACTTCTTTGTGGTTTTGCTTTTTTCCTCCTTAAATATGTCTTCTGAACTTTAAGCATAGATCATATGGATATTAATGTGGATAAGATCATCCCTAGGATAAAAATGCTGATAGCATGTGATAACACAGTGCCTGTCCATAGCAGGCACGTCTTCCATAAATCCCATTATTTGGAGATTCACAATCCCAGCTCATTTCAGTACCCTCACCTGGCACACTGCTCTTGAGGAATGCAGTTCTTCCAAAGGAGAGTTCCTTCCTACAGCATGTGAAGATCAGTGGAGTGGTTTCCACATCTGTTTCAGCTTGTAGAGCTGGGAATTGAACTGTATTCCTCAATGGCCATGCAGATGTAGATGCCAAATTGCCAGGCTACTTCATCAACCTAGTAAAATATTTTGATTGGTTTTAAAGGAAGGGCATAAAACATAGATATTTTTATATGAAATGGGTTATGGAAAAACATAATTTTTAAAAAAAACATAATTGTGTGAATTTTTTAAATGCAAAGCTTTGTGTTAATGTGTCACTAAGTGGAGAACTCTGGTGCCAACATAAATGTTGGTAATACGTTCATCATATTTACAGGTCTGGAAATGTTTGCTTTTCCTTGGCCTCCTTTATATATATTAATACATTAAAATAATCATCAAAATGTAAATATGAGAGTTAAAATATCTTCTTCATCCCAAAATTGCTCTAAGCTGTATAGAAAAGAGTATTTTGCTGAATTGGCCCTTGTTTGAACTTAGGTTTGCATATTTTGTGCTATATAGAAAAAGCTTTGCCCTTTATTTGAAGTCAGTTTTGAGTGTGTAATTACCATGCTCCAATTTCCATTTGAACAATCAGGGTTCTCCTGTCAGTCCTGTTCGAGTACACATGGGCTGAACGATTAAAAACTTCCTGTTGAGGAGGGGGAGGGGGGTTGGGAGGATTTTGTTTCATTAAAAAGAGGGATAAAAATTGTAAACCTGAAAATGAAAATTGATCAGAATTAGACTTGTATTTTATTTTGTTTTTCCAGAAGATTTATGGAACTGCAGCATAACAGAGCTGGTTCCCTAAAAAGGAAAAAAGTATTAGAACTAAATAAAACGTATTCTTCTAACAATAATTGAAGAATTAATCTTTAAAAAGTTGCCACAATTCCTCTAAAGAAAGGGTTAAAAAGCAATCTGCTAAAGTGTCTCTAGGGACAAGATAGTCCAGATTTGAAAAAATTCATTGTTGTGCTAGTAATAGGATATGTCTTAAGCTTGTTCTTAAGTCTTATTTTCTTTACTGCAGGTTGAGAAAGTTTCTCTCCATCGTGTTCCATGCAGTTGTTCTGGAAAGGAACGGCAAAGCTGTGCAAGGCTTTGCAACAAAAAAACTCCTCTTCCTGTAAAGGCACGACCCTGCCAAAATAAATAGGGACATCAGCAAATTGTACAGATGGTGATTTCCTTTAAACACACGTGTATGTATTATACCTACTATGAATATGTAGTGGATATGGAAGTGTGTATTCATAGGCATTTGTATATGCATCAATATTTTCAAGAATATGGGTTCTGGGGCCTATATTAATCAGTGCAAGCTTTCCTGGGTCTGAGCTCTCAGCACAGCCCAGCTTGCTCACAAGTTCAGCTTGCAGAATCCTGAGTTGGAGGTTGCTGTGCTGGGATGCAAAAGCTAATTTCTTAATCATGATTAAGTTACCAAAAGCAATGCAAGCCCTCGATGCCTGGGACAGCCAGATGAAAATGGCATGGTCTGGTGATTAGAAGGTTTTAGTAGGAAATAATACTTTTCTTGTCACTGGGCTGCGCTGGCAGAAGGAGCGCAGCAGCTGGAACACATATGCAGAGTGTTTACTGGAGCGACTCTTACACTTTCAGACAGAAGGAAATCCTGTGCAGGATTGGAAAGCGCAGAGAGCTGTCACCAGGGAATAGGCTGTCTGTGTGTCTCCATGAAATAAAAGCTGTGCGGACCACAGACCCTGCAGTGGGCACTTCCTGCCCCCTTCACTGCAGCAGCTCAAGATTGCTTTTTCTTTCTGCCTTTTTTTTTTTTTTCAGTTTTGCTGGAAGATATCAAATCTACCACTACTATCAACAGAACCACTGAAGAAGCTCAGGATTTACTTTGTATCAAACTTCAAAAATCTGTTTAAGGGTGGGGGTTTTGTTGGCTTTTGTTGTTGTTACTTGGCAAAAGGAGAACCTGCAAATTTGGCCATTGCTCAGGTTGCATAGTTTAGGCTAATAAGACATCTGATATTACTTGAGGTGTTTTAAAAGATTTTTTTTCTTTTTCTCAAACTGTGTAGGTTTCTGACTAGTATGAATGCATTTAAAGCAGTAGCAAATCCTGGCACCCAAGGGCTGCCAACACAAGGAGTATTTCATTGTTTGCTGATCTTATAGTAATGAGCAGTATCTGCTAATGAATACTAAAATGCATTAATTATCCAAATAATTTTAAAGATCCTAAATTAATGATGTGTTTATGTGACAGATTTGTGGGAGGGATTTCACATATAATCACCATCAATCTGGCTACAGCCAAAATAAATTTTATGAAAAGTAAAACAAACTGTTACACAGACATAGCAGGCCTTCGGGGGCCCACACAATAATCTGTGTTTTCTTATTTAGCTGTGTATAATATTGCTGTTCATATCTTGTCCAGATAGAATCCCTCTATATATAACATTACTGTTAAAGCTTAGGAGAGTCAGCATATGCCACTACCTAAAGGGGGGGAGAGGAAAACATGAAAGACAGAAATGCATCCTTAAAATATTCCTTTCGAAAGAGCAAGCCATGCCCAGGTAGCTGTGTCAGACATGATGCAGTTGTAAAGGTGAGCATTGAGCATAGAAGCTCTAAATTGAGGATGGTGGCTTTCCAACAGGTGTTGGGGTGCGTGTTCTGGAATCCCCAGATGCTGCTGTCGCCACTGATAAATCATGGCGAGGCTCGAACTTTGGGCGAAGCTCCCGCGTAGGTTCTCTCTTTCAGCGAACACAAACGTCGCATTTGCTGAGAGAAGGGAGCGGTGGGGCCCGGGTTTGGGGAGCAGGGGAGCGGGGCCGAGCCAGGAGCAGTGGCCTGAAGCCCCCGCCCGCTCCATCTGCTCGGGCTGGGCTCGGTGGCACACGGTGGCGGGGCGGCTCTGACCGTGTCTGCCCGCGGGCGGTCCCACTTCGGGCTGCCCGTGGATGGGCTCCACTGGTCCGTGTCACTGACAAGGAAAGGCTCAAAATCCTGGCTGCACGTCCCAGTAAAAATGCACCCATAATTTTTAACTGTTTTAATACTGTTCTGCAAGCATGTTTTAAGGATATTTTTGCCTGATAAAGGGCTTTTGGGTTGCTGGAGGCATGTCACCATCTTTCATTCACAAGTCAAATGTATTACATACAGCTGCCAAAAAGATCTGCTTTTGCATCCTTGTCCAGCTTTCCTGCTCTCATTATTGGCTTACAGTCAGTGTAATGGGAGTATGTGGCTGTCATTCAAACAGATGAAAACCTTTGGCATTGAAAAGATATCAAGGGGTCCCTGTTTTTTAAAGGAAATATACCCCTTTCTACTATTGCATGATTTCTTGATCAGATAAATCCCATCTTGTGCTAACGTTTAAATTAAATGCACTGCTTTCTGACCCAACAATAACAAAAGCAAACCCACTCATTGCCAAGTATCATAAGCTCTTAAAATACATTCAGACAGTGTGATGATATTAGTAGGGAAGCAGATATCAGGTTTTGTCTGACAAAGCAAACCACACAGTGGAATATGAGAAGTACTGTGCTTACTGATTTCAGGATAAAATGAAAGACAGAAGCCCTATCAAAAATTATACTAACAATCTAATACTGTACATTTATATGGAGACTTGGCCTGGAATATCTCAAAGATGCTTCACAGAGACATTTTAATCTTATCTCTCCATCTAGGTGACCGAGTAAAGAGGTTAAACAATTTGAACTCTGATTTCAGAAAAAGCATTTCCCAAGGTGTGTTTGGCAGAGACTCTTTAAGAAACTAGGTTGCATTGCAGCAAAAAAAATACAACAGTAGACTGGGTAATCACTAAATTTCACCAGAATTTAGTAAATTGGACAAAGCTTCTTTGTATTCTTGCCTGTGTTTTGAACTCTCCTATTAAGCATCTCTACTAGCTATATTTAAGGGCAGGACAAGGAACTGGGATGGAGTTCTGGTCTTATCTACTATGGCTGCTGGTAGCAGAGTTGGGAATAAAGTTTGGCTTGTACATATCTTTATTCAAGCCAATAGTCATGGATAAACACTCATCCACAATCCATAATCTACTAACATATTTATAATTCTTTTCAGAGCTAGTGGAAAAATTGTTCAGACATTATAATATGATTGATAAGAAGGCTGAGTTTCCTGACCTATGTGTTATGTGTGTGTATATATATATATGTGTGTGTGTGTGTGTGTGTGTGTATATATATATATATATTCCTGCTTTGAGAGGGACCTTAACTGAGTTCTGTGTTTTATTTAAAAGAATGAACTGTGGAAACACTATCATTCCAGCTCTGGTAGATGCATGGTTATTTCCAACAGCAGAGTTCAGCTGCATCTGCAGTTTTCTCTGGCTATATCTATTGTCTTGGAGGATGTTCTGCACTGGAGTAGCACCTGGTTCTTTCTGGATCTCAGTAAAAAAGACACATCTAGAAATAACATAATTAAATTTCTTTGATAATAATAAGATAGAAATAGGAAAAGGAGTATAGATAGTGAGTAAATCTTGCATCCCTTTGTATGCCAGGAATCCTGCTTTTTCCTGTATCAGATGAATCCTAGGCAGAACCAGGACAATGTGCACAATTCCCCTTGTGGAGAGGCTAAATTTCCCTTCCCTACCGTGGTGCCTTTTATTTGGCATAAGAAACAAAACCATATCACCCATCTTGACAGGTAAAAGTGTTATTTATCTCTTTCTCTGTGTCCTCCAGAGCACATCCAGCTGCATGTATCCAGCAATGATAAGTAAGAGCAGTTCATATTCGAGCTGGTGCAGCATTGCCACAGCACTCCCTCCTGCCAGCAGAAGGGTAACTCCATCTACTGTGTCTGGCACAGCTTTCCCAAGATCACCAGCTCCCCAAAGGCAGGGTGTTCTGTACAGAAGAAAAATTCCTGGCTATAGAAGTTTCTTACTGATAGAGCAGATTTTGCTTTTCTTCTCTTTGCCTGCTGACGTTCATAGTAATTTTCATAGTCATCTTTATTTGCAAGGAGCTTACACAGGGGCTGCAGCCCCTGTGATTGAGTGATGATCCCTTTTCTTTTTTATCCTGGGCAGATTTTGATCTTCTTTTCTTTTTAAAAACCTGGCATATCACCAGACCTTAGCATATGGCCAGAGACCCTTCTAATGGAAGGAAAAGTAGTCCTGACTTCTGTGTTAAATTTGTAAGGTTATGCAATCCTATGTATTTTGGACATCCATAACTGTGTGCTTCCTTCAGTCTTTGTTGTAGGCTTATTGATAACAATTATTTTATAATCCAACTTTAAAATAAATTTAAAAAGCAAAAAAGAAGCTTGAGTATTGGTACATTCTCTGTAATTGCATGTTCATGATAGGTCTTGAACCAAACTTCTGGAAATAATGGAAGAATCATCGACATCTTAAATACCAAGGAATGGTTGGTTCAGCTTTGGTTGGTAGTGTGAAGGACATTGGTAAAGAGAGAAAGCTTATTTGTACACTGGAAAGTCATCTAGCACAGGAGGTTTATTCCTTATGGAGCAGTTGAGGAGCTCTTTGTACAGAAGCCAATCTCTTTCTCAAAGAGTTGAGCTCATCTGTCTGATATCTTACATGTATTACCAAGCTGTTGTCTTCAACTGTTTTGATGAAAAACTGCAGAAAGGATGTTCCTGGGAGCGTCAGGCATTCAGTCAAGACAATAAAACCTGGATGTCCAAGTATTTATCATGGAAAGACTCTAGAACAAATTTCACTCTTGGTATAAGTGCAACTGTGACCTGAGAAAGGAAATAGAAAGCTTTGGGGGTAATTTTTCCTTGTGCCTTGTTTGAGTTCTTTCTGTCAATAAGCAAGCTTAAGTGCTATGGCTATTATGTAAACAGGAATTAAAACACAAGTTGTGTAAATATGTTGCATTTGAAAATTTGTGTGGCACAAGTGCCAGCTTCTATGTAAGATCCTTTCTTCTGCACATGTCTTGCCAGTGACAGGTTGTTGTCAATAATTAAAGAGAACAATTTCCACCATGCTAACTTTTTCAAGCAATGCATCTTCAATATCCTCTTTATTTTTAAATTCAATCATGAAAGGGATTCTTCTGCCCCTGTGGTTCAATTCATGACTATTCTATGAGTTAAAGGAAAGCATTTACCTTCTCAAATGAGCTTTTGTCTTGATAAATACTTTTATGGAATAGATGACACTCTTGGAGGATCACAGTGGAAGGCTCTGCCCAAAGGAAATCCAGCATCTTTTCCAGATCATCATCAGAGCTCTCCTTCAAACATCCATAAGGTTGGTAAAAGAAAATAGGAGTAGGAATACATAGCACTAATTAATAGGAGGGGGCAATACTTGTTTGATATTTGATTTTGTTGAGCTGAGATACAGATAAGAATCAGTGGCCTTTTACATGGTTACTTTGGAATAATAATTTCTTTTTAGTTATGCCTAATGAGTTAGGAGAAAAACATTTAAGGGAAGTTGTAAATCAGAATCTAAATAGCAAGTAGTTTTATGTAGTGAATGATACACTAACCAATATGAAGTTTCAATTTCAATATTAGAATTAATGGGCTCTGCCTTTTCTTCTTGGTAGATATTTAATGCCGGCCAAAGAGTTAAATGGCAAAAGTAATTTAATTTTTATCAGCTCAGTTACTTCTTTTTTTAGCCATTTACAATATCCAGCTTATTTTGGTGGAAATACTAGTAGTTCTTTCATTAAATTTGTTAGTAAAAAATTGCAGAACATTTTTTCATAGCCGTGATTTTTGATGTATGGCTCCAGATGTAAAGAAGCTGTATTGTGTGTTCTGAGGTTTTCCTATTGAGCATTTCTGAAATTTCAGAAATGAACACTAAGTAGGTCTAAAAGATACAGTATGGGGTGCATGAGAGATGTTTTTGACACAATAGGGTCAGAGAAGTTAAAGACACGTTCTTTGTTGGCAATTTTGGCAGAAATACTGAAACACAATGTGGGAACTGCAAACCTTATGACATTCGGTAAAATGTGAAAAGCTTCATGTCTGTAATATACGACTTGATGTCATGTATATGAGTTGGTAGCTTTTGCACGATGTATAATGAATCTCACTCTTTTTTTTGTCTGAAGTTTGAAAAGATTTTCCCAGTTTAAGTAACTCCTGCTTGAAGTGCAGTGTGAATTTAAAACTCCCTATTGTCTGGGTGTAAAAAAGTTCATTGCATGATGTGGCAAATAATTTAGTCTGTATTCTTACCTCAATGGGCCCTTATAAAATTGTAAACCATTTTGAGAAACCTATGCTATCTAAACGAAGGTTGTATAAAGAGAGGCATGATTAAAAACAGGGAACCAATTTCCCAGCTATGTCACTTGAAGTCCTGTTACAGTCCCCCATTGTTTTGCTGTGTCTTTTATTTGCTGCTCTTGTGTGGGCTGCAATAAATATAACACAACGAGACCTTTCTGCTTTTGTCAGCTGAGCTCCCCTGTTTCCCACTGTTGGAACGTAGCATTGTGTTTTGGGAGGCAGCACCAGCTTTTCAGAGCCATTTCAGAAAAAGGTCTGTAACCTTTTCTTTGTAATAGAAAAAGGTCTGTAAACCTTTTCTTTCTAACTTTGTTCATACTTAATTCAATATATTTGCTCTGAAGGAAGTGGGAAGCTCCAGCACACTGAGTACATTGTAGTGGAGATGCCCATTTGGCTGGGAGAGAGACCACCTGCATGACAGCAGGGAAGGAAAACAGGCAGGGCAGTGAAGACACCTAAAAGCAGCTGTACTGGATCCAGCCAAAGACTTGGGTTCTGAATAAGGCAAATCCAGAGATAATTCACCTGTGGTATGTCCTGTAGTGCCATTGCAGGAACATGACAGCAAAACTTCATCTGAAACCTGGTGAGAGGAGAGGCCATTAGTGCCACAAGGCCAATTGGGGGCACCTGACATATGATGACAGGCTGAGGGAGCTGGAACTGTTCAGCTTGGAGAAGGCTCAGGGGCTCTCATCAATGTTTGTGGGGTGGGAAGTTAAAGAGATGGAACCAGACTCTTCTCAGTAGTGACCAGTGAGGACAAGGAGCAACAGGCATGAGTTGAAACACAGGAAAATCCATTTAAACATAAGGAAACGCTCTTGTCCTGTAACAGTGATCAAACCCTGGACACCTGAATGGCTCACACAGAGAGGCTGTGGAGTCTTCATTCTTGGAGGCATTCAAAACTCAGCTGGCTGTGCCCTGTTTAGAGCACAGGGCTGGACTGGATGATTTCCTGAGGTGTTTTCCCACCTCGACAGTCCTGGAAAGCTGCATGTAGATGTGCCAGGAATTTGAGCATATGCTAATTTGGATGCCATCAGTGCCCACAACTCTTACCTTCCTTTTTCTGCACTTCCTTCTGCTGCTTTCAGGAACAGCCAACCTCTTCATTTTCCATTCATGCAGTCTTAGCATTTCTCTTACAAATTTCTGTACCCCAGCACTCTTTACTGTACTCCCATGGACCTGCCTGACTAAAATCTGTATCCATGGATTTAATAACCCTGGGTGAACTTCTATTTTCTCTTATTAATTTGTCAAATTGTTGAATATATTTATGTTTGCGCTTCTTATGAGGTTCTTCCTTCCACAACATTGGACGGTAACAAGAGTACAATAAATCCTATGGGGGATAAGTTCTTCCTTTTATTTGCTTTATAGCTGCTGCCTGGGAGTTTTCTTTGGCATTCCCTGGATTTTGTGTCAGGAGAAATAACAAATAACGAGCCCATACTAACCTTTATATTCCAGTCATGGTTTGAAGTCTCTAGCATATCTTCCATCAATCATTTCTTTTCCAAACTGAGGAAGCACAGTCCATTTATTTCCTCTCTTCTCTTCCAGAAGTCACTCCATGCCGCTGACCATCCTTCTTGCTTTTCTGTGTTCTTTTCCTGCTCTGCCACAGGATTTTTGAGATGTAGGAACTAAAGGTGTGCACAACACAGGTCAGCTGAGGTGCTGAACCATGGCATAATATTGTGGTTTTATTGGTGTATTTTGTTTGTATTTTTTCTGTATTCCTTTCCTAAAATTACTAAAATTCCATTTTCTTCACGTGCCTTTAATGAGCAGCATGTTCTGATGGACATATCCACAAAAGCTCCAGAATAGGTTTCCTGTATTAGTGAGTACTTAAAATAAATATAGGGTTATAAATAAATATAGGGTATTTTTTCTTCTCTGCATGGATTTGTTTGCACTTATTAATATTGAATATTAGCTAACACTATTATTGACAGTTATTTCCCAATTCTTTTGCAATCATTTTGTATATCCTTTGAATTTGGTATCATCACCGAACTTGATAACTTCATTATTTTCTTCCTTTTGCAAATCACAGAAACATGGAATCATAGAATGGGTTGGGTTGGGTAGAATTCATCTAGTTCCAGCCTGCTGCCATGTGCAGGGACACCTTTCACTAGACCAGGTTGCTCAGAACCCCATCCAGCTTGGCCTTGAACACTTCCAGGGATGGGATATCACAACTTCTCTGGGCAACCTGTTCTAGTGCATCATCATCACCCTTACAGTAAAGAATTTCTTCCTAATATCTAATCTAAATCTACTCTCCTTCAATTTAAGGCCATTCCCCCCTGTCCTCTCACTACATTCCCTTGTTCCTCTCCAGATTTCTTGCAGACCCCCTTTCAATACTGGCAGGTGCTATAAGGAGCATCTGAAGCCTTCTCTTCCCCAGGCTGAACAACTTCTCATCCCCAAATCTCTCATCCTGTCTCCAATAAGAGAGATGCTCCATCCCTCTGATCCTCTTCTGAACTTGTTCAGCAAGTTGACACCTTTTTTTGTTGGGTGGCCCTGACCTGGGTGTAGCACTCCAGGTGGGGTCTCACCAGAGCAGGGTAGAGGGGCAGGATCACCTCCCTTGAGTTGCTGATTATGCTGCTTTGGATGTAACCCTGGACACTGTTGGCTTTCTGGGCTGCAAGTGCACATTGATGGGTCATGTTGAGCTTCTCATCCCCAAACAACCCCAAGTACTTTTTCCCAGGGCTAGTCCAACCACCCAACCTGTACTTGTGGCTGGGAGTGCCCCAACCCAGGTGCAAGACCTTGCACTTGGCCTTGTTGAATTTCATGAGGTCCACACAGGCTGATGTCTCAAACTTGTCAAGGACCCTTTGGATGGTATCCCTTCCCTGCAGCACATCAACCACACCACTCAGCCTGATGCTTTTGGCAAACCTGCTGAGGGTGCACTCAGCCTCAGTGTCCATGTCACCAACACAGATGATGAAAAGTGCCAGTCCCAATAGTGACTCCTGTGGAACACCACTTGTCTCTGCTTTCCACTTGGACAGTGAGCTGTTGACCCCAGTTCTCTGAGTGTGACCATCATTGTTATAGGTAATTTGGCCACCACAGTTTTCAGCTCATTTATTCTTTCAGATAATCTGAACAGATCTGTTCTGCATTTCGTCCCTATGCTGAAGGCACCTAGATTGCCATACTGGATTAACCCTATGTACGTGCATCTGGCATCCCAAATTGCTTCCTGCCAAGTTGCCCAATAAGCAAGTCAGGCTTCCTGATTTGTACTTTCCTAAATTTCTCAGATGCCTACTCTGAAAAGCAGTGTCATGTCTGCCGTCTTCCCTCGCTGTGATACTGATGGATGTTCAGACTGTAAATTGTACCAGCTAATAGCTTGAGAATTTCATACATGAATTTCCTTAGGACTCCTGGGCAAATGTCACCTGCTCCAGCCAATTTGTTATTGTTTTAGTGATCTATTTTAAGAACTTTTCTCCTGACTTTTCAATTTGAGACAGTTCTTCCTACTCATTCTGCTGAAAAGAAATAATCTTCTGTAAGTTTCTCAATAATGAAACACAGAGAAGTAGTTTTTTGCTAAATTTACTTCTGCAAGTGCTCCTATTAGACTGGGATTATCTATGAGCCCTAAAGGCTCTCTGGCAGGCTTTCTGCTTGTGATGTTTTAGGAATAGATTCTTACTGTTAGTTTTTACTATTTCAGAAAGTTCTTTCTCAAAGTGGCATTTGTAATTTCTTACTCTGATTTTACTTTTGACATGCCTTAATTTAACTATTTAATGGTTTTCTCCATTATGTACAAACTGCATGTTTTGAAGCATGCCTTCTTGTTTTTAAAATTCCTCTTTACTCTGGTGCTTAGCTCTAATATTTTTTGATCTCACTTTCTTCAAAATCTGCAGCTAGCCATGTATTTTTACAAAACCCCTCTGTACCACTTCTAAGTAATTTTGTTGATTCTTTTTACTTCTTTCTGTCTAACTTACCAATTAATTGTTCCTGGTTGAGGTTTTCAGGTTTTATATCTTAAGTCCCCCAAGTAGATAGATTGTGAATACATTCAATATTTTCAAAGGTAACATTTTGAATCTCTTCTGGGTCAAGAAATTAATCAACCAATAGTTCCTCTTTTTTTTTTTTTTTTAAGTTCTCTGAGCAGTTGCTTCAAGAATACAGTCACTGTAGGAAACAACACTTTCCCTCATATCTGAGACCATCAAATTGCCTCACTCCTCTGTGCTTTCTGTCCCTCCAATGGCTCTGATCTCACTCAGCATGTCTCCACTGACAGATTGATATTGTTGTCATCCATCCTGTCTTTTCTCAAGTACCAAGAGACCCTCAACCCCATGCTGCCAGTTTAAACCAGACATCCTAGGTCAGTGCTCACACTGTTAGACTTCTACTATTTGCATGGAAAGAGGTATTTACTTGTGGTCTTCTTGTCTGTTTTGCATAAGTGGGACTTTATTATTGAAATGCTATTGAAAAGTCATTGTTTCCTATCAGAATTTATTGATATCACACCTAAATGATGTTTTTTCGAAGGATGGAGAGCTTTTATTGCTTTCCCAGGAGAGGATGAGTCATTCCAGTTTTTGTGCTCTTTACACAGCCTTTCATTTTAAAACTCCCCTGACCCTCTTCTAACTTTAGGTGCCCACAATGTGACCTTTTTTGATGTTGACAAGAGATTCTTTCCTCTGCAGGCCTATTTTAAAAGTGTTCTTGGTTACTAATTGTTCCTCTTTCCTAATTAGTCCCTGTTCCCTGATCAGAGAGAGAGAGAGCAGTTTTAAAAAAAGGGCTAATTTGTAGAGCATTTGAATAATTATGTACCAGTTGCAAAGTTAATGTACATCCTCTGCTAAACAAACATCTGCTGCTACAGTGGAGTGGAATCTGGTCTCTCCTGGAGTGGAAAAGGTTGTATCAGAGCTCAAATTAGAGCTATCAGCCCAAATTTGTCATGTTGCTTGCACCACAACTGGTTTGTTCAGAGATATCTCTCTTATCTCCACAGGACAATGCACTGGTTTATGTAATCACACCATGAACTCCTTGGAGAGTACATGATTAAAGACAGATATCCACAATGGGGTTCACAGCCAAGAGTGGTTCTTGGTTCTATGAGTACTCTCCAAGCAAGAAGTAATTTAAGTCCAACAGTAGGAAATACAGAGAAGATACTGAGGTTAGAAAATATGTTTCTCAGTAAGCAATACTTATTTAATTCAAAGCTTGTTGATGATGCCTCTGTGGCACCAGGATTCATAATTCAGAAAATTCTTCTTGGGTTTGTTACCCAAGACCATCTGTTGAATGTCTTAGCTGTAGCAAAAGCACTTGACATGAGATCAAGGATGTAGAAATTGAATGGCCATTTTTATTATATACACTTGCAGGATATGCCAAAGGCCTACAGAATAAATTATTATTACACTGCATTACAAGAACTTCATACGTGCACTGACTTCTTTTTGATGTTGATTACTGTGTGATGATATATTTGACTGACATCATAGGTGAATCTAGACCTAGGAATTTTCAGAGAAAGTATCCCAGGCCCATGAATGAAGACAGAATTATGGACATCTCTTTTACTATTTGTGTAAGTATCAATTCATATTGCAGTCAGAGTAGATGTGAAGATCTGGCCTGTTCTTTCAAACTCTGAAGTATCTAACTCAATTTTGCATTAGTAGAAAAGACTGAAAATCATATATGAAACCTATCTGCAAAATGTTGATCAATTTGAAACTGTTGATGAAGACCAAAAAACACTTTACTGGCTGAAAATTAATCTCTATGACTTCACCTGTAGTACCTGTAGGTACTCCTCCTGGAGGTAGGTACAATTCCTTAAACTTGGTATCTCACTTCCTGTTCGGTAAGTAACGAAGACTGAACAAGATGAAAAGATTTGGGAATATAATTCATTATTCTAGGCCCTACATATCCAGTAAATGTCCAAAACTATCTGTAAAATATTTTTGGAGTGAATGAGCAAAATGTCACTGAATGTTGCAGTGAAGGAGAAAATGAGAGTTCATTTCCAGGCTCAACCTGGCTTGCTGCTTCCTCGTAATAAGAGACCATTTCAACACAGGCAGCTTATAAATAAAGTCTTCTCATTGAATGTGGAAAATATTGCACACGTTGTGTAATGTATATGTTAAATAAAAAAGTCTCCCCTGTTGGATTGGCAGCTTGAGACTGCTCCATTAGCTCAACTGCAGAGTTGTGGGCCCCTTGGCCCCATCCCATCAGCCCTAGCTTGGCTTGGGAAGTTAATTTTGAATTTGGCATGGGCACAAATTTATTTAAGGCAATGTTTGTTAGGTTCTAGCTGGCGGATGGAAAATATTGTATTTGATGCCCAAATTGTGACCTCCTGTGTAGAACTTCACTTCAGCAATGACTCCAAACTAAGACTAGGAGAAAATATAAAGTGTAGACATAGATGTACTTCAGTGTTTCCAGCTACTGTGGCTTCAGCCAGCTAAAACATTCAACAGCAGAGCCCACTAGATAAAATCCTAGTCCTACAAGTTCCTCTGAGACTGGGGCCTAAAATTCCTTTCAGGAAAACCACTTTGAAAGGAATTTACTAAACAAAAGGGGTTAACAGAATAAGATTTTGCTGGATCTAAGTTGCTCCAAATTAATTTCTATTTCCCCTTCAGTCAGAGTTGGCTGTCAGGTACTTTCAAAGACTTTTCTTTGAGCATGTTCAATTTTCTCTTCCCTTTTCTGAAAAAGAAATTGACGGTGTTTCTGCACTACTAGCTCTATCTACCCTTCAGCAATTTTGCCCTCTTGCCTAGCTCTTTATTTTGTAGATGACTAATATTGTCTCTCCTCATCTTTCTCACCCTCATCTTGCTTCCAGCTCTCATAAACACTGTCATTGCCTTGGTTTCTGTGGCCCACATAGCCTTTGACCAGACTAGCAGTGTTACAGAACCACGATACCGTTGCTGGGGAAGCAAAGGAACTGTAATAACAAGATCCTTTTATGAGAGAAGGCAATCTTTCTGGGAAAGAACAAATAAACTTGCTCTTTGTTTTGAAATTTCTTCTGTTTATTTTCAGCTAAACCCCATATTTTTCCCATGTTGTCAATGTTTTCAGGTGCCTTTCTTATTTTATTCATGGTTTCCATGACCTTTGCATTCATCAAAGCTCAAATTGATTCAGTTTAGACATAGCAATAGAATGAGTCATGTCAGTAAACTTGTTCAACCATTTAGTGAAGTCTGGAGCCTCACACGTGTTTGCAGTACACACGTGCTTGAGGGGGACCTTGCTCAATGGCTGCCCTAAAAAAGGCATTCTTTGAGTCCCTTTCCACTTGGGGCTAGCACTGAGCTTGTGACTTTGCTCTGTCTTAGGACGTTTTGGCATCCACAGCAACCTGGTGGAAGAGCCCAAGGGTAGAGCTTAGTTTGGGAAGGAGGAAACAAGAGCAAGACTCAAATTACCCTTTGTGCCTTTGAAGCAGGAGTCGAGTTGGAGAAAAATACAGGCAGCATTCTGGCAGGTAGGGCAGACAAATCAATATATTGACACTTTCTGGAAAGAAATGCAAGTCATATGGCCTTTCCCCCATGAAAAGCCACATTTGTTTATTATGATGTCAGAGATAAAGATGCTGAACTTGGATTGTGTCATGTATTAATCCAGCATGTGAGCCCTGGTTTTTTAGAAAATTATGCTTAGAAATCATATTTATTTAGCTAAAATCCTATTAACCTCTTTCAAGGTTAAATCAGCTACAGTTCTTTGCCTTCAAACATAGAGAAGACAACTTGGATCATTTGACTATTATATGGCTGAAACTTTTAAAGGTTATTTATGTCTGTGCTATGGTTGCTACAAATGACTCTTGCTCAGATATACTGTCAAAAGATTCAAGAACACAGAAAGTATTTTTGAGTGCTGCAGAGGCACAGATGGGGTAGTTATAGTTGTTCTGGAAAGTATGTATCTGAATTTCATTAATCTTATTCATTCAACCATACTTTTCTAGGAAAAGGACACACTGCCACTGAGTGCCCAGTTTTTTTGAGCTCAGTTATCCTGACTTCATGTACAAAGAGCAAACAGACTACAAGTCAGCTCTAGCAATATCTTTAGTTTGGTGGTCAGCAAATTATAGGAAATGCTCTTCCACTAATCTTGCCAATACATTTCCACAAACTTTCTCCCAGTAACCACATTATTTCTGCTACCCAAATCACTGTAGTTCCTTGAGCTGCATTTCCAAGTGGCTGACTGGTGGCTGTTGAAGAATGTCTTGAATGTAGATGGGTGGGTGTCAACAATGTGACTGATTCTCATTTGCAGAAATTCCGTGTTCTTTAATGCTCGAACTTAAAGATGGGCACAAATAGGCCGTGGCAAACACCAGTATCTTGACTTTTTCTGGTGAGACTGCTATCATAAGAGCATATGGAAAATGTGGCCTGCATCTTTCTGTTGGATGATAAATACAGTTATTGTTTCTGCTTTTGAACTGAGGTGTACCTGTAAAATTGTATTCACTGGTGCTTCCAGGAACAAGGAAGTCTTAAGTGGTTTGAAGAACATCTGAGATGCAATTTACAAGTATGCTGATATCATGAAAAATGAGGAGCCTTATGAATCTTACCATGGATTTAGTTAGTAACCTTGAACTCCTGTAGCCCTTTTAGTAGAACTGGAATACAACAATATTTATTATCTGAATAAAATCTTTTTCTTGTAGTGTATCTGTCACAAAAACAGCATAGCTGAGCTTCTGAATACAAATAGTAAATATTAATATCTGGGCTTCAGGGAAATTCTGCTGATTTGTTCAGGCTATCACCTCAGAATCTCAAGCTTGAAGGAGATACCAATGCAATCTGATGCAAAGTGAAACAGCTGAATTTTGCACACTACATCCCAAGTATTTTTGGGACCCACTGAAGCACTGCTGGCTGTAGTGGAACCCTTTTACAAGCAGCCTTGAGCTAGTCTAGCTACTTTTTGGTGTGTGGTACATGTAAAAAACCATCTTTGTAGAGGTTCAGTAGTATTCTTTGGCACACTAACATTTTTGTAAATTATGTCTTTTGCATTTAATATTTATGTGGAATCTGTTTATATGTTAGTGTTTATGATGGGATGGCTTCAAAAGGTTTGGAATTCCAGATTCAGCTAAGCATTTAAAAGGTCAGAGGCTTGTCCAAGGCTTATCCAATCTCTCAAGTATGAAAACCCAGAGTGGAAACAGTCTGATGGGAATAACATATTGCCCTCAAATGGAGCCTGTCTTCTAAACCCTTTTGTTCCTTTTTTTTCTCACCTCCATTTCCTTGTTTCAGTGCCATTCCTGAAGTAGGATCATCCCTTAGACTAGGCCTTAAAGTCCTCTTAAGTCATACATTTCCTAAGGACTGATTACTTCTACAAATCCCACAGACGCTAAATCAGGTCTGCTGTACTTGAGTTTTTACCCTGCTACCCGGGACTGTTTTATATCTGCTGCATTATGTGATTTTGGTGCTGTTTTATTATTTTTTACATAAACTTTTGATTGAAGGAATACATCTTATTCCTGGAATGGAAAGCCAATAAGGCTGGTGGCTCCTGCATCCAGCAGAGCGTTTTTGTAGTTCTGTAGAGGCTGCAAAGGAAATTGTGTCTCTTGTCCAAGAAAGTTTGCCCTTACCGTAGGCAACTCAATCATCCCTCTGGGAAAACACTGGGAAAGCACTCTTCACTCTACAGAGTTATTTTGCTGTGGAAATGAGAAAGAGAAAAAGAACAAAATGAAATAAAATTTTTAAAATATTTCTTTTCTCAGGCTATGTGGTTGGGTTTTTCTGGTATTTTCTGCTTTTAGTTAAGGTGGAAATAATGGCAAAAGAAGTGCCTTGGTGACAATTTGGTGCTTTCGTCTGTAGCCACTTGTTACAGAGGAGAAGACAACTCTTTAAAGTCTCAGTTAAGTTCACCTCAGGATTTATACAAGTTTTGGATTAATTTGGAATCCAGATAATCTGGATCTGAAAACACCCAGTCTTTGGTGAATTTGAATTTTCTCTTTGGAATCCAAATTAATGGCAACTGTTTTTCCTCATTAAAAAAAAAAAAAAGGTGATACAAAGTACCTCACAAAAACAAAGCATTTAAAACCTGATTTGGCAATTTACCATGTAAAAGTGTGTCCCAGAAGGTACTGATGCCACATGGGATGGAGGTGCTCTGTCTGTTCTTCTGTCTGACAGGGGCAAAGCAACCTTTTCCCTGCTCTCCTCTTGCTCGCTCTGCTTTTATTTTCCTTCTTTGATGGGTGGATTTTTAATGCTGATTATTTACTAGCTGATTTTGTTTTGTTCTAATTGTTCTCTCTGCCACCTCAAAACCCCATGATGTGCAGGGTCACCAAAGAAGGCAGAGGGAGATTCTTTGTCTCTGAAACCGTGGGCGCAAGGAGAAAACCATACCCAACTGGAACCAGCCACCACGTCTGTTTTCTTTCTGAAATGCCTGATTCTGTGAGACCATATAAAAAAGTAGAGTGCCACAAGTTTCATGAATAAGTTCTCACAGAAAGTGTAAACAATTAGGGAAATTGTTCTTCCACTCATATTTGTTTTTCTCTTTCTGTCTGAGTGGTAGCCTTAAGCCTATGTGAATTACCGTGACAGGGAAGGCCTGCCAAGCTCTTTCTGAGTAGTACTAAAATGTCTCTGGAATCTGCTCTGTGTGAGGAAAGCACAGACAGTACCTTTCTTCCAATTCTCACAAATTAGTTTGATAAATAAAATGTATGACCACAAAAGGGGGAAAAAAAAGGAAAAACGGATGCAGCCATCAGTCAGACTAATTTAAAGAATTGACACACACCAAAGAGTCCATGCTCATCCACAAATTATATTATATTTTACAATGTTTACTTCACTAAGTATTTGTGACAGAACATAATATCTGTGGTATGCTGCCCAAAGAATGCATAAGCTAGAAAAATGTACCAAGTAATAGGAAATTTGTGGCCATTTATCTTATAAACCTGTTTCCTGCTTTAGACTCAGTGGGTCAGAAACTCACTGCTGTAAACTACACAGATCCATTGACTTCTAATTTATAACAACTGAAAGGAGGGTTTAGGAAGAGTCTAAGCAGAGTTTGAAAGCCCTACTTCTGTCTACAGTGGTTTTCATCTTTCCATACAGGACAAATCACAAAACTGTATCTGCAATAGGGAATGACCTGTGCTAGTGGGCATGTGGTTGACCTGAGCCAATTTATTCCTTTACACGTGTATGCTCTGGAAAGGCTGTTTTTAAAGGGTTTGGGGATTTTTTGATTGGTTTGGTTTTGTTGGGGTTTTTTTGAGACAGAGGTGAGAAATCGTTTTGGAGATTATAGTGGTATTTCCAGATACAACAGTGCCTGCTTTAGCCTTAGGTGGGGGAGTTTTCCATTTCCCTTTCAGCTTATATTAAATTACTTTGCTTTCTTGTCATAGGCATAATCCTTTGATGGGAAAACCTTGACGGCGTTTCAGAAGAGGAAGAAAGGCTGCCTCTGCAGAGTCACCAGAGACTGGCTATTACTAATTGATTCTACATGGAGAGCACACAGTGGTGACAGCCATCAGTCTGAAACACTGAGACAAAGGGGGTTTGGCCTTCTTTGAAGTGCTGTGTGCAGGAGCTCTTGGAAAAGTGAAAAGTTTCTCTTTGCCTGCTGAGGTCTTCTGCGCCACAGGTCGTGTCAGGGTGATTTGTTCTGTGCACGTTGGGAAGAATAAGGACAGAGGGACAACCTTGGAGGGACAACCTTTGGGTGTGGCACTAAACTCTCTGCTTTGGTGGAGAGGAGCTGGTGAGGCCACCCCACCCTAAGATTTTTCTCAGTTTTAGAGCAATCCATGCAATGACCTTGAGATGCCCCTATGTAAGGCTTTGGTTTCGCTTCGAAATCTGTCCAGTGGAACAATTGGCTGCAAGTGCAAAATCACCATTTGTCTTGCCTGGTGCTGATAGGTGAGACTCCCACTGGGAATGGAGCTATGCTCTTGCTAATTCAGCCTGTGTCCCAAGCATGAAGAGGTGGTGGGAGAAGAGCGATTTCTGGCACAGTGAATGGCACAGATAGAGAGGCAGAGGAGGTGAGCATGCCAGCAAGGCTCTTGGGGCAGGTGATCCACAGTGCCAGTGGCTGCAGCAGCTGCCCCAAGCAGCCAGTGCACTGCAGAGTTTGCCCCAGGTCTCAGTAGATGTAGCCCAGACTGCATCCTGATCTCCCAAACCAACTCCAACTCTTTCTGCTGGCACTTGCAGGTGGGTTCTCAGCTGTCCTCTTCTTCAGCAGGGACAGGAAAGGTTTCCCCAGCCTGGTACAGGGTTTGCAGGGTCCTTTTGGTGTGCTCTGGTCCTCTTTGTTTTGCAAAGTGGAGGGAGGAAGATTTCAAAGTTTTTTGCAAGGCAATTAAATCATCCTTCTCCAGAAAAAAATATTGCCAGGCTACCTGCTGTCTGCTGCAGCCTGGTGCAGTACAGCAGCACTTGATTTGCCCTTGGGCAGTACCATTGCAGGATGGGCAGCAGATGAAAGCTACTCATGGATGGGAAGTTGTATTCCATCTTTCCTACTCCTCTCTGAGTGACCCAGCCTTGCACCCCCAGCAATGCCCACACAGGGCTGTAGAAGGCTGGGGAAGGAGGAGCATCTTGCTGCTCCAGTGGGTCTGTTTGATGGTGTAATCCCATGTGCTGTGACAGCCCTTTGCTGGGCTAGCAAAGAAAAGAAATACTTTTCAGAAGCTGCTGCTGATCCAAGAGATGAAACTAAGAAGCTGATAATAGTGAGCAGTTATGAAAGGCACATGATGGTAATGCAGTACCTTGGCAGCCTCCTCTCCAAAGAAAACAGGACATTCCTGGCACACCAGGTAACAACACTTTACTTTAGAGTTACTGCCACAAAAGGCTGATTAACTTCTAAAACACAAAAAAAACCCCCAGCTCCCATTGTGAGGACCAGATAGCAAAAAATTCAGATATCCTGTAAAGTTAACAAGGGCTCCTGTAAGTATGAAGAGTGATATGTTTAATGGGTCTGACCTTCAGCTTTGGGGTTACACTTGTTCATTTTACATTAATTACTGCACATAGTTAATCTTGAATGGAGCTATAAATGCCATACTTGTCTTCATATGACCTAAACATATATTTAGAGAGAAATGTCATTGAATGTTGGGAACCTTATGAAATGGAATAAAATTATGCTTGAAAATGGAGTTTGTGAGGAAGGAATAACTGATTGGACTTAATAGTCCTGCATGATTTCAAAATCTAGATTTGAGCCTGTATATAAAAAACATTTGTCTTGGACTCATTTCAAGTAGATTTTTATTTCTTATGAATGGCATGATTTAGAAGTTCTTTCCCAATCAGTAAACTTGAAATTAACCACAGCACTCACATCTCAGAGTTTCAGAGTTCAACTGAAAGGTGTTTTCAACAGCAGTATTTAAAATTGTCCTAGTTTGGTGATTGCCTGTTCTGAGCTTTATTAAGAATAGCACAGGCTGTGGTAGGTGTGTCATGGATGGAGCAGGTCAACACCCAAGGTTTTCAATGAATAGGAAATTTTGATGTTTTGTGGTTTGATCTGCTGAAAATAAGTGTGACAAGTAGGTTAGTAAATAAACTTAGCAAGACCGAAAATTAATTATTATTTTTATTCCTATTAGTATTTTCATCTGACTACACCAAAAAATACAGTCATTTACACAGCTCTAATTCTGATGATGTGAGATTTCTTTTACAGAAGTATTTGCTTTTTATTTATTTATGTTAGTAAAAAAACTAAAATGCCTTGCCTGAAAGGGAAAATATTTGGATTGGAATTGAACTTCTCTGCTACTCCATAGGCATGAGAGTTGCCTCTGTGGGTAGGCTCTGCAGCCAGATGGCATTCAGTGCACTCCAGAACCAGAGCTTTTCCAGAAAGCCCCTCTGAAAAAGGGGAGCTGTTGTCAGGTGAAGATCCACAAGTATTAAGGAATTGTATTTTCACTGTGTTAGACTTTGCTTGACTATTGAAATAGTTTCTGAAATATTTAGGATTTTTTCTAAAACAACCATTTTGGAAAGATAACATTTTTTTCTTACAAGCTGCAAGGGAAATCTTCCAACATTCTGTTTGAATTATTTGCAGTTAAGTAGGATAAGACAATGTGATGTTTTTAATAAACCCATAAAATATGTTACTAGTAAAGATGGATATCTCAGGAGTAAAATGTAAAAATTGGCACGTGTAAAGATCTGTCTCAGCTACTCAAATGTAGTTTTAAACAATACATTTTGCCTCCTTAATTTTTCCACTATGTAAAGCAATTACTTTTTAATGTAAATGAGGATGCACTTTATATTGCTACCTCCATCTAGTCAATCGTGTTTGACTTGTGTTTCTGAAGATAACCCCATCTCAAAAATTCAGTAGTAATTTTTGAAAGCAGCTTAAAGCTCCACAGCCTTTTCAGAGCACTTGCAACCAGTCCAGTACAAACTAGATTTACCTTCTGAGGTTCACCTAGTACAGCATTTATACAGGATGACATCATTAGATGGGCTCTCACCTCATCCTCTGGTGAGCTGCAGGCAGAGAGGGGAGAGATGAGGAACCCACCAGCTCACCTGGCAAGGTGGAAGCTGTCACTGAGCAAAGGGCTGGGATGGGCAATACCTTGGACATCTGCCTTTTTCCCCTCAGCTCCTCTCATTCTGTATCTTTGTGGGTTTTTTTGTAATCTCCTGGGAAAACAGGCAGAGGGAAGAAGGCTGCTAAAACACTCCCTTAAAAACTCCCTGTATTTCATGTTTGGTTTTATTGCTGTCGGGGGCTTGGACATGAGGGACATGTCATTCTCTGTCTTTTTCTGCAGGAGATGTGAACTAACCATTGACAAAACTTTTCTTCAAATATTATTATTGGCCTAAATTTAAGAAGGATTATGTTGCTGTGGCCTGCTTCCTTGTGGTCCTTTTGGAAAACTAGAAAGAAATCAGTATTTTTGAGTGTCTTAGCTGGAAATAGAGCGTTAGATACTGCCTGTGACAGGAAAATTGTTCCTCTTGGGACTCCAGATTTGCCTTAACTTAAATCTATAAAGTATGGCAAAGCCTGGGGAACCACTTATGTAGTTCCTGGTTTGGGAGACAGAGGTGGCTGATATTTGATTTTTAGAATGGAGAAACTGCTATTTTCACTCCTAAAAGCTGAGTCCCTAGGTAAATCCAACTGCAGCAGCCTACAAAGGGATTACAGAGGGGGAGATACTGAAGCTGGGGCTCTGGCCTTCATTCCTTTGATTGAATCATACTCTGTTGCTTCCTGAAGTCCAGCCTGGGCCTGGCTTCATCTTCTTCCATTTCTGATTCACTGATTTAATTCACACAGGCTTTTGGCTCCCCAGCAAATGCCTGCTGATGTTAATAAAAATCCCCCTCTTGATTCAAGGGGACTTTGTGTCAGTCTCCTGAGATACATGGACTAAAATGATTCCTGATGCCTTTAGGAGAAAGTGTGTTGGAGGGAAAGATTTTTCTATGCCACCTGCCTAGCCTTGGCAACTTGATTTTCTGTGGTGCTCAAAAAAAAGAGCCTTTGGACATATCTTGTTGTCTCTGTTAGAAGCATTTTTGCCATCTTGGAGACATCACCTTTTTTATATCCTGGTGGAACCCACAGACAATCCCTGTCAAGTCATGTGTTATAATTTGTGTTTGATTATGAGCTGCAGTTTGTTTGAAAATGGAACCCAATCTTACAGGTCAGAAGTTTTCACTGAACAATTATCAAAACCTACAGTTGTAGATAATTTCACAGTGAGTAAGCATTCTTGAACATTCATTGTCAAGATAATACCATAACATTATTTAAATTATATTGGCTGGACTGTAACATATGTTTCCTGTCCTAAGATATTAATCACCAATACACCACAGAAGAAAAAATCTGGCATATTTTTGTGCTGTATCAACTAATTTAAACTGACTTTCTCAACACTGTTTGTTATTAAGGATTTCTAAATGATCAATACCTGCTCTCTCATTCTTCACACATATTTTTGAAACCATTTGAGAAAAACCTGGAAGGTGTGTGCCCAAAGCCTCATTTGTGATTGATGGTGAAATAACACAGAATGGCAAGTTTCACTCCAGATTTTTTGGAAAAGCAAGAAAAGTACAAGGACCAGGCTAATTTGCAGATCTGAGCACTTAAACCTCCTTAATGCTGTACAAGTCCCACTTTACTCAAATCTCAACTGACATGCTTTTGATTTCTACCTGTAGGCTACCAACAGTTTCTTAGGGTAAAAACTAGCAAGTCAGTTCTGCTCTAGTCACTTCCACAAAGCCAGAGGCATTTGTACCTGTGAATGGAGGGGAAAGACAACTAGAGTTAAGAAACTGGGAATGGAGTCAACTGCCCTGACAATGAATTTATAAGTTCTGTTGTGAGCTTCAGCCCAATAATTACACTGGCTTGTTGCTCCCTTGTAAAATCTCAAAGAGCTGAACTCCTGAGCTCTGTCACTCTCACTCCCATATCTCTACTGCATAAAGCAATAATCCTTTTACAGAACTGATTTTAGGAGGATGACCCTTCTCCTCCCCTTCCTGCTCTCTGACATAGGCACGTGGGATCTCTGCAATAAAATGTGGGAAATTGCTCCTGTCAGACCTCAGCTGACATCTCTGGGGAGAGGATGTCTATCCTCCCCCATCTCTCCCTGGCATTTGTTGTATTTGGGGATCACCCATAGACCCAGTGGTGTCTCAGAAAGCTTTACCTCTGCTGCCTCTGAGCTGTGACCACCGGGTGATGGGCTCAGTGGGACTCTGGTGTTCTCTCCAAGAGCCCCTCAGAGCAGCCACCTGCGTTTGCTGGCCCTGTGTTGGCTCTGCCCCTTTCTGGAGACAATCTCCAGGTGGGGACAGGAGGGAAGTGGATCTCCTTTGGCTCAGAATTACATTTTGTAATCCCAGATCTCCAAGTGCTCCTCAGCTGCCTTCCAGATGCAGGCATCTGTCCCTTGTGCTCTGGCCCATGAGGGGAGGTGATCTGGTGACAGCAGCCACAAGGAACCAGCACAGCCCCTGAGCCCAAATCCAGCCACACAGCACCTCTGACCAGTGGGCTGGTATTGCTTCCCCTGATCTCAGCTACAGAGAGTTCTTGTTCTCTTTTAGCAGCAGCAGCAGCAAAAATGCAGAAAGCCTTCACAAATTGCCCATCCCCAGCCCATTATCATGCCTGTGTTTTTGGAGAGCACAAAGCCAAACCGAGGTTGTTGAAACTGCTCATTAGATCCCTCTGTGCCACATTGCACAGCAGCTGCAGCATTCCTGGTGAAGTGATTAGGTGGCTTTTGGAGCTTGAGAATGGAATGTAGATACTTGGACCTCCAGGTTATTTGTTCAAGTAGTCTTGGTCAGTGGTAACCAGAAGTTAGTGATTAGCAGACATTATTGTCCACTTAAAACAAACAGGCAGTCACAGTTACATTCCCAAAAATTCAGCTGTCTCATCTAAAAAGCTCGCTTATTCAAGGAAGTGGAACTCTTGTGCCTCTGTCAGCAGAGCCTTAAGATAGCTGGGAGCCATGTGTTCTTTATTTGTTTGTTTGTTTGTTTACTATTTTGGTTGTGCCATGGAGCAGTATTCTCCAGAAATATAGATCAACTTTAAAAGGCTGCACAGAATGAAGTTGAGTCTTATTTTCAAATGAATGCAACAAATCACATACAAAATTTCTATTGCTTGGTTTTAGGGCTCATTTACTATTAAAGTTTTTACCAAGGAGTTTCTTCAAGCAGTCTGAGGCAAGCAAAGCTGCTGAAATGAGGAATGGACTGTTGATCTGCCTTTGCAGGTTTGACCCACAAAAAGCTGTCAGGAGGTAAAGAAGGGATGAGTCCTATGTCGGGAAGGGGATTTTGTGGGACTGGTGCTTCCAGTGCTTGGATGTTCCACATTACAGGAGAGGATACAGAAGCAGGGGTGGGTTTGGCCTCAGCACAGGGACCACACCAGGGTCTGAGGTTCTGCAGGCTTAGTGCTGGGAGGCAGTCTAAGAGGCTTGCTGTAGAGACAAGTGGTGGGTTTGTGACTCAGAGTGACCTTAAGGTCAGCCCTTGCTCCAATTGTGCCCCATTAGGTCTTTCAGAACCTAAGCATTTTTGTAAAATCTGAGCACTGCTAATTTCCTCACTGAATTTGCTATGCAAAAGATTGGTAGATGCTTGAGAGTTTTCAAAAGTCACCAGTGCTAAGGGGTCCATAGCTAGGCTGACTTCACTCAAATGCAAGTCTTTCAGCCACAGATGAAGCTCCCTGTGCCCAAGGCTGATCTAGACTGACAGAGCAATACTGAGCTTTACCCTTGTGCAGATAAACAGAGACTGGCAGGTTTAAAGCTGTCAGTGCAGCCCTTTTAATCAATACAAAATCTATTCAAAAGTTTTAGAATAAGGAAAATAATAAAGATAAACATTAAAAATTTAATTCTAGGTGGTTGAGATGCCATTCTCTTTCAATCAGCTACATCTGGGACATTATGCTTGGTTGTAGGGCCTACTCCACCTGAAACATATTGAAATGCCAGCCAGAGCTCAGAAAACAGTGTTACAATCAATCACAGGAAGGAGAGATAAGACAACGATAGACAGATAAGCACAAATAATAAAAAAGGACAAACTTCATGGACAGAGGAAAAGGATTTCATCTGTGTGAAGTGAAATTTACAAGAAAAACCCAAAACATTTTACACTGAGCAGCAGAATATCACAGGAAGAACTTTAAGAGCAAAAGTGTTAATGAATAAAGTTGGACTCAAACAAAACCACAGATTTTAGTAGCTCTTTCTCCTTTATATTCATTGATTTGCATCAAGCATCCAACACAGTAATAACAGCATCTTCTGAAAGTCAGAGATGAAATAGGGTTGGATTTTCAAACTGCAAAGTATTGAATCCTGTCAGACAGACTGGTCGAATGTCCCTTTATACAACCTGAACAGAATTTCATGGGCCTCTAATAAACTAACAGGAGCATAGGTACAAATCTGGGACAAGGAAAATCTTGCCCTGGAAAACCACACACCAATGTGTTTCAACAGCTGATGAATATAAAATGTAACAATCTGGAATCCAGGTGTTAGGAGCATGATGAGAGAGATGAGTGATGGGCTCTGTGCATTTAGTCGTTCGGGGATCTCAGTCTGTATTCACCAGAGATGGTCCTAGGGCTGAGATCACCAATCTAATTTCACTTGTCTTGGCATCAGTCTGGAAGGAAGTATGGTCCCTAATGGAAAGACCACTGCTTTATTTAGTAAGCCATGTAATCCTCTTGTGTAACATGAGCAATAATATCACATTACATACAGTGTAACTAACAAATTACCAAGATTGATATTGTAAATCCATAGAGAGAATGACAATTTACTACCCCCCTGTAAAGTATTTGTATAATCCAAGCTACAGTTCCTAGCACAGAAGCAGAAAATAACATCATTAGGCAATTATTGCAAACATCATTTTCATTTCTGCAGAGGTTGTTCTTTTTTAACCTAGTTTTTCTGTCACAATTTACCCAAAGACCACTAATAAATGCAGACAGTCTCTCAGAAAAACTGAAGTGTTAGCCTGCTACACAGCTGCTAGGAAGAAAAAAACTTTGTGATTTCCAATACATGATTTAATCTTAGCAAACACATATTTTAAATGGGCAATAATGCCTCACAGCCTAGAAGAGTGATGAACAAAAACTGTTTTCTGTTCTGTATTAAAAAGGGATGTGTCTCTGGCTCATAGTGCAGAAAGATGGTTCAAGTTTTGTATTTTTCTTATTCATAGGGTAGAAACTGATGTTACATTGTTTGGGAAGATACGTTTTAGTAGGTGTTTGAATTCCCAGCTGGGCCCAAAATCAAGATCAAACCAGAATACACTGTGTGTAAGAGAAGAAACATTAGCAACCAAATCAAATCTTTTAAACAGAGATGTGTGCAAGTGTGGGGGCATTTTCACAGTCCTTGGACTGCCACAACCCAGCCCTTGACTGTGTCACCCACCAGCAGTGTTTGCAACAGGGAAATGTGGGCTGTTGAGTAGAAATCAACCCATGGCACCATGCTGCTGCCTTTGACTCTTCAATTCCCTTCTTTCCTTTCACTCACAGGTCTCAAAGTAGATCTCTGTACATTTGGAGCCAAAACATCTCAGAGCTGAGCACTGCAGAAATAGAATAGGGTATTTGGACAGTTAAAGGTGCACAGGGTTAACAGAACCACAGGATGCTTTACCTGGATTGTCCCTCCTGTTTTGGACAAACCTACACCGAGAGGTTACAGCCTGTGCCCACTCCTTGTCCAGCAGCTCTGTGTGTTGTCAGCCAAGGCAGGTGATAGGAATAACACTCCCTACATTTCTGCAGGATACAATGGGGTTTGGGGATTAAAATGTACAAATTTAGTTAATTCTTTTCTTATGGAAAACAGTGGCCCTTCTTGATTTTTTTCCCAGCAATAGTTTTGCAGGTACACTGTTAAGGATAAACTCAGATGGTATTTAAATTAATATGAAATTTATATATTCTTTTTTTATGGTAGACTAAACCAGCTTAAATCAGTAATTTTGTCCATGGTTAAATTCTAATATTTTCCTTTGTCTCTGGCTAAGGGACAGCTCCTCAGCACAGTTCAGTGACAGCCTTCAAACAGGCCTGTATGGGAGAATGACCAGTTTCAGAAGAATGAATGCAGCAGAGTCAAAATGTGGCATTTTTTTTCTGACTACTGAACTCAAGCTGATTAACTTACCTCTCTGTGTCTTGTTTCTTTCCCCATCCTTTTTCTTTTAAAAATTTTCCTTCTTTAGGTTGTGGGATTCTGTTGCTATGCATTAATATGGCCCTCAGTGAAACAATTTCTCACATCTAAGAATAATATGCAGGCAGGAGTAAATCCCAATGCTATTGCAGCCAAATTCCCAGTGGTCTAGGAGGCCACTCTCTTTGCCCTTCTCCCCCTCCTCTTTGATTTTAGCTGCTATAAACACCTCTCCTGTACCTACATCTCAGCATGGAGGTGGCAAGTGGTTTCTGTTTCTCTTGCAAGACACAATATATTTTCTACTCCTGTACTTGCTCTTCTGGAATTACTGAAATGGGTAAAAGTTTACAAACCTCAAGTGAGACATGTTTAATAAGAAAAACACAAAAAAGAAGAAACTACTCTTAATAGAACTGTGTAAAAGTCCAGGCAGAAAGTCCTGACTTGACAAGTCAGATCTGTGTGTGAATGTGCCGTCTAACACCATCCTAGCAACATTGTCACTCCTGTCACTGATAATATAACCAGGACAAGATCTGGAGAGGTAAGGCACACATTTCCTGGGTCTCTCAGCTTAGGTAGTTTGTCGGCAGCTGTGTGATCCTGTTAAACTGAGAAGCAAAATACAGTTGTTTTCAAATGCATTGCCAGTGGCGGTGACAGATGCTTTTTGGAATGACACCCAGTGAGCTGTGAAACTCATATAGTCAAGTACTTGTCCACTTGTCCCTACTTCATGTGTTATGGGAATATGTTTACACTCATGCTGTCTCAATTTTTTTATTTTTTTGCCCAGCTGGATGAGGTAATTTACAGATGCAGCATTGCACACATTGCAGATGGTGATAGGTTGAAGTGGGGCAGTTCTCCTGTGTTTTGTCTGGGGAATTCTCCAAGGTCAGCTGTTTGTAGGGTACTGTGGATTTGGGTATTAAATTTATTTTGTCAGATGCTGGAGAGGTGAAAGAAATGGAGCTGACATCCCTGCCCTGGATCTTGAGAGAGGCCGAAGTGATCGCTTTGACCACACACAAGTTGAAGCTGAGGATGCAGATACTCCTCCACAGTGTGGTGTATCCTCCACATCCCCTGTTGGTGGGGCATCCACCACTTCTGGCTGAAGTCTGTGCCCTGAGATGGCTCTGGCCATGCTCACACCTCTTCTGTAGGCTGGGCAGCTGCCCTTATGTACACCTGAGGTTTGTGTGAGGGCACAGGCAGCTGGGGGTGGGTGGTGTCTGCAGTGGATCAGCATCCCAAAACTCCATCTTCCTGGTAGCACTTTCTCTGAAGGCTGACAGAGGAAATGTTTTTCCTATCATGGTAATCCTTCCCATTTTTCTACTCTACATTTAGAATTACTATGATTATTGTGTCTTACTCCTCAATGCATTAAGAGAAAACAGATTACCTTTCTTTGGACTGAAGAATTAGATCCTAAGGTGTCCTGTTACTGTAGACACGTGCACGTTGCATATTTGCTTGTGCTCAGTATCATTTTATTATGCCATCTTTCCTTTGAGGCTCTGAAAAAGTCTTTGCAACTTTTCTTCTCTGTCTTTTCTCATTCTATATTGTTTCTCACATTACATTAGAAAGAAAAAAATAACATCCTAGGGCAGAGGTAAGTGGAGCTGTAGAACAGGGAATGTCAGTACATGAAAAGGTGTGCTCTGTTTCAGTGTACTTTGAGTTACTGTAATGACTCTCAGTACGGGGCTTACTTTTCACTTGTGTGTCTTGAATAAGGATTGAACTCAGGGACCGTAGTACCACAGGGAGAACCCAAATTTAGGATAACAGAGGCTGCTTTTCCTGTAAATCTCGGATAACTCCTATTCTAAATCCCATTTGAGTTGACAGAGATAAAAGATAGTCCAGGGATCCTAGTGCAGCCTTATGCTTTTATGTGTTCTTCCAGATCTGGGAAAAACATAGAATCTCATTTTACCTTCTTTTTCTCTTCATCTGTAAAATGGAAATGAAATTTCACTACTTCAGATGTGCACCATAAGTTTTTCTGAGAAGTTCAGATACAAGTAATAGAAAATTTGTAAATCCCCAAAACAGGCAGATGTTTGTGCCTAAGAATATTAGAAGATAAATACATGTAGCTTTTAAAAAGGAAAACTCTTTTTTATTGTAGATATGACTAACAACATGTTTGTGTAGGCAGGAGTTTATTTGGAATAGTTCAGAAAAAGTTAAAATGGAGGGGTACTAAGAAGTCAGGGAATGGACTAAATTGGTCCATTCCAGAAAAATTATTTTGCATTAATGATACATGGTCCAGTTATTCTCCATCTGTCTTTCATCTCACACTTTCAGGAGACCATTTTGTAAGTTTAAAAACCCCAAATAGTCCACAAACCCGAAACTTCTGCAGGTGATTATTCCCCACAGAAAGGGCATTTGTTTTGATTCTGGGTTTCTATTTTGCAGCTCTCCCTTGTGGCATCCTGTGCTACGGTCTCCTTTTCAGCAGCCTTTCAAGTTAATATTCAAACAGCTCTTGGAAAATTTTTATGCCAAAGTACAAGAAAAAAAAAAACCAAACCCAAAAAACAACCAAACCCCAAGACAACTCTCACAGCAGGACTCACTCAGGGACTACCAAATGGGAGAGCTGAGCCCATCAGCTTCTCCCTGATTCCGGACAGGGAAGGAGGAGGGTGGTGCTGGCAGGCAGTTTTATGGAGTGAGATGGGATGTTTCAGAAGAGCTCCAACACACTGCACATTTCCCAACCTCCAGGGAGCATCCCCTGTGGTAACCTGGTGCTGGCTTTCCCTCAGGCCTCATCCTCTGCATACCTTTTGACAGAATTTGTTTCCTGCATTGGCTCCCTCACAAATAGATTTCAACTCAGAAACTAAACTCAGGGATGGGTCATTTCCTACTTTTTTGTGGGTTTTTTTCTTCCACTCTGATATATGCATTTTTGATAACTGGGCAGAAATGCAAGTCTAGGATTTCCTAGGTTTTGAGACTATTTTGTGTGCCAATTCTCTAGGAGAACTGGAGAGAGAAAACTTAATC
The DNA here is from genome assembly GCA_013398075.1 of Notiomystis cincta. Taxonomy (NCBI): domain Eukaryota; kingdom Metazoa; phylum Chordata; class Aves; order Passeriformes; family Notiomystidae; genus Notiomystis; species Notiomystis cincta. The sequence continues at coordinate 32,060 of VZRX01019220.1, read as the reverse complement.
TGATTAACAGATGTAAAATCCAGGTACAAATAATACCCTAATTCAGGCATGGAATGTCCCTCTTGGAGTGTGCTGGGCTCTTATCTGCTCAGTACTTTGTGCCCAGCTGTGTGTGAATGGGCACAGTGTCTGTTTTGTTACAGAGCTTTCCGAAATGCAGATGTAGAAGATGTGAAGGGATACATTACCTCCGCTTGGAGCGTCTGTGGCTCCAGCACCTTCTCTGTGCCTGGCTCCGGGGCAGGGCAAGATGGGAAAGTGTTGGATGTTTATTCTGGGAGGGGCAGGGCTGACAGAGTCATCATTTACTCCAGGATAATCCACAGTGTAGCAGTGTAGAGTGCAGGTGAGGAGGTTTTTTGTGTCCCTCTCATTGCTGAGGATGTCCCCCTCAGGTTGGCACTTCTGCTGGTGGAGAGAAGAATGCATGAGTAAAGTTAAATACAGATTTTAAAAGTCAACAGAAAAACTAGGGTATTTCTCTTTATGGTAAACTTGGAAAAAAAGTGAAAGCAGGTGTTTAAGGAAATAATGTAAAACAAAGGAATGCATTTAATTGTTAGTTCTGTAAATGAAAGGCAGTGCTATGGAAGCTGACAGGATTCTTTATTCTAGCACAGGAAGACATTGCATGAAGCATTGTCGCTGTATGAAATACCTTTATATTCATTAATAGCATCTGTTCCCATGCTTGGCTAAGGCAGGAGATGATCAAAGTCACGTGTAAGGCACTGACTGTCTGGGATGTGGGGAGGACTCCACCTCCTCCTCCCACCGGCGCACGCGAGGCACACTCGTGTTGGTGGCTCGGGCACAGGGCTGTGGCGAGGAGGAATCCTTATGTCAGACAGAGCCACTCTCCTCGTAGCAAACATCCTGTCTGCCACTAAGCTGCCTCTCCATGCTGTGGTTTCCCCACAGCAGCAGTGGTCTCTCTGTCTGCCATCCATCCCAGGGCGCTGCCGACCACGCACATCTCCTGCTCCAGGCTGGTGGACTACATGAGTGTACGTCTGCAAGAAATTGTGGGTAGATAGCTCAGACAGGGAAGAAAAGAGTGCTTAAATTGACAAATCAGTCCAAACCACTAAGGTTATAACTCCTTTTTTTCTTCCTCAAGCAGAACAGTAAAACAGACCTGTTATTGGCAGCTCATTAGTAGTGAGACAGAGGCAATATGTACCATGACATCAGAGTGCTGCTTGACCCACATCTATCATTTTGTTAGAGATCCTTATTCCTGGGCCTTTCCAAATGCCTATAAGACATGCAGAGTGTAGAATTCTGTGGCATAAATAAGATACAGATTTTCTACTTTTGATGTGTTTAGCACATTTTTGTTACTTCCTTTAATACCGCAGACCTTACATTCTTTGAGCATTAGGAGAACAAAAGGCTAACACGAGCAAAAAAAGAAAGAGGAAAAAAAGAGTATTCACTAAAAAGTATAATTCTGTTCATCTATTTAGCATTTAAAACGTAACCTCTTTCTTAAAGGAAGACAGAGTGAATACCACAGCTGAGTAACTTCAGATATAAAAAGTTCCTTCATTAAATCAGTTGTTCTTTAATTCATAATAGAACTTAAATAAAGAATGACTTATAGGCAGCTGTTTCTAATATTGAGTCCCCACCACACATGAAAGGAACATTATTCTTACAGCAGCCTCTCTACCCTTGGGTGTTATCAGCCGAACATGTTTTGAACCCACCTAATGCATTTGAGGTAGCTTAGGTTTATTTTTCTTTCAATAAAATAAATGGTTTTGTAATTAAATTTCTGCACTGACTGTGCTTAATGGCTACATTGACAAGTGCTAATGTATGGGAAGAGAATGAGTTTGAAATGAAACATGCTGTTTTCCAATCTGCAAGCAATTTTGCACTGGGGCAATCAAAATCTTGTGCCAGTGAAACATTTTCATTAATCTGCTAACTTAGCGCACACTGCCCACTCAGCAGCACAAGGACACTTTTTTTAAAAAACAAAAATATCATGAAGTGAGCCGTTGTTTGAAACCATTTTGTGGTCTCTGGCAGCAGGGCCTGTGGAAATTCGCTGACTTTACACCATGAAATGTTGCAGCTGTCTCAAAAGGGACTGGCTGCTTCAATGTTTGAGTTCTTGGCAATAACTCAGCTTTCAAATCTGTCTCTTTTTTCCCCTTAGCTAAATTTATTTTTGAATAAATCTTCTCATAGAAAATTGAGAGCAGCTATTACATATTTGGACTTCATTTATGAAAACCACTTCAAGTCATCAAGAAGTGCATCAATCCAGTTCTAATGTTTACAATACTTTCATGACTGGGAAACTAAACAATACTGTATTTCCCCCATTATTTTAATTTAGGTAGCACTGCATTTAAACACGAATGTAACTTTTTAATTTTTTTTTTTTTTTATTGCTGGACCTAAAAAAAAGCAAAACCCACCCTGCAGAGATTTGCTTTTGTGTAACTTGCTGGAAGCTCCCTGCAGAATCTGGCCACTAGAGGGATGGTTTTCCAACAGCTGTGCTTTGCAGCCAGCATCCCAGTGCTCTTTTGTCAGGGAAAAGGCTTAACTAAAGCAAGCTGAAGCTGTAACACCTTAGATGGCCATATGGGATTCCAGCTTAAAAAAAAAATACCCAGAAGCTCAAAGTATACATACATACATACATACATACATACATACATACATACATACATACATACATACATACATACATATAGAGAGATTTATATAGATTGATACATTTTTAAATATCTTTTTTTAATATATGTATTTTTAGATTGTTATAATGCGACACAGGCACAGTAATTCTCTCCCCCTAAGGAAAATGTCCTAGAAGTAACCCAGAAGAAATTAACCACCAGTCAATCTTTAACAGCATATATTTAAGTCAGTAGATATCTAGCATCCCATTGTTAAAGAGAATCACATTGTTTCCTTCACCCCATCCTATTTCATTTGGGGTAAATTGCTGCTCAGAATTTTAGTACTTTTGCTGTGTGCAGGATTTAAAGTAAGAGAGCTACAACGAACTAAAATGTTCCTCTTTTGCACAGAATAATAGGGAATGAAATATTGTCCTGGTGCAGACTTCTCCCATCCAGCAGGAAATTGTGCCTTGGGGGATGGATCACTGTGGGATGAAGCATCACCAGCAAAGCATCGTGTGGTGAGAGGCGCGTAACGAAATGATGGGGATCAGCCAGCGCTGGTGATTTTATGGCTTGTAGTAGTCATTCTTATGAGGCTGCTCCATCCATGCCAAATAAGCAGTTTTTCTGCTGAGAGTTGTAGTTTGTGTCAGAACCCTTTAGCCAAGCCCTAAAGTCAGGAGAAAATACAATATGGGGTCTCATTGCATCTTTTCTGTATAATCGATGTTATATTTAAACAGGTTCAGAGTAGCTGGCTCTTCTTTCATTCCTCTGTCTCCAGCACAGCATCTGCACTGTGGGATTGGGCAGTAGCATGGGAAACAGGTTACTGCAGTCAGGTTCTCTGCACAAGGCACTAGGCAAAATCACAGTCAGAAACCTCTTTCACCCTGAAATTTTTAGCAGAGGGGAAAAAGTCCATCCACTGGACTGTACAATTTAAATGCAGGGCTAAACAAAACAAGTGCTGAAGCAAATTAAGACATCACCTTTTCCTGCTTCAAGTCAGCCACCTGATGAATTCTTAGGTAATTCAAAATGAATAGATACTGAAAGATTGACTGATACACAGTTACAGGAAGGATGGAAGGCTGAATAAATGTAGCAAAGTTCTAGAGTGGAACAAACTCTTGGAGGGGATGTTTAGAGGGCTGTGGAAGCTGTTTAATAATTGAAACATAGACTTCAGCAGGGATGTGGGACACTTACCCAACAGCAACAGAATGTCCTCAGTCATCACAGTGTGTGTGCTGTGACAGGTGTGAGCATGAAGGGTACTCAGGATTGACCAAGAGCCCCAGAGAAACACCTCCCTGAAGAGTTATCTGAGACCAAAGGGGACAGACGTCCTCCCCTGGAGCTGCCAGAAGAAATCAGCATGCAGGACTGCAGCAGATATATTTATCCACCAGTAAATTGTGCAGGCAGAGATCTGTGAGGTGTGAAGGACAAGGACCTCAGCTCAGGACTGAACGGTTGTTACTCCAGGGGAGAGTAGGGACAGTGAAGGCCAGAAGAGGTACCTGTTCTTGGGCAGGGGATTGTGAAGGGAATTAGAGATTCTCTGCAAACTAAACTCTATTTCCAGACAGAATGGTTCCTGTGCCTGTGATGAAGGAAGCCTTGGTGTCACCCTCTTCCTACAGCTCAAGAAGAGGAGCTATGCATATCCATTTAGGTGGTAGGAATAGAGCAACTTTGCAGTAACAAGTTTAATTTAACCCCAAATGACAGAGCATATGAGTTGGTTAGAATATAAAACAAAAGAATACAACATACACAGGCATCATTAGGAAGGAGTATATTCTTTACAACACAGAGTAAGCCTTAACAGACGCTTTGAATTCCTTTGTATATTCAGTTTAGAGTTTTCATAGAAGAAAATGTTTCAATGTACTCTATGAATTATCAATTAGGAGGAAAGCACAAGAGATCTACAGTGGCATTTTGAGATGCTGCACATTGAGAGTTGTTGACAATGATATTAAGATACAATTAATTTTGGTACACAGTACATATGCAGTCTTAGAAGTAAAGGATTTTTTTAATGGCAAAACACTGGTTTTATTGCACTTAATACTGAAGTGTTTGTTCTTTCAGGCTTCATTTCATGCATCTGAACACTGCATCTAAACCACAGTGTGAAGCATCTACAGTTACAAAGGGGACCGTCCAAAGGAAGTGCTAACTTCTAACAGTCCAGCTCTTGAACTAGTTGAAAACAAGACTTGGAAACAGTTGTCCACAAAAACTAAAGTTATCATGTAATAATGCCTGCAGGGGTTCCACAACTGTTGCATAATTTAGCACAAATTTGGCACTTCTTGAGGTAAGTCCCTGTAAAGAACATAAAGTGATCACATCTGCCAATCTACATGCCTGAGTGCTGCAGCATGCTCTGGGTTGGGTTTATGCTTTCCTTTAATGATCACAGGCTCCTGCAAGAAAATTTTGTCCATCTAGTATATCCCTTGGCAAAATTTAGATTTGTATCAGGCATGACCATGTACCACAGCAGACGTCTTAAGTAATTTTTATCCTGGGCTGGTGTCTCTCCCATGGGTGCTACAAATACCAGTGAAACTTGGACTGATTTTCCAGATTTATGACATCATCTTCTATCACAAAATAGAAGTTCATAACAGAAAAAATGTGTTCCCTTTGCAAGAAGTTTAACACACTGGAAACTTCTACGCAGGATCTGAAGGATCGGTGGTTATGAACAGTTGTGTTGGTCATATGTTTACTCTGCATGTAATTTTATATCTTCATAATTAGGCCCTTGAAACCCCACATATGTACAAACAGTGTGTCCTCCACCTTTGTATTTGGATAAACATTTGAAAATAACTATTACCTTTAGAGATTAATTCTTTGGTAACTCTCAATCCCTTCTGTTTGAAGGAAATAGTTCTCCATGCTGCAAAGAGAAACAGAATTTGTTTTATTTCCCTCCATTCACATGACCTGATGAGTCAGAGTGATGCACTGATGCTATATAAACAACAAAGTCACTTAAAGGCTTAAGCTGTAGAGTTTTACCACAACCAGGAGAGTTCTGTGAGATGCAATGCTGTAAAAGGCACTTTGGTTTCTCACTGTAAGTAACCAGAAGTAGGCCAGCCATATTCTTTTTAAGAAAAGTAGATACTAGCTAGTTTTTCAGCCTACCAACCTGTCATTGTTTCATAATAATATAGTATATGGACTGACAGAATCATAACAGTAGTGTCTCAGATAATGGCATTGTTGATTAGATTTCAACTCTGTTGCAGTGCATTTACATAGAGTATCATTTAAAGTATTTTTTTCCTTTGTGGCTTTTATAGATCATTATTTGATGGGTGAGTTTTTCTCATATATTTTATTATCTATATGAACTCTCTCACTGACAAGAGGAGGTGGCTTTGCAGAAGCACCTCTGCAGAAAGATGTGGGTAGACTCCTCCAGGTTGGAGGAGTTTTTACAGTTTCCCAGACTTTAGAGACAGTCTGGGAAAAAGAATTTTACTCAAATCTAAGGAACAAAAGATTGAAATCGGCATCATGGGCTGGGGGCAAGGATTGACCTCTAGATGTTGAAAGAAGGAAGTATGGAGGGAGATTGTAAACAGCCTCAAAAATTATCACTGCTGGAGAAACCCAGAGAGGAATGCAAAGACAAAAACAGTACAGCTCACAAGGACCTTAAAACAGCTTCATGTAGTCAGTTTGGCAAAACTAGAGGAAAGGATTTTACAGAGTTCAAAATACAGAACCTGGGACCATGGAGAAAGTGTATAACTGTGTGGGTGCACCATGTAAGGCTGTGCTCCAGAGAGTATTAGACCAGTGCAGATATTAGAATACACAAATAATTACTGTGCTGCCACACAACAGCATTTTTGCTACTCACTTTGAGATTAGATCGTGCTTTCTTTGAGGAATTTCCTGCTGTCTCATGTCACGTGCCACAGTGCCATCACTTCCCAAGAGTCCCCAGAGCACAGCTCAGCAACTGGCTCAAAGTCAGGGAGTGAGAGGGGACTCCGGGGTGCCACATGGATGGCAGCCACTGAGACCTGAGTATGCAATAGCTACAATGTCAATGAGTGTCCTATTTCCAAAATGCTGTTACCCAAATACTGTGGCTCAGTAGACCAGGCAGCTGTGCTTCCCTTTGGCAGCAGGAAGCTGGCAGCTGAACCTGTTTCTTCCTCCATTTCCCACTCAGTCCTATTCTTGATGCAAAATCACTCCATTCTTTTTGGGGTATATCCTACAGAACTGTAATTCCAACCTCCTTAAAATTCAGTTTAGTTCTGGTGTATGGGAACAGTGCAAATGCTATTTTGAGGAGTACAAAGTGAATTATTCTGCAGGCCTGTCTAAGGATTCCTCCTGAATGTAGTTTTCCATGCAGTTAGTTCTGCATTCAGCAGCAATCACTCATGTAGGCTTGCCTTTAACTATTTTCTCCATTTGCTGAATTTGAATGATGACTTATTGTTATCATTTATTCATGTATATTCCTCTAGTTCCCAGAGGCTGTAGTCAGGAAGAAGTCCAGCATATGCCATACTCCTGCATGCAAAAACAATCCCTTTCTGTGGGTCACAGATGCAACAGAGAGTGAGAGAGGGAGAGACACCCAGCAGAGGTAATGCCATTGCATAAAGATGTTATACATGTCTTCATCTTTTACCTGGCCATGATAGAGACATGGAATTAGTGCCAACTGTTCTAATCAGTCCTGTAAGACATCAGGACAAGCTCCTACAGTGGCACAGTAAAGCTTTAGCAAGTAGATTCACTGTCTCTGAATTGGAGAAATCTGTTCCTTTATATTATGGAAGAGATTTGAGTTGTAGAAAACAAATATCTTTGAGATAGCACTGTAATAAAGTTCATAGCTATTCCTAGAAAAAAAAAAGGGGGGGAAAAATCTTTTGGGTACTCACTATTGCCTTTTGATATGCATACAACACCACAGAGCCAAGAGTGCTGCTCTGTCTATTCTTGGTTGTACTTCAGGTGTGGAAAAATAATACAGAGCCAAAACTTGTAGAATGTATTGGATATTTAGAAATGTATAAAAGACATAGAAACCATCAGCACTGAAGAAGTGGGCTTGTAATATCTCAAGTAGTTGATTTCTTTCCTCCTGTAGCAAACATCCAGCTTACAAACAAGGGTGAAAGATTCAAGGAGAACTAAGTATAAGCATCCTTCTTCCTTACCAGTGCTATAATTAGTACAGAGCAATAGCACCATCAAGCTCCAGATGAACAATTACACGCCAGGAAATGCAACCAACAAATATCCCACTATAAACAGTCACATCTGTGTGGTACCACATAAGTATGCACCAGTGCCACCTAGCCAATCCCCAGTGCATGTCACTCGTAGTGCTAGGCAAACCAGGAAACAAAACCACCTCCTCTACATGCCTGGGGGAATTTGTAGAATCAATTATTTTTTAAAATTATGTATTTATGGTGAGCTTATAGTAATCATTAAGGTGAGAAAAATCAGGAGTGAAATATGTGAATTAAATGTGCTTATATTGGCCATATGAACTGTACAGAGCTAGCTGTTTATCCAATGGCCCTGTCATCATCAAAGCTATCCCGATGTGATGTCCAGAGAAAGCTAGAGAATCCAGCTGCCTGTGCAATAACTTTGACAGACAAAAAAATCCCATAGAAACTCAAGGACTTTCCATTGAACTAAGCCAAATGTTAAGTCCTAAAAAAGCTATTTTCTCTAGCTAGGGGTACTGCATGTTCTGAGAAAGATCAGTCTCAAAGTTACAAATACGCAGACCTCCATCCAAGAGAGGGTATTTTGCGTGTCTCAGTTTGGTGGTAAAGAGAGTGCAATAAAAGAAACAGGCTTCCTAGTGCAAAACTTGTATCACCTCTAATATAAAGGCCAGAGTAAAATGAACTGCAGTTAATCAGCCTTGGAGTCTCTCAAAGCAAAACCTGAGATTTGAGCAACCACAGCTTTGGGAAGGTTTGTATTTCCGTCAGGACTTTGTGCTTCAGTGTGATTTCTGCACAGAATGGTGGTGCTATGGCCAGAAAGAATCACTGGAATTAGGAGAATTTTTTTCTTCCTTCAACATTACTGGAAGAGTTTTAGGAGCACTAATGACATCCTCACCCTACTGAAGACAACAGGAAGTCTCCCGTGGCTTCAAAGGCACTGGGATTTATCTCTGTAACTATTGAAAGATAAGGCTGGAGGAAAGGGGTAATATTTTAATTAAATCAATTGTCTGAAGTGCAATTCTCATTGTCACTAGATGGTGCAGCAGAGTAGCTTTACTTTGGATCAGTAGAACTAGAACTTTGGAAAATATTGTGATGGCAGGCAGAGCTCTCCATTAAATGGGTCTTTCTCTCAAAACTATTTCTGTTTGCAGTTTGAACCCAATGGTCTTCTCTAACAGTATTTGAAACTGAGGGAAGATGAGTACTGCCTATGAGGACTAGACTGACATCACTTAGTTTTAGCTATCTATGCCCTAGCCAGGCACATGCAGCATCCTATTTATTTAGAAAAGCTGGGGGCTACAGCTGAGAGCAAGAACCTGAAATGTTACATTCATCACAGGAAAAGTTAAAGAAAACTTGTGCAGATGATTCCTTGGGTTCACCAAACTTAACACTTGAGCTGTATTAAAAGTAAAAACCAAGGACATTTTTAAGTATTTTCTGTGATTCTGAAAGAAAAGTTTACATGGCCGTAACAAGAGGTGTCTTTTTCTTCCTGTTATTCTGTTTCTTCCTCTCCTCTACTTCACCACAAGTGGAATAAGAAGCAAAGGAGGTGATGGAATCCACTGAGGTGGGTTACCTAGAAATCTTACTCAAACTGCTCCTTTTTCGTAATATCAAATGACAGATTGCATTTGAAAATCTCCCAGCAGTGGTTCTGTGCCTATCAGCAGTTCATTACTTGTCTAAAATCTATGGTGGGCAATTCTTAGCCTGTATTTCATGTGCTCCTTGGTATAGCTCCTTCCACACAACAGTGGGATACTCCTGCAGCTTTGTACCAGCAGTTTCAGAGCTTTAACAACAAAAACATGTTTCTGTTTTTGGGTAAAGGCCAATTCTAATACTAAAAAACATTTGATGGGCTCTTGATAAGGGAGGCTCATCAGGACATCCAATACTGGAGTTCAGGTCTGAATCAAAATTATCAGATTGTCCTTATTGACTTTGATTATTGCTTGGAAACTAAATTGTCTACGATGGGAGAACAAGTAACTCGGTGATTTACAATTTGTTTTATACTTTGACACTATCTCAACAATAATAATACATTATGCTTTGAAAGGATAATGGCACATGTTCATTCCAACTCTGATTCTGAGAACTTCATAGGATAGTTTAATTTTTGCTTTACAACTAGTGAGAAAATTGCAATTTTGAGAACAGTACAAGAGCTGTGTGGTTGTGTACTGAATTGTACTGGGTTAAGATTAAAAATGTGTGCTTTATTTTTTCCTCTAGGACGTTTCCTGCCAGCTCTAAGACAGGATATGATTTTGTAGAGAGAGGGAGAGAGAGAGAGAAGTCAGATTCTTCTGCAGTTCATGCAGACATTATTTAAAACCCTTGAGAGAGAATAGTAAGAAACAGAAGTAGCCAAAATAAGGCTAAGTGCTAGTTCTCAAATTGCTAAGCCTTCATATATTAAAACATATTATATACCATATGTTCATTACCTTAGTATATTCTATAATTTGTTCTATGAGTTGAACATGTCAGAAGAAGGATATAGAAATTCACTGGTGAGGAGATGACTGGCAGCCAGCTTGAAGCATGACTCTCCCAGAGACCTGACATCTCAATTGAAGGGGTGAAACTTTTGAACTCTGATGACATCAGTCACAATTTGTGTCCTATTTATTATTGACTGAAAAACAAATTAATGCCAGCAGACAATTACATTGGAGCTCATGCCTGGTTCAAATATTCTTGTCAACTGCGTATACATGATTTTACAAGTGAGTGTTGATGCATATTTGGGCATGCAAGAGCACATTCTTCAAGAAAAATTGTGTCTTTTTCAGAAATGCAATGCAGTTAGGTATAAATGAAGTTGTTAGTGTAGCAAGTGGTGAGACTGCATTTTTCTGTTTATTTTCTAGAAGATAATCACATCTTGAACATTCATTTTGAGTTCTGTAAAATTACAGCAAGCCAGATTGTGGGGAAAATGAAACAAGGGAAGTATTCTCAGATGACAATTCAGGCCACTGTGAAATCAATTTTGTAAGCAATTAGGTAATTTTCAAGATTTTTCTCTCTCTGCCTCAGTGTATGTATAGAAGTGTATATTTACTGTACACACGTATATATATATTTACATATATTTACATATATTTCCACTTGGGGGAAAAGAGAGGAAATAGAAGAGTAAGTATTGAATAAAATTTAATTGTATTCAACCAGAGCTGAGAACTGAGGTGTGTATTTAATTGTTAGAGTGTAAATAGGGAACCAAATGCATTTGGTAAAGTACAGTCCTGGCAAACCTGAAGAGAACTTGATATATTTTTTAAGGATGCTGAAAACTTGTTTTACAGACTGTTTTGTCATTTTTTGGATCCAGTTCTGGAGTGATAAAGTGAGAAGAGGTTGAAAAGAGTTGAGGATGACTGTATGTGGGTATTTTGGTCCAAACCATTCTCATATGTCCTCTTGAGATGTGAAGAAGGTCTTTGGGAGGGCAGTGTGAGGAGTAAGGGATATGCTAAGCTGCCCATCAGCTGTGTTGCAAGTGTCCAATTTAAATTTGTGCTTGAGGGCTCATTCTGATATCACTGTGCTCCAGATAATATTATGGAAGGTCTCCTTTATCAGAGACTAGGGAGATGATGCATATCAAAATGGAAAATTAGTATAGTCATTCACATAATTAAATCCACTAATCCAATCATAATGGCACAACTGCTACATCCTGTTACTGTCTGGAAAACAGGATGTGTATCCCATGAGGCAGTCACAGAGGGCAATATTCTAAAACAAATTCCATCACTATGTATGTTAGAATCCTTAATTATGAGCAACCTTATATTCTAAACGTCACATATTATCTCAGGAAATTAAAGGAGACATGTTTTTAAAAAGCAAAGGAAGGAAAAAGTTTTTTGCAATTATTTCCATTTTACTCAAGGTCTTTTAAATGCAGAATCTCTGCTAATAAATATTATACTTGATCAGTTTTGAAGTGTTCCATTACATTTGTTTATTATTTAAGACACATTCCTCTGCATTTGAGCCCCAAAGAAATTTTGGATAGCATGGTGGAAGCTGCTAGAAATGGTACTAAATGAATCCCACATCCACTACATCTTGCTGTGACAGAATTGCTCTGAGTAACGTGCTTTCAGGTTTAAATTTCCAAAGTGAGGGTCTTGGGCACTGCTTCTGTTCTGAGGCTTTTCCATAGTCTACTAAGCTGTCTGAGCCACAGAAAGGTCTTCTCATACTCAGCCCCTTCCTAGAGCAGTCTCATGCTTCTGGGTTCACCCAACGCTCCCATCCTCCTTCCCTTCTGCTCGGGCAGCTCTGCAGAGGGTGTTTGGTTCGCCCAGGTCACTGGCCCACTTCTCTGCTCATGCCACCAACAGGGATGAAATCCTATTAAAACCACGAGTGAGTGACCTGCACAAGGAGTCAGAGAGAGTTACTCCATGTTTGTTGTGTTTTAAATCTTCAGGTGGCTTGCAGGCTCCATGAAGGGCTGCTTTCTCTTCTTGGTCACACTCATGCTCTGCACAAAACTGATTCCCTCTTTTCCACTCCTGCCTGTTATGAACAACAACTGATCAGGTGAAGGGCAATATTCAATACCTCACAGACCTGAGGATAATTTTCTTACTCCTCCTCCAGGTCTGTCCTGCACATCTCTAGCTTTCATTCACTCTGGGAAGAGCTGGGACAACAGCAGTCAATGGCTCCTACCATTACCATTAACATTTGGAGTATCAACAATGATCCGTTTTTAAGGGAAAGGGAAGGAGGAAAATTACACATAATAGAGAGAACCACTAATGGGATTCTAATTCTTTTTTAGGTGTGACTCTTTGGGTTAGGACATTTGATCCCGATATTAATAGTTTCTCTGTCTCCAGGGCAAAAATTTAACACTTTTGCTTTCTGAACTAGTCACTGTTTATAATATGCATACTCTTTATTACAATAATTTTTTTTCAACATTTTATGAAGTGTGCTTATTAAATGAAATGGTAAGTCTGGCACTGGCAAGTCTCTTGTGCACTTTTTTTTCATATTTCCTTTCTTTTGGCAGGTCCATGAAAAGGGAGTAAGTTTCTATGGGCTGTGCATGCTTTTCCACCCTTTTTGAGGATTTGTCACATCTCCTGGAAGGCCTTATAACTCACAAAACATGATTTTATATCCCAGCAATTTGCCAAGTCTTGTCAAATCCTAACATTTTTGTTGGCAACTATTTCCATCTCTCGGCTGAAAGGGAGTAACTTAGATCATCCAGTCACAACACTGTTCTTTGGATACCTTTTTATGGTCGAAGTGTTAGTTTGGATACATGGTTTAATCTCTGTTTGAGAGGGACTGACCACTATATTTCATGTCCTCACTCAGTGAATCTTTTGCAAAGTGGACATGCTGCGTCATCAGCTGATTTTCCATTTTTACATGTCTGGGCTTGGAGTCCCACTTTATTCTGAAAAAGAAGATCTGAGAAAACAATAATTAAATAGATGTGGTTCTTCTTACTTCTTTCAGGAACAGTTCCTTTGTTAGGTACAGCTACTATTACCACACTGTAAGGGATACTATACAATGAGCTGATCCTGTATTTACTTTTTTGGAAGATGTTTTTTCATCCTGTTTGTTTTTAACTCATCCTCTTCACCTTAGTGTGGCAACAACAAAACTTCAGCTCTTGGGATGTGGAATAGGAGTAATTTAAATCTTTAGGACATGAATAAACTAAAATACAAGTTATTGTTCATTGTAGCTTGTTCAAACAGCTCTGAGTGAGAGAATTTTGGATAGTCTAAAATGCCTAAAGACTAAAATAATTCTCATCTTTTACACCAAACACAATTAGTGGTGAAAAAACCAAGAGGATATGGGATTTCCTCAGGTAGGATTTGTGAAGACGATATTTATTGGTTTTGGTTACTAGCTCCAAGAGAAGTGAGAAATGTTAATAATAAGCAGTGCAACAGATGTTCGATTGCTACATCTAGTCCTGCCATATGCTCTTTGTTATGAGTCATTCTGGATGCCATCCATCCCCGTACCAGTGCTCACTGGAAGCATCAATCTGGTGCAGGAAGGGTGAAGGGAGGCATATGCACAGCACAGCTGGAGGGCTCTGCCCATCTCCTCAGCCTCTTCAGGAGGGGGGGATGCAAGAGCCTGGCTGCGTTTACATTCACCACCATCTACACATGACCTAAGCCAGGCCAAGCCCCACTTAACTGGTACACAGCGAATGAGGAATCCACTCCTGGCTGTTATTTTTAGTCATTCCTTGTGACATCTCGGGATAGCTGTAGAGCCTGACCTCCCTCTGAAATTAAGCACTCCTTGCCCTTTAGCACAGTGTTGCTTAAATTCTTTTCAAGCCTGAATGTATTCAACAGCCTCCATTCGTGTCGTATTTTCGAGGGGAAATTAAGATGGTGCATAGTCACACTTAGTCATACAAGGAGCCCATGGTCAGATTTGTACCCCAGATGGACTCTGTCCTTCTTGCATCCTGTTTGAAAGCAAACACCCTGCCTTCTCATGCACTAGTTCAGTCTTGTATATCAGCAGTGGGGGAGAGGAACAGATGCCAGAGGAGCTGGAAGAATAGAAAAGGCAGGCTGTTGCTGCCTCTGATGAGAATCAGCTCAGGAGATCATGGGTAAGGGACAGCAAAACCAAATTTTCTGGAAGATACCCAGTAGTTTTTCTTTCAGTTTGAGGAAAACCTCACTAGCTGCTAAAATACCAACTATGCATTTTAGAAGTGGGACTTACTTCAGCAATGAATACCTGCCATACCTGTTACCTCCAAACATTGATCCACCTTCTTGTCTCTCTCTGTCTCTCTCTTCTTTGCTTAAGCTTCCTTAAGCACACACCAAGAAACAAAAAAAAGGTCTCTAGCTGCTTGGTGAGAACTTGTAATTGAGATATTCATCTTGTCAGAGCAAGCAAATTGGCAAATCCCCACAGACCTCTGCCATGCTAGGGCAGAGCTGGACAGGCACGCAGTGGGAGGCAAACAGCCCCCTTGTCCCTGGGTCCCCAAGACTCCAGCACAAGAAGAAGGAAGCTGTTGTGAAACAAAGGGAAATGGGAATCTATTTACTTTAAAGGATTTCATGCTTTGCTCCAGAAACCTAGATAAAATTCTGATCTGCTTGTGAGGGAAAATTTCAAGTTTTTGCCATGGTAGCTTAGTGAGGACCCAAATGGCTTTAGTTCCTTGACATGTCTAAACTTCAGTGAAAGTGAGTCACATCTACCTTTTTTTTTTTGTTTTTTTTTGTGGTAAATCTAGTTTTTACTGTGTTGCACCCTGCTGTGCTGGTTGCTGGGCGTTGCAATCTGACCCATTGAGGTGCTGAGTGGTTCTCTCAGCACCTACACATCATCATGGCCTCTGAGCTCAATCCTGTGCTGTGCTTGACTGGAAAAGGCTTCTGTTCTTCAAGGATAAGAGTAAGACCCTCATGTCACAGGACTGGTGCATATTGACCTACAGTCCTAGTTCTGGGCACGGTTCAGAATGATACAGATTACCTGTGCACCTTCAGAAGCCAGAAATTGCTCAGTCCAGAGAAATATTTCTAATCAATTTCAAAGATTAAATATTATAAGCGTGGTGATTATTTTTTTTTTTCTTTCTAACAGATTAAGTTGTACCAAAATTTATATTAGGTTAGGGAATGTTACACTTTAACAATTCTCTGTGTGTGTATATTAGATTTGAAATGTTTATTTTGGTATATGATCCAGAGACTTCACCCTCTGCATCCCTCTCGCACTGTGCTGAAGCCAAACAATGAAACTCGTTCTTTTAAAGTCACAATCTCCTTAGTGTTTTTTGCAGCATGGATTTGTAATAGAGGGACATCAGTCTCCTGAACAGTCAGCCTTGGTTTTTTCATAGGCACCAAATGGGGTATTTTCCAATGAGAGATACATCTGCAAAAGACCCTTTCATCAGAGTATGCCTGTCTGTTAAAACAAGGGGCTTTTTTTCCTACGAATAAGCACCATTTGGAGGTAATGTTTACCACTGCCATGTGTCCAAGATGCATTTTTTTTTAAAGACTATATAATAGCAAATGCACATGGCTTTATTACTGTAAATTATACTGACATTTGGACGAGTTATTACAAATATGAAACCCAAAGGTAAAAGCTCATCTGGATGATTATGTATGGATGTACTCACACACTGCACTTTTGGTTCTCATTTTGGCAACCATAGGCTGGATTGTTAATCCGGATATTTCCCACCCTGGCACTGGGACATGTTCCCCCTTTGTGGCAAAAAAAGAAGCAGATATGGAATTTTATAAGTCTGCTCTGTCTATTCACTAATGGGCTTCACCTTTTACCTCCAAGAGCCTGATTTTAAATCCAGGGTTTACACTGCAGGCAACCTAGCCAGAGGTGTTCTCATATGGGCCCAAAACCCACTACTGAAAAGCCAAGCAAAGGATCATGATTTTATCCTTCCACGCCATAATTCTTCTTCCATCTTTACTGGATATCAATATGTCTTTCCAGTTTTTGTGATAATTGGTGAATCAAAATAATTCCCAGAGAGAAATGTGCTATTTCCCAGAGACAGTGGTGCATTTAAGTGTGTTTTTTTGGTAGATGAGGTTTTGGTGTGTCATCTTTGAAAATATGGGCAAATGGATTATTTTTTTGATCCAACAAAAACAGCCACAGGAAAAAAAAGGATGCAAAATTCAGGGTGTTGCAAGTTCACTCTCAGAGCTAAGCTGTGGTCTCTCTATTTTGCTATTGCCAAGAATGCTCGCCAAGTCATTGAGGTTGACCACGTTTTATTACCTCTGTTTTTGCTATTCTACCTTATTCCTGAGACAAGTGGGAAAATTGTGTCTGAAAACTGTCTTTAAACCCTGGACTTCTAGATTGGACATCTTTAATGAATACTGGACGTGTTCCACTGCTGTGCACTGCTGTCTGGGTCTCGGCTTATTAGATAATGTTTTGAAATCCGTAATTATAACCAGGTTTGCGATGGGTCACATGCTTCTGTGTACAAAAATTTCTGTCATCCTGGTATAGCTGCTATTTCAGAGGAAATCAACTGATTCAAAACTAGTATTTGAATACTTTTGGCTTTACTTGTTTTGGCCTTCCTTACCTAAGGTGTGAAAAATGGCAATTTCTGTATTTCTGGGAAATTAATTTTCAACGTTGACTTTGGGCCAGTAACCCGAAGTGCTAACATAGTCCATATGTCTGACTAGTGAAGGTTGAGTGAAAAGTATGAAAGTTCTAGCGAAAGTCCATTTTTCCTGCTCCTTTTGGTAAATTGCAGGATTCCATTATACTGACGATAATTCACAGTTATTCCAGTCGGAACACTGATCCCCAGTGAAGCTGGGATGAAGGTAAAATGCATGGAATTTGTTCTCTATAGGTGCTGCGTTTCATGCTGAGCAAAAGCTCAGTATTTATAATTTGCTCTCCTGTAGTATTTGCCATCTTTCCACCCCTCTCCTAAGATTGTAATTCCCGCCCCATATATTCTTTTTAAACTCGCTCTCATTTTAATGCACATTTTGTATTTTCTTTAAATAAATGCTGTCACGCAGCTCTTCTACTTCCTTTATTGAGAAAACACTCATACCATGATGGAAAAAAATTGAGAGGGAGGGAGAAACAGAGAAAGGAAACAGAAATCATAACCTAAAAGTTTGCACCGATTATTGAAATAGTCAGTGTTCCCTCGGGCTGAGAGAAAGAAAGGGAAAGGCGCTTTTACAGTGTCTTGGAATATTTTTCTCCTGCACAAGTCTGACTTTTCAACACATATTCATGCTACAGCGAGAGAGAAGGAAAGAAAAGAAAAAGGATTCAGAGGCTTTACAGTAAGTTTTTTCATTATTTTTCATAGTGACACTTGCTAGCAAAAAGTCCCAGGGAATATTAATGTTGAGTTTTTTAAGCTGTAATTCTAAATACTCTTTGTGTAAAATTGTTTCGCAAGCGCATAAAAGCGCATGTTTTTTCCTCCTCTACAAAAATTTTGTAGCTTAAGTCACAGTCACTCTTTCAATGTAAAGTCATTTCAATATTTAGCACCATGTTATTACTAGGGGGAAATATTTATGTATTTGTAGAAGACTTCAGTAAGCCTCAGGTCCACTTTTCAACAAGGTATTTAAAGACGGAAAAGAAACAAATAAAGACAGTGAAAGATTCCAGTGAAGAGCTTCTGTACAGTCAGGAGAGACTTCATGTGAATATGGAGCGTCTTGCTGGGTTAAAACACAAATTTATAATCAAAGAACTGCAATATTTTAAGAAATTCTGCCTATCAGAGATAGTTTTTTTTTAATTACTCAAATTCAGATTAAATTAAAATCAGTCTTAAGATCATATTTGTTTCTCTAGCCCTTGAATCTTGTCAGAACAAGTCACTGGCAAAAGCTCTTCCAGATTTCAGAGAACACAAAGGGTGGATGCGGTCGCAGTGGTGGCTGCAGAGGTGAGCTGTGCACAACTGACAGGGCAGAATCAGGCCCAAAGGTGCAGAGGGGAGGACACAGCAGTTTTCTCCTCCACAGCAAGGTACTGGGTACAGTTTGAAAACCTGATTGTATTACTCTAACAGACTAAAAATAGGCTGTTTAAAACCTTGTTCAATATTAATGTATAAGTAGCATTAAATTCCTGAGTTCCCTTTACCAAAAATAATGACAAAGGCTTCCCCCCATGATTGCCAAATGACTACTTGAATTTGCAGTTGTAACATATTTCTCCTCTAAAACTGCTACCAATCTTCCAAATATAAGCAATAACTACATATGGACATGTTTAGCAAATCAGAAAGAGTAGACTGATTGCTGGGAAATGTTTTGTTTCCAATTATTTTCTCTGTAAAATCTACAATCCCAGATAAACAGAGTAGCAAAATCCCAGTGGTTTATCTGTAAGTATACACTGACTTAGAAATGCTATTAAAACTTCTTGTTTGAGAATCCCTAGCAGAGAAAACTGAAAGCAAAAATCTCTTCATATTGATCTGCTTTAGGGATGCATTTAAGCATTTTAGGGTGGACTGCCATGGTCAGTAAAATATTTAGGGCCACTTCCATCCTTACCCTGCATTTTACCTCTATTTCTTTTATCCTCTTTCCCATTAAATGAACCTGATTTTTTGTCCTGCCAACACACATTTCTCATGTCCAGTACATATGGCACTTCCTAAATCAGCTCCTGACACGCCAGCCAGTTTTAACGGGAGAGGGGGGCTGAGAGATACACCATTACTTCTTATTTTTAATGTGTTTCTTAATTTGAAACTTGTCATTTTCTGTTGTGATGCTGACTCAGCAGTAAGTTTATTTCCAGAATTACTAAAACAACTTCCCTCTCAGAGCAGCAAGGGACCCATGACTCACTGGTACAGAACAGCAAAACAGAAAGAGGCCTTTTTCCATCTTTTAATATTAAAAAATAAACTAGAAGGAGTTCATAAAACAGTCCTAGGGAATTTCTTTGACATAAAAAAGTAGCAGTAGATCTCATTTCACAGACAGATTGGACACAACCATATTTAATCTGAGTTGCATCTTAAATATATAGCTTGCATTATTTTACACATGTTGCAAAACAAGATTTAGAGGGATCACTTTTTATTTGCTGATACCTACTTCACATATGTCAGAATCAATCACTTCTTCAGACAGATGGTTTTTTACTCATATGCTGCAGTAAAGTGACATTTTGTACATGTAAACCTTCTTTTGGTTCCCAGCATTTAATGACTGCTCTTTCCCATCCCCAAATTTTTGGGATCGTTCATGTGCTAAGTACAGGATTCAGAGATTAAAAAATTCAAGAACACCATTTAATTCAAAAGGATTTTTTTCAAGCAGTTTCTTTCCCATCTTTTTCTGAAAATGGATTATCTCCATCATCATCAACATTTTAATAAAGAGCAGCAGAAGGCATGTTATTCTTCCTTAATAAACCAGCACAAGAGCTTTGCTAAGATAGTTATTTGTTGATCAGCTTTTGTGCAGATTTGAACAGGTATAAGCACATGCACACATAGTTTGTATGCATAAAAGCAAATTTGTAATGTGTAATAAAAAAACTCTGTGTTTCCTACTATCATGGTTCTCAGCTAAGAATTTTCACAACACCTTTTCTGGTCATCTCAAACCCTTCCTGAACCAAGGAGAAAGCTGGAAGGAGAATGTCTCTCTTAATGGGAGTAATATTCTGTGGAACATCAACTGCATCAGCAACTTCTCATAGACAGACAGAAACTGCTATTCTGAGCCAGAGGAAGAAGAGAGCCCTTGCTAATGCTTTTAGACATCACCAGCATCTCTCATATATGATTGCCTGATTACACAGTTGGATTAACTCCTCCTTACTCCATGTCCACTTTAAAGTTACTGGAGCTCTCTGCCACCTGTGACATGGCACACTGGGGATACATGCTCCCCTTGAGCTGGGGTTGGAGCGAGGGGCTCGGACTTCATGGCTTCAGCCTTTCCTCTCTGATCACCCACTACTCTTGCCTGTGAGATCCCAGAGAGGTGGCTGCTCTCAGGACTGGCCTGTTCAGAATGAGCATGAAGCCCCTCAGCAATGCAGAGCATGAAGAAGACATTCATGATCTTTGTCATTCTCTCCTCCAGCTTACTTTCTCCTTGCAGGATGCAACTGGAGACAGACGAAGCTGAAGGTAGAGGAGAGAAAATCCACTGACCAATTCTGAGCTTCACAACACTGCCTTATTTGACATTCCTTCTCCCTGACTCCTTGCAGATTGTTACTCTGCTTATGCTCCAAGTGCTTCTGAACACCCAAATAGGGCTCCCACACAGTAACATTTATTTTTTTCTGTTGGTAGATATAAAAATTCTAGTTTTTTGGGAGACTAAACCCAGCAATCATTCAAGCATCCTCTTAGTATGTGCAGCTGCTCCTCACTAGGTCTGTGCTCCCTATTCCTCAGTGACCTGCTGAATATCTTCCCAAGTGCAAGGGGGATCCCATTCTAAAACTCTTTCAAGCAATTTTCCCTCAAGCTACCCTCTGATTTTTTCAACCTGCTTTCACACAAGCTTTGTCATGGCTTTCCATAGTACCATTCAGCTGGAATATTTCCAAATTTAGCAGCTCAGGCCCTCAATCTGAAAAGACCTTTATACCTCTATGGTACTCTTCACATCCAGTACCATCTTCACAAAAAAAAAATGTAGGTTTCAATTTTGGTTTTGCCACTTATACATTATGTGATATAAGGCAAAATATTGAATCCTGCCATAGGTTTGTTGGGATTTTTTTACAAATATGTTTTCCTACTCCAGTTTTATGTTACTAAGCTTATAAGATTTTAGTGTCAGGAAAGAGTTTTACTGGGCATACGCATAGAAGAAAATGTTCAGATTTGCAACACATACTACTATAACTTGAATAAAAATACATCACTGTGTCTATTCCTTACTGTTTATCAACTGCACATTTTGCACACAGATTTTTATAATATACATTCACATAGTGTTCTTCTCCACCACCTTTCCATTTTGACACTGTTTATACACTTAAACAATACATTCAAAATAGTTCAAAAATAAAATAGTTAGATGTTCCCTGTTATCCCAGGGTATTGTGTTCATTTTCTAGTAAGTGCCTCTAGTGCACTGGGGTCCCTAATCAATGTAAATATTGTTTAAGATGAACATTGCAGTGGGCATACCATGGAGCCAGACCACCAGCAGAGCATTAAACAGGGACAGATGTGAATGCCAGGATAAAAATGAAGACATTCCTGAAGTATAAGTATGTTACTTATAATATATCTGTTTATAGGAAATGGTAATGGAAAAAAACAAAACAAAACAAAAACTTCTGGAAAATAAGAATGTGAATTGAAATCATTGTGTTGAGAAGCTTTGCTTTTTTTTTTTTTTTTTTGCTAAAATAGTGAACTGAAAATGTGTGATATTCCGGTATCTTGAATAATTAATATCTTCTAGGCTTAATCTTGCATGAATGTTTTTAATTACTTTACAAAGGTATAACCAGTTTGGTGGTTATCTGTACTGGAGAAAAATGCATGGTTTTATTTTATACACATGGCTTTCTCTCAGAAGTAGTATCTTTTATAAGATTGGAGGATCTAATCAGGATAACACGCAAACAGTTTCATGCTGTCTCAACCAGACATTTGAGGAGAAGCAATGAGAGAGAGAAACCTCCTCTTGTAGTTTATGAAGATCATCTGATTCCTACTTCTTGCTTAGTAGTAGATTCATGTTGAATAATTCACTACCTGTCCATTTCCATGAGCAACAATACAGCAGATTTCCTACTGATATTTAAACACATTTGTTCTTTGCTGGCTTTGTAGTCAGGCTGCTCTCCATGCTGCCCTGATTTAGAGATTATTGGTGACATTTGCAAGGGCTTTGGAGCCCTCACCACACTGACTATTCGTGGTACACATGGTGCCTGTCCCTGCGAGGGCAGGGGAGGTGGCAGTGCCTCTGGAGCTGCTAACGGCGCGGGCTGTCCTGTGTGCGGCCAGGAAGGGCAGGTTGGCAGGAAGGGGATCCCCTTTGGGTAAGTCAGCAGGGCTGGGGATTCCCACTGGAGGAGGGCAGGGACAGGGAGAAAAGTCTCCTAGGGGAAGAAGGCAGGGGAGACAACTCAGCTGACATGGTTGTTTGGAAAAGAACTGCCATTATTTCTCCAGGATTCCAGGAAGACGCAGCCCTCTCTGTTTGTTAGAGAGAAAAGGATCTCAGAGTTTCTCTTGTGACTGGAACATATTTTCAGAGTACTCTGTTCTCAACAGCATCCAGAGCTGGAAGTTCTCAGTCCCTACCTGCCACAGAGAGTTGAAACATATATGAAGAGGGAGTCTCTTAAAAGTCCTTGCCCCAAAAGCTGTAGCTTTGATCTTTATAACTGTGAATGCAGTAGATGAATGAATTAAAAGCAAGCTGCAGTGTTTGATAGCTGGGTGGGTATCAGGTTGTCATTACTGCAGAATTCTTAGTAGGAGTCTGATTTAGCTTCAGTCTTGATTTCTCAAACAGTGATTGCAGAGAATCTGGTGGAACTAACCTATTGGATTACTGTCTAAGCCAACAATGATATAGAACTGAGTTGATTAAGCAGGACGGTTTGGGATAGGTCAGCAGACTTCATAATTCATTGTTTTCTATTTTGTAGCAAAATCAACTACAATAGCAGCCTTCTAAAATGTGATTAGCACAAACACTATTGTTGTTTGACAGAGTTTATCAAATATAATTATTCCCATACCAGATCTACAGCTTTGCTTTTTTACATTCTTGATTGCATAATTGAAAGCAGCAGCTTTATCTTTCTTCTACGTTTGGTGGAAGTCATTCAATAAATAGGACCAATTGCATTACAGCTTAGAAACGTCTGCTGCTAAAGGCACTGCATTTCACTGGCTCTTGCCAATGCAAGAATACTCTGTACCCAACCAAGGCATTACCTTCACTTTTAAGAAAACAACTGAAAGTATGCAGAGTGCGTGTCAATATTGAAAGAACCATGTAGGCTGCAGAAAAATCACTTTATGCCTGAGTTATCCTGCGTTCTGTGTCACCCTGCTGGGTGGTTATTCATGTCAAGTATAGGGTTTAATATTAAGAACATCACTGCACTAAAAGGAAAAATATGTTTACTGTTTTCAGAATTTATTTTTCATTTACCCAAAAGCCTACACTGACTAACTTGGGTTGCTCTACGAAAATTTAGAAAAATCAGGACTGAACCCTAAAAATGGCTCACTGTTAGAAAAACCACCCTGTTCCTGAAAAATGTACACTTGTGATTGACCATATCCATGTGAATATTTCCATGACTACAGAGGATATTGATTGGTCCCTGTGGGACTACTCATGTGTATAAATGCTTGAAGGATCAAGTTCTAATTTTGCTCAATATCAGAGCTAATTGCTGTAGATACTATTGACAAAAAATGAAGGTCATCTCCTAGCTGTGGTAGTTGAGGATGTTCCATGAATGTTTTTCATGGGGTGATATATTACGCATTTGCTTTTTTAAAACTGTCCAAATAAAGTCAGTGACTATTTATGCAATTAAATTTAACAACTATGAAATATGTGTTACAGTGCCGGTTTGAAACATATTCCTAATAGCTATTTTTGTATATGATGGACCACCAGGAAGCTGTCATCAGAATAATACTGTGCCTTTTTATACATTCCCTAGGTCTCTTTTTTACTTAATAGACTGTTTAATAATACTGTAGTCAAAACTGAACAATAGAGATTAATGATTTGATGTAAGAATACTTCAAGGTGAAAAT
Organism: Notiomystis cincta; assembly: GCA_013398075.1. Classification (NCBI taxonomy): domain Eukaryota; kingdom Metazoa; phylum Chordata; class Aves; order Passeriformes; family Notiomystidae; genus Notiomystis; species Notiomystis cincta. Next base: position 7,821 of record VZRX01019220.1, on the reverse strand, counting down.
TAAACATTAATAACATTCCAGCTGGTGATATACTGTGGAAGCCTCTCGAGCATATAAAGAAGAGTTTCAAGAGCTATTTTAGAAAATCAACACACATAGAGAACACGTGAAAGGAGAGTGTTGTGTAGCATATCACCAGGCAAGCTTTACCTTTTCATGGGAAAGGTGCTATAGAGACCACACAAACATTAGGAAGAAAAAAACCCCCACAACCCAAAACAAAATGAAAACTCCAGCCCTGTTGTTTCAAGGAACTCTTCAGAGCTAAGAGAGATTCAATAGTGATCTAAATATAAAATGATAAATGTGAGGGGGAAATTTACTCTTTTTTTTCTCAGTTAGTGTGGCATGAGAAAATTTCTGCGTTGCAGACAGTGCATGAAACCACGATGCCCTATTTTTCCTTAATGCTCTTGATTTACTGGACTCATAAAATGTAAGACCAGAAGCTCTTCTTAATATGGACTCGGTCTACTGCTAATGCACACAGGCTGTTTTTTGTCTTAGTGTCAATGCAAAAGAACTTTACTTCATCTGTTTGTAAAACAGTAGAAATGTTGCCTGCAAAAGAGAAAAATAGTTGTGTAAGAGTTTACAGCATCAATTGCTACATTAACCGCTCTCAGCTTGCGTTTGTTTTTTCAGCGTGACCCTTGGAAAACACATGGACAAGGAAGGAATGGGGAACCTGAGAAAGTCCTTTGCAAAAGCAGCATCCCTGTGCAGGTGTGGGGAAAGTTCCAGCAGCTCCTACAGAACTGCTGTTACTGCAGTTTTCAGCATCAGCCAAAGCTTAATTTCTCCTCTGTGGCCAACTGCTCTGGCTCAAGGGGCATGAGCAGTGTGGGCAAGGCTCTGCTTTCCCAGTCTCTCCCATCTGGGACACACCAGTCCAGCAACCAGCCTGAGTCCTACACCAGTCCTGGGCTTTCTCACACAACACTGCCCAAAGATGGTCCCTGCTGCCCATGGACACCCTGGAACACAGCTAAGCACAATCCCATTCTCGTGAATCAACAGCAAAAAGCCACTGAGTTCCATGGAGATGGAAATGGCTCTTGCTGTGGCTTTTGGCTTTGCAGCCACTTCCAGTAGGCAGCAGGGGTACTCTGGCAGCAGAAGCCAGCTGATACACTAAACTGTGCTAAAGTAGTGTTTAGAGAAATGGTAATTACTAACATCCTCTCTCAGTCAAGCCGACACTAACCAGGCCTACTGCTAGGTGTGTGTATATACATACTCACACTCAATAGATAAATAGATACGTGCATATACTCCAGGAAAAATCTCTCTCTGGAAGGTGACGAGGTCTCACTTTAAATCAAGTACTTGACACTAATAAAAACAATGTATTCGGCCAGAAGATCTCACCCACTGACTGGCTACAAGGTAAGTCAGTATTAAGCAACTCTATTTTCTGCACTCTGTTGCTTTTTTCCATATCACCAGCATTCTTTGAATCTTCCCAAGTGTTTGTAAACAGACACTTAAAAATGTAAGTGGGGATTTTTGTTGGTTGTGGGGTTTTTTTAATTTGATTTTTTTTTCTTTTTTGCTTTAAATTAATTTTGTCAAATAATGGAAATATGGTGGAAATTTGGCAGGAATTGCATATGTTCCATAGTTTTAAAATTACTCAAAATACTGACAACTTTACTTTAAGACTATCTATCATCACTTCCTCCCTACTCATAAGGGATTTTCTTATTCAAACTGTTTTGTCTGATTTCTTTTTAAAGAATTACAAGTGGGAGGTAAAGCTGTCAAAGGTACCCACAAGAACTGGGAGACTACTGAAGTGATTAAGGTGTCAAAGCACCTTTTGCAGAGAGACAAAGGCTCATTAATTATTTAGAGGTTTGAAAAAATTTATATAATGTTCCTACCTAATAAATTTCCTGTGATTTTTGAGAAATTAACAATCAAATCATCAGCAAATAATTTACTATCTCTTAATAGTAGACAAATGTTAAAATACAACTCGATGACTTGATGAAGTAATCAAATAGTAATTAGGAAACAAAAAGCCTTGCTAGGCCCTCTTATTGCTTACAGATATTTGTTTTATTGGAAGAAAAACCAAGTATTGGCAGTCAATATAAATCATGCACAAACAGCTTGTTGATATCTACCTTAGAAGTATCTCCAACAGAATTATGTAGCTAATATTTGCTGTATTTTTCTGGCAGCATTTGTTAGAATACTGATTTCTGGAGAGGAAAAATAGTGAATGATTTTACAGAGACAGAATTAATTTAAAAACCACATCTGACTGTATATACCTTGTTTTCTGTGAACTTGATTTTGCTGTCACTCAGTATTCAATCCTGTAAGACTCTGAACAGCCAATCTTCATTTCAGCAAAATATTGATATGCAGATTTCACTTTAATCCTATCAATTTTACTGAAACCACACATACCAATGTTGGAGAGAAACTTCAGCAGAGCTACACATTAAAAACAAGAAACTGAGTATTCACTGCAATTCACCCAGAGAAAATTAAGAGCCCTGCTTAATAATTAGCGGCTGAATTAATTCCATTCAAAAAGAACTAGGAAGAAGTCTTTCCCTCACATCTTTCTTTGGGTGTTTCTTGGTGTTTCCAGTAACATTTTTAGGATCTATTCGTGCAAATATTTTTCTACATGAGTATTAAATTCCTCTGATAAATACTATTGAATTCACAAGGGCTAGATTCAAAAGCAAAGTTACTTATCTGGGCAAATGCATCTAAGATGGGGCTGTTAGGCAGCTCCCCATGACAGTAGAGAAGAGAAAAATAGCCTTAGCCTGTGGGACTAAGGCCTGGAGGATTGGGCCCATAGCCAGTGACATTATAATATTTTTTTTTAATAAGGAGGAAAACCCACGCATGAGTGAAACCATATGGAAAACTGAGTTAAGGTGAGGAGGTTTTAAATAATGCTTATTTATCATTTTGAAAGAGAAAAAAAACCCTGTTCCTGCCTATTGCATTTTATACTTTAAGTGTAGGGACTGATTCTTTTGCCAAAATTCCTCTCCTTGTCGGGGGGAAAGTTATCTGCTTAGGCTGCTGCAGGATCAGGCCCTGAAAACTCGTTACAAGCCTGTTGGCAAAGCTTGCTCCCTTCCACCCCTCTCCTATTTTCTGTTTTTCCTATCCCTACACAGGAAGAAAATTAAAAGTTAAGCTAAAGTACATTAACTAATATCAGTTTATTAATTGGAGAATTCTGCTTATCCTTTTTGCCGTTCATCTGAAATTAATTAAGTGTGTAGAATTACAAGGTGGGTGTACCACAGGCAGCAGTCCAGGCTCAAGTTAATCAAAAGAGCACATGTTGAATGCATACAATTTAGTTAAGGTTAATCCAGTGAAGATGATCCCTCGCTGGTCCTAATTACTCTAGGTGATATATTGTGGAAGGGGAAAATAGGAAGGAAGGGAAATTTTGTCCTGCTGGCCTACCAGGATTTTCTAATTAAATTTAGTAGGCTATGCACAGGAGCAAATAGTTTCAATTTGAAGAGAAGACCACACTCCAAGGGTGCTTGTCTGAAATTAATACAAGAAACTTTGAGCTAACAGAGTTAAGCATTATGCCTTAAAAATATTCAAGTTAAAGCTGGTCATTGTGCCTTTACAAGTTTCCAAGATGCTGGGAGCACTGTGTCTCTCTGAGCACTTCAGGCCTGGTGTACATTTTTTGTTATAATTGTGATGTTACTATTTAACTCTTGAGAAAAGGTAACGACACATTAAACCAGGCCTAGTCTGCTCCTCACCCGAGGAGCACATAGCACTAGGACACAGCTAATTTGCCATAGAAATATGTTGGTTTTGTATTAGCAAAAGCCTTTTCATTTAATCTTTTTTTATTATGTCAATCCAAAAGAAAACAAAGGTGCCTTTAGGACTCTTTGACTTCATGTTCTATGTTCTTTACCTCATTAGGTTACTTTTTCTCCACATTTGTCCTTTGTTTCAGCTTTCAAGGAATCTTATGAAAAGCCTTTTTTTCTCTAGGTGTATGCATATAAAATTTGTCAAATAATTTGCCCTATTTTTCAGGTTGGTGATATATCTTTGCTCAAGTGGAGGTATCTGTTTCTGATTTATTAACATTTGATCCCCTGGTTTCCTGCCATTGATCAAGACTAATACTCAGCTCAGCTGATGAGTTTTATATGAAATCTGATATTGCAGGAAGAAAGAAAAGTTAGTACCATTATTAATATTTTTCTATTTCAAGGATTTTCCAGGACCACAACATGCACACAAGACACCTAACAATATTGGGCAGAATGTGTTATATACATATATATAAAAATATATATATATATATATATATACATACACACACACAGATAACGTTTCCCTGGGATAAAAATTTTTGGAAGTAAAACAAGTATTTATCAATAGAACAGATGTTTGCTTGGTGTCATTCACATCCTGTAAACTGTATATACATTTACACCCTACCGCCAAAACATGGTTTCACCCTACTACTGACCGTCTGTCTGCCATTCAATCTCTAGTTAAGTCACGGTCAATAAGGTCAGCTCTTTGGCAACATCTGTATTTGATCAGTTCACACAAAATAGGAGCCTTCCTAATGCCTGACTACCCTGAAGTATTTTAAGAGGCAGCATATTACAATAGTTGATTCACCGCTGCTGCAGACTCTGCACTTGGAAGATTTTTGCCTCCTCTGAGGAACTGAAATGTGAAGATTAAAATCCTTTCTAGCAGAATAAATCTCTGAAATGAGCAGGTTTAGCAGTGGAAGAGTTTCTAGACTGACAAGAAGTGTTTAGCAGTTTCTCTCCCCGAGTCCCTGATCTCTCAGTGTAGGGATTTGGGTTTGTGATATTTTATATTTTAACCCTGTTCTGCACATGGATTATGTTTAAAGCATGTCTAGGTTGTTGCAAAGATGAGAAGTAAAGTCAGAGGAAAAAACTCTCTGCAATTTTACTTCAAAAAACCAACAGTGGGGATTAATGCAGCCAATTGTTTCCTGTTGGTGTTTCTGTGCTCGGCACAGGCAGTACTTTGAGCAAGTCGGTGTACTTTCCCTCAGATGAGTGAATGCAAATTCTTCCCTCAAAGAAAGCAAAATATTCTGGGTGGAATCCTGGCCCCACTGAAGGTGATGGAAAATACTCTGGCAAAACTGAGTGAGACAGGATTTAACCTGATGTTACCACTGCATTATTTCAATGCCGTGAGCTATCTGAACGTACAAGGTTAGAAATTTGATTCTAAGCACAGTCGGACTGGTGCCACTTTATTGATGTTCCAGGTTTTAGAGCAAATGAGAATAAAATCTGGCCTGTGGGAATGGGATCATGGGATGTGGGGATGTGTTCTCTTTTTTTCTTTTCCTTTTTTTTTTAATGTTTGCTTTAGGAACAAAACATTTGACTCTTGGGAAAATCAAAACCAGTGGCCTCTGATGCTTTTATGCATGATGAGATTTGGACCTGACTACAGATGATTATCCACTGATAAATATTGCCACCAATGCTCCAATTATACTGCTGGTCTTTCCAATTGTGTTCAACACTGAGGAAAGCCTGAACACTGAAATGCTTTCTCTCTGCTGGGTGTTGGAAAAACTAGAATAGAGCAGCAAGAGTGCAGCAGCATCCCACCACCAGCCACAGGGTTGTCTTTAAAATGGAACTAGACTGAACAGTACCATGGGCAAGAGGTAACTGGTAGCCTTTTGAGACTCATCTGATGAGAGGATGGCTTTTAAAAATATTTTTATGATGGAGGCTTTGTTCACAAAATATGGTGTTGAGAAATCAATGGCTTGTTTACGCTTTTTTCCTGAAATAATTCCTTTTTATTTCCTTACTCTCATGCTGTTTTCAACAGAAACATTTGACTGAAAAGTATAGCCAGGAGCATTTGAACTAGTTCTATGAACAGTTGGGATAAAATTTGAAAGCACCTTGAGACAGTGAAATCAATGCATTATGTGAATCCACTTTCTTCGCAATTTTACTCAAGAGCCCTGGAAACCTCAGAGGAAACTGTCCTGAGTGCATATGATTGATCTAGGAAGTGTTCACAAACAGCAAATTCAAAACCCTGCTAAATATTGGGGGTTCTAGAATGGCTGATGTGAGCTGCTGACACACCGGTTATGCAGCAGAAAATGTAGTTCAGTTCTTACCCCTCCCTTTAGCACTGCTTGTATAAAACTCACTGAATTTTCTAATACTTATTGCAATGTATTACATATACTTTAAGTTTCTCCACCCTATCGTTTTGTCCTGTAAAGCTGCCTTAATAGTTCTGTTTTAAGAATACAGTGTTACATCTGTTCTGAATTTCTTTATTAGGAGTAACTCTACCATGCCCATGACTTTCAGTAGCACAGCATTTTGATCATTTAGAAAACAAGGGAGATGTAGCCTGAAATCCTCTTCTGATTAGTCAGAAGAAAACCCCAGAGGCTTAAAAATATTTCAGGATTGTCTCTCAGAGTAAAGAAAATACAGTTTTCTTAACTTAGACAGTGGACTCTTACTGAAATATAAATATTAAATTAAATCAAAATTGTAATGAAAACTGTGAGAGAAAGCCTAATGGCAAATAAGCTGCAGACAAAGCAATTTCCAACTAAGCCAAATGCAATTTAGAGTTTAACTTCACTAAAACTGATGTCCAGTCCTGGTAAGGTTCAGCTGGTTGTTGTCTCTGCAAATGATTGCTGCATCAGGCTCCAGGCCTCAGGGGACATCACCACTGAGTTGTGAATGTGTGGAAACCAGATAACCCATCACACGAGGGATCTCCTTTACAAAATATCCTAAAACCAGTAGTCGAAGAAAATAAGGAACTTTTCACAGTATAAACTTCATTGAAGTATTGGCAGAAAGTGTTTCTGAGGTCTCTTTCTTCAAGTACTTTCAAATGGGCCTGATGGATTGGTTTAAAACTGACTCTAAAGGCAAGAGATGCTGAAGAGATACTAATGGAATCTGGGAAAGGTACAATCTGGCAGCTCGTGTCACATAGAGGGTATTTCCTGGATTTCTTCAATGCTTTCAGTAAAGCACAGAGGGAGAGAAAGGGTGCTGGACAATTGCAATAGCAAAGAAAGAAGCCACAGATTGTGCTACAATTCTATTTGCACAGTCCTTACTCTTTCTTGTACATCTGAAGAAACTGATTGCATCAATGAAAACAGAGGTAATAAATGTAGTAGTGATTAAAATGTAGTAGTGTGATTTAAAATATAGAGCTGGAAAATAACAATGGCATTCATGGGAAAATGTAACCCAGTACACCCAGGGAAACGTAATTTGAAACACAGACAACCAAAGAGAGGGAGAATCCTAGAAAGCAGCAATGCTGGAGGAGACCTCAGGGTCAAATTAGACATGAATTTGCAATATGATCTAACAGCATGAGCAGCCAGTGCAGTTGTGCTGTACAGAGAGGGGCGTATCTGGGAACGTGAAGGTCGTTCTCCTTCCTGCCATGGCTCTGACCACACCAGGAGCTGGGTCTCTGCTCACTGGGAAGGAATTGAAAACAAGGGAGAGTTAAGGAAGGAAGAAAGGGCAGGATGTCTACGGGAGAAATGCAATAAAAACACCCACTCCTCACTTTCTTAAGGCTTCAGGCACCAAGCAAGTACCTCTGCAGCAGACCTAAATCATCTGGGGGCAAACGCAGTTTGCCTTCTCCCTGTGCTCAGTACTGTCCTCCACAAGGTGTCTTGCTGCCAGACACACAGAAAGTCAGGAGATCTGGGCCTCATTGCCCTGAGCTGGCTGCTCACACTGCCAGGAGCCCCCTGCAGCCCCCTGCAGC
>VZRX01019219.1:137166-201719 GCA_013398075.1 Notiomystis cincta | reverse complement strand
GAAATTCTGTTTTAAAAACCATTAGTGGTTGTCTGATTATCTCTGTTCACTCCTCGTCCATCCTAATTAATATTAGGATCAATCTAAATGATATACACTGAGTTTCTTTCCTCAACAATAACACCTAAATAAAAATTCTTAATAGTCCATCCAGCAGCATGAGAAGAATACAAGAACCATGAGAATTACTGAAATCAATTCAAAGTTTTGAGTAGGAAATCTGTGGATAAAGTACTGCAGTACCTAATGCTTAATTTATGTTTTATACAGTCTAAAAGCACAAATTGTTCCTGTCAACACACAGCTAGTACTAGCTGAGCTGAAAATGCATTTCTATTAAATTAAATTCAAGGCCATCACACAATGGCAAGTACCACACCAAATGTAGAGAGTTGCTTCTCAGAGATATCTGTTCTGCAGAAATTTGAGACAGACCTGATACACTGTAATTTATTAATGTGTCAGCAAGCTAGAAATTATGGAAATAGAGTAGATATGTCCTTAGCATGTTAATTTTCTAGACAGTTTTGGTGTAGCAAATTCAACTGGAATGAGTAGTCCATAACATCAGCAGATATAAATCAGTGTCATCAGCAAAATATATGGCTATGCATTTATACTGTCATGCATTACAAGAGCTTTCATGCTTTATCACATAGAATTTTAAGATTAAAATATACTGAAAGCATTCAAAAATGCCAGCACTTTAATAATAATTATAGAATTGATAATATTAATGCTACAAATTCAATATCATTAATGGTATTCATATTGCAATCAATAAAAATGCTGTACTCTTGTTGATTTTTATATGAAGAAAATGATTGCAGCTGTACAAAAGTGATTCTTTTTCTAGGGTGTGATGATTTTGCTGCATTTGCACTGTAGGCACTGTTGTTTTTTGATGAAACATGACAAATATACACACAAGGATAAAAATATTTAACAGATGACAATCAAGACAAATGTTGTAGTCAGTTTTTGAAGCAAGTATTGCTTGTGCCCAGCCTTTCCAAGTCCACACCAGCACCAGGAAGAGCAACAGTTAAATCTCTTAGGATGGACATGTGCTGGGAAAAGCACTTGCAGCCCAGAGAGCCAATGGTGCCCCGGACTGCATCCAAAGCAGTGAGGGCAGCAGGGCCAGGGAGGGGATTCTGCCCCTCTGCTCTGCTCTGCTCTGCCCTGCTGAGACCCCACCTGCAGTGCTGCATCCAGCTCTGGGGGCCCAGAACAGGAGGGACAGGGACCTGTTGGAGTGAGTCCAGAGGAGGGCCATCATGATGATTAGAGGTATGGTGCACTTCCCCTACAAGGAAAGGCTGAGAGAACTGGAATTGTTTAGCCTGGAAAAGGGAAGGCTTCATGGTAACCTAATTGTGGCCTTCCAGCACCTGAAGGGAGCCTACAAGAAAGATGGAGAGGGATTTTTACAAGAGCATGTACAGGACAAGAGGGAATGGATTCAAAAGGAAGAAGAGTAGTTTTAGGTAAGAACTTCTGAAGAAATTTCTTTACTCTACGGGTGCTGAGGCAGAGAAACAAGCCACCCAGGGAAACTGGATGCTCCATCTCTGGATGTCTTCAAGGCCAGGTGGGATGGGATTCTGAGCAACCTGGTCTAGTGGAAAGTGTCCCTGCCCATATGGCGGGGGGTTGAAACCAGATGATCTTTAAAGTCCCTTCCAACCCAAATTATTCTGTGATTCTATAACCTACAGAGAGGTTCTCCAGTTCCCTCAAGCCAAGTGAACACCCTGTCGTGCTTTTTGCCTCACAGCATGGCAGTCATCTGACCGTCACTGAAATTTATTAATTGTGAAAACTTCTTTGTTATTAAAGGAGAGAAGACAGCCTCCAGCAGCAATCAGTGAAGGCATAATAACAGTGAGTAGTAGCTCTGGTGTGGATGTATTTGTAGCACATACTGGAAAAGATTTCAGAGTTACCTGAGCAAACAGAGCAGCCACTAGCTCCAAAACCAGAGGCAGCCAATCACTAACAATCCAGCACTGCAGCAAGCAGAGCTGACAGCCCTGTTGTTCTCAAGATTAATCCAGTATCTCTTCACAGCTCAATGCTGCATGGATACATCAGCTGACCATCATCTTAAGCCACGGAGTTGAGGAAATTTGTCTCAGGCATAAAAGAATAAGTTAACTGAAACCAAAAATAGGTCTTGTGCCAACTTTTTCTCTTTCTTTCTTAGAGGAAAAAAACAACGGAATTCTTAAAAATAAATGTGCTTAACATAAGACCTGCCATACTTCACTTATGGAAAAGGTGACTCAAGAAGTATGATTACATGCAACAATAGGAAAACTCTAAAAATTACTTGCAATAATATGACTAAGTTCAATTCTATGGTATTCAAATGACCTTACAGTAACCATCTGGGACTGTGTGGTTGAATTATGCATAAAGAATCCTTTCATCAAATTCTGATGAAGCAAACTCAGATACCAAATGACAATGCCTCAAAGCGATTTCTCAACAATACATAGCAGCTGGAGGAAAAGGCTTTAAAAAACCCCACAAAACTGAGACAAAGAGCCATGTAGTTAAAACCTCACTCATTTCTCCAGAAATGTGGAGATTGTAAGACCTTTTCTCTGAAATTAAAAGCAGTGGTTGCCATAAAAAAGGACAAGCAGAAGGAGAACCATTTGTGCTTAGTCTAGGTTGGGCTTTCCAATGAAAGAGGAAACTGGCACTGTCTATGAACCATAATACAGAAGCCTAAAGAGCACTGTAGTCACAAAGATATAAACAATGGGCTATTAAGCTGAGGAAAAAATAGCGTATGAGTTATGACTTGACTGCACAGTATGACGCCTTTAAAGATGCACAGCTTAATTGATAAACTCTTCTTGCTCTAAAGCAGGGTACACTAAGTCTGAGCTGAACATTCATTTCTAGTGCCTGAAACAAGTCTGGGCCATCCACTGTAGCAACACACCGCTCTGTGCAGAATTGCCAGTGCAAGAGTTCATGAATTATCTAACAGCAGGATGTCAGTCTCACAAATCCCCAGTGAGAAACCAGATGAAGCACAAGATAGGAACCGAGCCCTTATAAAAGAAATACTGAAATTTCAGAATAATTACATAGTTTTTGTTGAACTCAGTCTCTATAAGTGATACAGAGCTGGAAGGAAAAGTAGTTGGTCAAGTGCTCTGAAAATACAATTCTGCAGGAAGGAAGAGAACTGAATACTTCTACAGATTTCCTTCTCTCTCTATATTTTTTTAATTAGATTTTTTTTTTATTTAACTTCAAAAATATCTCCTTTAAGCACTTTTCTTCAAGAGTAACCTGGAAAACTCACACCTCAATTGTTGTTTTGCAACTTTACTAGTGGCTGAAATACCAGAAAAACCAAACACCCTTCTCAGTTACATAACGGCACTACTGTGCTGTACATAGAAAACCACTATAACAGATACATGAAGTCTCAGAGTGCACCTAAAGTACTCTTTGCAGATAAGCACTTAAATTGAAACAATAACTGAACTTATTCCAAAAATGAACTTAAAGAGAATATTTATTTACTATAAGGTCAGTTATGCCCTAAATGCTGATCTTGGTATTTAAATTCCTTACGTATTGCCTCCTGCACTAAAGCTAAAAGACAGATCAGGCTTAGGTATACTGAACTATACTAAATAAGAATACTGGATTTACTTGGCTTAGATGCACACAAATAACTGTTTACATTCAAATGTTTAAAGCAGAAAAAAACCTATACTTACAAAATTTTCTTACTTATTAAGTAAATCAAACCCCAAAGAATTATAATAAGTAATACACATATATGGAAAGTTATCCTTTCACACATTGTATGTAAAATTATTTTTGTTTTTACTCTTATTTGATTTCAGGAAAGATTGATAGCCACAAAGCACTAACCTATATCAGATATACATAAATGTGATTGATTGATTGATTGATTGATTGATTGATTGTGTTAATGTATTTTGCAGTATTTCATTCTTTAAAGTTTGAGTTAGATTGAAATTCTTAGACTACAACTCAGAAATCTGCATTTGACTGATGAAATTCAAAGAAGAGAATTTCAAGTCTACAGTTACAAAATATTCCCAGTACTTTCATAGAGGGGAAGATATTACCAGCTCTCAAAGGAGCTTTTATGAAGTCAAATCTTCTCCTAATACTTATCATGGCCTCAGTTACTCTTGTGAAGAACCTCTCTTCACATCGAGTTACTGGAAAGCTTATGATGAGGTAATCTTGATGACATCATGAGCCTGCCAAGTCATTCTGTCCTTCGGGAGGGATGAGATATGCAGACAGCCCCATTTTGAGGGATGTCCAGGTGAGACAAGTGTGCATTGCTGGCATAAATACACCTGGCGAAACTGAGCTCTGATTCATCTTGACAGCACAGCGGTTTTGGAGTGCAAGCTGTGTGCAGTGCACTTGTTCACAGAACAATGCATCTCCTACCTTGCAATAGCCTCTAAATGATTTCTGGTCACAATCTGAGATATGATATTTTTACTTAGAAAGACTCATTCACAACCTATTACAGAGCAAGGTAACAAAGGCAAGTAGCATTCCCTTTTATTTTTAGCATTCAACATGGGAACAAAGTTGATATGGCTACTAGGAAAAAAAGTGCAGAAATTTAAATTCCCTAACTGAGGTAGGAATTAAAGTTAATTCACTCTAATTGGAAGAAAATGTATTATCTCTGAAACTTCCATTTTTGTAGGAAATATTTAGAATGAATCAGAAATAAGTACTATTTACTGGGAAAAATAGTTCTGGGCAACTACAGATCCAGATTTTTGCATCATCAGTAGTGTACTCATGCATCTCAGATTTGCTAAATGTAAGGGTATAAACCAAAAAGTAATGGATATATGAAGAAAAAATTGCCTTTGTCTGCTCTCTTAAAACAGAAACTCACTGTTGTTTAGTCAGCTGGCAGAGCTTCAGTGTTGATATTGGTGATTTTGTTCTGTTTGCTTGCACCCGAGCATACCACAAGACTGCTCAACTAAAGGTAGAAAAACAAAACACATCCATTTTGCCTTGTACCCAGACATACCACAGGACTGTCTCAATTAGGCCAGGGAGCAATATATTTTGTAATATCTGTCTGTTACATATAGCAGCACTGTAGTATCAAATCTAGAATAAAGGCATCTGTAACTATAAAATCTGTAACTATTAGAAGGTATCACATAATTCAGAACCTACAGATACATTACAGCCTGCTGAACAAATAGACCACACCTGTGCAGAGAGGAGAGAAGACAAAACTTGACTTTGGACCAGGCTGATCCTGACCTGTGGAAGTCTATCAATACTTCCTCCTCTGCCCAGCTAGTGATGCTTTTTGACACACTCTGGGATGGGTTTTTCCCTCCTGGCTGCCAGGGCTCACTGCTGACTTCCACTGAGCTGCTGCCCACCATGAACCCCAGACCCCTCTGTGCAGGGTTGCTCTCCAGCCGCTCATCTGAGGGTTTGTACTTGTGCCTGGCATTACCTGGTCCGAGGTACAGAAACTGGCATATCAGATACACACTGACTCGCCATGCTCACTGTCAGAACAGGCTGGATCTGGGCCACGCATCCAGTGGGTAGCCCTGCTCCCAGGTCTCTATGCCCCCTGTGACATCCCAGTGATCTTGAGAGATTTGCAGGAATTTTGAAGAAATAGGGTTTGCTTTAGGTCAAAAGCCCTGAAATAATGATGGCTACATGTATAAAAATGGTACTTCTGCAGCACAAAGTGACTAGCACAGACTTAACCCCGCATGTCTCCATGACTGGTGTTAAGGAGAGAGGCAGGTCCATTAGTAAGAAGTTGGAAATATTTTGCAGGCTATCTTCTTTCTCCAGAACAATTCCACATGGTAACCAGCCAAATTTTCCTGCAAAGGACAGGGAACTGTGTCAGAAACAGACACAAGAGTGAGATCAGCTCTGATGAGTGCTGTTCATATACCTGGTAAAGGGTGTTCAGACCAACAGATAAATACTTCTGAAGTGTTTGTTTCATGGCTAATTTTTTTTTTTGTTCAGTTGCTGATAAATAAATTCTTTTTCTCTTCATTTCCTCCAATTTTTTTATAAAAAATCAGGAAGAGATTTTAATGTTCACTATGTGCTTGTACAAGTAGGGATAGAATTTGACAGACATGACAGAAGTGGGTTTTTTCTATGTCAGCCAAAATTGATGACAAATGGTATGGCATTTTCTTTCTATGACTAGTATGCTTTTAAGCAGGGAATCCATCTTTATTAATTTCTACTTCATAAGTGGGGAGAGTTTGTCTCTAAACTGGGACACATTATGCTGAAAAATTTTGGCTAGGAATGCCAAATATTGCAGAAGCAAGGAGATTAACACAGACCTGGCTTGATACAACATACCAAGACAGTGCAGAGGAAATCTTTTAAAAGCTGAGACTACCCAAGTCATTTGCAGATGCTGCCAAGTGTGAAAAACACCAAAATGTCAGCTGTTTATGTAGCAGGTCCCATTCAACAGCAACTAGTTTTGAAAAATACCCTTAAAACTCTACCAAGATTTCCTCTGCCCACTACTTGACATCTCTTCTTTCTCTTCTATTGCTATACAACATACTCAATTCTACATAGCACTTTCTAGAGGGACATTTTAATGTGTTTTTTTCTTCCCCCCAATCAAAAATGCTAAAAAGGTGGCCTAACACTGAAAGAAAATGACCAAGGGCCTGAGCATGGACTTTCAACACATGAAACAGCCATAACATTATTCACAAAGAGCTATATTAAGCATCAGGTGCTGCACAAATAAATAAAGCTTCATTCATGAGTGTCTACAGTGTTTTGAACTACTTGATTAAATTGAACCTTATTAGTGAAAATTATGATTAATGATGAGCTTATAACAACAAAGCTCTCTCTGCAAGCACTATAATAAAAAGAAAGAAATGAGAAGCACACTTTAGATTGCAGTTGCTACACAAATAATTAATAAATGAAACCATGCTGAAAGAGTATATGGAAGATTTTTATGTTACAGAGTTTAGTTTGACCAAAAAACCATGTACTTTTTTCTATTATTTCTTGGGGTTTTTTAGAAAACAGTAAGACTTCATTGTAAGTTGAATTTTACAACATGATGAGAGAGATGCCAAAGATCAAGATAAAGGGTCAAGCAGGAGGCCCTGGGATAAAAATACTTAAGGGAGTCTAAGCAATTTTGTTGCTCCATTATGTTCCATAAATTAAGCTGGTGGCTTCTTCATCCAGCTATAACATTAATCCATTAGCTGAAGAAGAGGCAGGGTCCTTCTCATTTATTATTTATAAGACAGGGCATGCACAGCTTGTCTGACATCATCCTTGTCACAGCTAATGAGAAACTGCAATAAATCTATCTTTGTGGATCTCTCACAAAAGATATGAAAAAATCTCAGATCTAATGATCCATTTTGCTGCAGTAGGGAAGGGCTTGCTAACCTACAGTAAATAGATTATTGTACATGATTGTGTATGACCCAAAGTGATGAGCTTTCCACACCACTACTGCTGTTTGAGGGATGTCCCTGTGTCCATATACACCCACTGTATAAACATCAAACAACCAGCATGAGTCAAAGAGATGTTTACACCACCCACAGGAGTAACCAAAGCAAACCTGAAAGCAATTTAATTCTTCAGCTCTTAAATCTACTTTACTATGGTGGATCAAAAGTGTTAGGCTGAGATCCTGACTGGCATAGGGTGTGGTAACACAAGCCAATGCCAAGATGCAGGGAAGCAATTCCAATGCCAGTCCAATGTGAACATGAAGGTAGCGAGCTGAAAAATGCTGGCAGCAGGAGTGAGGCTCTACATCACACTATAGTGCAAAAATCATCCTCCAGTGCACATCTTGCTGTCTCTCTCTTACCCATGGACTGCCCTAGACAGAGAATCTGGCTCAGAACATGCAGGCAGGAACTTGGCTGAACCTCTGAGCACAGAGAGCTAAGGACCTGAGCAGTTTTTAGTTCCTTGCCTCTTATTTAGCAGTACATCTGTGGCCTGGAGAGTAGGAGAAATGCAAGATGCTGTCAGAGGATTGGAGCAGGCTGGGGACACTGCTGTTACAATAAAAACCTTGTGGGAGTTGATCAGAATTGGTGATTCATGTGGAAATTGTGCTGGGATGGAGACAAAGAACAATGTGGAGGGAGAAGGAAGGGGAAGGTTTACAAGGGGCTTTTTATGGGGAAAGTGCAGGTAGCATAAGTGAGGACTGAGGGCACAATCCTGCAGTTCCCCTTCTCTCCTAACAGATCTCCAGACATCTGACATTAGGAATTTCTTTCATAGTGTGAATGATTTTATGGGACAGGATTTGGCGACAGCTGGTGCTTTCTTGTAAAGCACATCAGACCACTCTGAAGCTACTAACTATCACATTCCCCAGGATCTCAGCTTACATTAGCTAAAATTTGACAATAATTTTGCTGTTACTCCTGCGGAGTTCCACAATGCACCATATATAACTAACAAAGAGATAGGTAAATTAGCCTGTCCTAAAATGAAAAAAAAGTACAAGCTGTTCCTTTTGCTTCACTGAAGTTTTAGCTCAAACTCTGTTGTGGTTTGATCCCAGCCAGCAACTAAGAACCACACAGATGCTTTGCTCACCCATCTTCCCCCAGTGGGATGAGGAGGAGAATCAGAATAAAGGTGAAACCCATTAGTTGAGATGAGTATAGGTTAAAAATTGTAATTAAACAACAATAGCAATAACAGTAATAACAATTTTCATGTCAAGGAATACAACAAAAAGAGAGACAGAAACAAAACCCAAGTGAAAAAAGTGATGCACAGCTCAGTTGCTGACCAATGCCCATCCCGTCCCTGGGCAGTAACCAGCCCCTCCCACCAGTTTATATAATAGTCATGACATGCTATGGTATGGAATATCCCTTTGGCTAGTCTGGCTCAGCTGTCCTTGCCATGCTGCCTGCCAGCTTCCTGTGCACCTCCTTGTTGGCAGAGCATGGGAAACTGAAATGTCCTTGATTCAGAGTAAGCACTACTTAGCAACAGCTACAACATCCGTGTGTTATCAACATCATTCTCACACTAAATCCAAAACACAGCACTGTACCATCTACAAGGAAGAAAATTAACTCTATCCAGACAAAGCAGCAATTTAAATACTAATGTTGTTATTTTCTTCCTCATGGGAGGCCAGAGTGCTAAAGCTCTGACCTTTACTATTTTCCACCAGCTGTCATATCTCCAATAGGTGGTGACTGGTATATACAGCCAGCTGTATCATTCTCATGTAAAAGAAAAAACCAAACCAAGCTTTATCAGTGAGAGGGGCCTGAGGCACATTCATGCCCTCCTGTGAGGTCACCAGCGGAGATCAAAACACCTGCCCCATCCTCTCATGAGTGTAATCATCACCTATCAGAAATAATGCCTTATTTTGGTTTCGCCTGGATGGAGAAAGTTTCTACAGGTAATTTAGGTAAGACAACTAAGTCTCATTTATTTCTAGTCTGACTTTCATGGCTGCACATATTTTTGCACATAAACCACACGGAAATTCACAGGCAATGTGAAACCTTCCTTTCTCACAGCTCTGGTGTACCTCCATCACAACCAACAACACACTTGCTAAAAATTCCAAACAATGTCCATCTTCTGCTGAGCTGATCAAAAAGAAGATGAAAAATGATAATGAACTAGATCACTCCATATAAAGATTCATCTCAAGACTCCTAAAACATAAATATATCCATTAAATATACACTTAGAAGAAAAATGTCAACCTACTGTACCAAATGATTGTGTGAGTTGTTGTATTTCTCAGCTGAGGCAGAAATAATTGCTGAATAATTGTGTGTCTACCAAAAAATACTGCTGAATGAATTACCACATTTCAAAAAGATTAATCTTCCCAAAGATTAAATATTTCAAAACTTGATATGCATGTTTTCAATTTTGTGTGTTATTCCAAGGGTTCATACAAATTGAGCAAGTAGACACTGTTTAAACTCTTCAATAAAATGCTCATTTCCCTTATAAAAGCCTACATTTTTATATATTTTAACATAAAAACTCATCCAGTATTTTAGAAACTCTGCTTTTGAAAGTAGGGTCCAAGGACTCCCAAAAATTGTGAAGTACAAGGATCTTGGGTTAGTTTTAGATGTCTGATATATCAGTTTTTTCTGGAAGTGTTGCTGTGTTTCCATTAACTTTACAGGGAGCCTCAGAAAAATATGATCCAAACCTGAGCATCTTAGGTCCTCTTTATAACACTTTAAAAATCTGTGCCTGTTGCCTTGGAGGTCATTAAAAAAAAATCACATATAAGGAACAGGAAAACAATCAAGAAAGAAGGACAGAGAAACAAAAGGGTTTTGAGTTGGCCCCAAAAATGCCAAATTTACCCCAGTGTCATTCTGCTAAAAATGATGGAAGTACACAGGAGCTGAACTTTTCCCAGTGTCTTTACACAACAGTAGGCAGCCTGTAAAACTATTTTATCCAATAGTTCTGCACATTTTCAGCAGGTAAACAGAACTTTGGGGGACTGAGGGGATTTTTTATTATTTTTGTATTCTTGCAAATGACTACTTTCTTAATCTTTGGAAATCTTGTTTCCAACCAGAGATTCTGCTTGGTGTTGAAAGGGTGACAATCCCAACACAGGAGAGGAAGGGACAAGAATGAACACTGACAACACCAAGCCTCAGCATTCACAATCACTGCCAGAGCACTCCCTAGGTAACAGTAGTTTGCTATAAGCTCATTAAGGGATAAATTTGGCTTCTTATAATTTGGTTTCTGGCAGCAAGCAATAAGAAGTTGTTTTGCAAATAGACAGCTGATGGAGCTCTAATATCTCTGGGAATACAAGGTGAGGGCAACTTCAAAAGCAATGATGGTAAAACTTCCCTGTGAGTTCCTCAGTGTGAGGCAGGCTCTGCCTTACATCCCCACCGAGGTGATCAGTGTGGTGGGGCAGAAGTATATTACCTTGCAGCCCCCAGCATCAGGAGCTGCAGTTCTGCCAGGTCCCAAAAGAGATGCATAAAAGAAGGCTCCTCCTTGCAACAACCACCCACCCTCCTTAAGAGTCCCATACAGGCTGCTCGTCACCATTACCCCACTCTCACCTCCCCTGACACTGGGACGAGATCTCCTGGAGAACTCTGCAGGAGCTGTGTTAAGTACCAAGGTGCAGGTGCAGAGGACATTAAATAGATGATATTCTCTGGCTTAGATGAAAGCAGAAAAAAATATTCTCATGAAATAACAAGGAAATACTAACTACTTGGGTTTTTTTCACTCTGCTGACATGTGTAGATTTAGCTACAATAAAAAAAATTGGCTGATTATCAAAAAAATTTGCTGAGAAATGCAGTGCATTAAACTTGTCCTAGGTCTGCTTTTTCACTTGTTTTTAAAGCTCTGCTAGATCATTAGGGCATATGCAGAATAAAAAGCAGCAGATCATTTGCCAAAGAAAAAGACATGGGACCTCCATAAGAACAAAGACTGACATTTAAAAATATATATATCTACTTCAGCTAGCAACAGACCAAAGATAGAAAAGTGTACATTCCTTTGAGTAATAAATCATACTTGGCACTCTCTTTGGGAGAGCTATGTTAAGAACTAGCCTCCTGATAGTAAGCTATTGGAAAATCATAAGCTTTCTACAACTGCATAAGTGAGAAAAAATTAAAATAAAGCAGTTGGCATGAAGCAAGTTTGTATAACAAGTAATTCTAGGGTCTTTTTTTTAAATTAAGTCAGCCACTGGAGCTTGAAAAAATGTATTGTGTATCCCCATGCTTGAAGGTAGAGCTGAAATTCAGCAAGAGGCCTTTGCACAGGGAGGGTGGTGCTGCAGCAATCTGCTAGCACATCTATAGAGCAGAGCCCAGATAAGCCATCAGGAAAGGAGAATAAGCTCATGTGCAAAATCCTACTTCTCACGCACCCTGCCAGCACTCTGCAGCCTGTGAGTCACTCAAAAATCCTGTAGAGATACAGACAATACAGTTATTTGCTTAAATACACTATGAAACGTGTTGCAGTTAATGCTTTCTCCACCTGTAAGTGCTAAAAGCATCAGGATACTCATAAAACATCTCCCACAAACATCTGCAATGACCACAGGATCTGCTGCTGAGCTCGTACTTACATTACAGCATCGGCCAGCGCAAAGCTCGGCGTGTAACTATTTCTTCGTAAGCTGCTTCCACGGGCTTGTCTGCTCATCGTGCCATCGCTTCTATTGACTGCTTGTGTTTGGCAGCATCTAGACTGCAAAACCATCCTTTGCCCCCTCTTTTGCAAAATCAGCAGGCTGCGGAGGGATGCATGACCACTGCTGCAGCCGATGTATCCCAACAACCCAATGCAGCAGAGGCTTTAGCT
This sequence comes from Notiomystis cincta, assembly GCA_013398075.1. NCBI lineage: Eukaryota > Metazoa > Chordata > Aves > Passeriformes > Notiomystidae > Notiomystis > Notiomystis cincta. Next base: position 189,293 of record VZRX01019219.1, on the reverse strand, counting down.
CCCCCTTCCCAGCCTGGGCTTTTTCTTTCTTTGTCTGTGTGGGGGTTTTTTTAAAGAGATATGGTCCTGACTAACCTCAGGTTTCAGGAGCACAATAGAAGCTCCAGGCACGGGGCAGTCAAACAGATGTGAAAGGATACCAAGACTGAAGGCCAAAATAACACAATTTTAAGAGATTTTACTCAAGAAATAACATGTATTTGAGCTATTCCCTGTAACAGATCAAATTTTGCAGTTGGTTCTGTTTAATTTAAGTTTACTTCTTGACATTTTGCTGCATTATTTCTTCACTTTTTGCAATTTTTTTTTAGCTTATACAACAGGTTTGTGCTTATTTATTTCACTCTTCAACTCTCCTGTGTCAAAGAATGTTCACATTTTAAATGTTAACAATTTGAAGACATCCTGTTAAAACTTCTGTCTGTATTTTAGCAAATATCTTTACTGTTCTGCCTCTGTTTTGCCAACAACATGTTATGATCACACTCTTTAGGACTTCCTTAGATTAATTTTGTTGGTGCTGATTACATCAAGACTCATAAGTCTGTGAGCTACCAGTAGCATCCTGAGTTTGGTTTCTCTTTTCCAAGCTGGCACAGGTAGCTGTTAGCACTTCCACATTTAAAAAGTCTTCTCCTTTTTAACTTTACATTCATATTCCTATTCATATGATCAACTGCATAAAGCAGACCTCAGCATTTAAGACATTTCTAAGATTTTTCATTCTCTCTCCGTAGTCACTCATGTTAACTTGTTAGGTTGTCCNATGGCATGGGAGACCCACTTCTGTATGGCAGAGGAGTGCACGAATTGAAGGAAGCCAAGTTCCAGAGAGGAAGCTCCACCAGGAAGCAAGTAGCTCCCATTGCCCGTCACCGAACTGCTAGGTATGATGAAGAAGGATATGATATGTCTGATCCCCTTGAAGGAACCTCTAGAATGTATGCTCAGAGAGGCAGGGGTACCCAATAGAGGGGCCCTGCCTCTAGCCAGGTAGAGGTTAGGGAAAACCAAGAAACCTTTCCTTTAAGAGCCCTTCTAATCTTGCCAGTTGTGTTTCTTTGAATTCCACATGCAAGTGTAGAATGCTGCCCTTCCCCTAGATCCAGAAGCCTACTACACATCACTCCAACCTGTCAGTCTTCATTTAAAATGCTAGACTAACAGCACTTCACAAGAGCTTCTGGATGGGCTGAAAGGATGAGATTAGGGATTTCTACAGAGTCTGGAGGTCTCTTTTCCTCTGCAGTCCTGAGCTGCACAGGTGATGCACCATAAACAGAAAACAAACACAAAGTGCTAATGCAGCTTTGTACAGACACAGGACTCCTCTTTAGACAGCTCCCGGACTTTACTACAACTCTGCTTCTTTTGGTTAGAAAAACTTGTTTTCCTGCCAAGGAGCTGAGGCTGACTTCTGTCATGTTGAAGTTTAAAGTAACACTGCAAACACTAAGAGGCTACTCCTCCATTGTATAAAAGGAAATATAATTCTTCCAAGAAAAAGAAATCTGTTTTGTATTAAAGTACATCTGATAGTAAGTGAAATTATTTGTGTTATTAGAAGCAATTTACCGGAGGAGGACAACATCTTTATATTTGGAGTTCTGAACATGAAAGGTCAAGAGGAACTGAACATAAGTAAGCAACAACACTGTCCCTAAAATATTGCTTTTTGTTGCATAGAGATCAAATAAAACACATTTTTCTGGTCACCATATCTCAGCTTTAACCACAGAAACAGTAAGAAATCCTCTCTGAGATCAAGTAAACAAAAGCACATTGTAACCAGGCAGAGCAGACTGTTTAGCCAGGAAAACATGCAGTGCCAGTCTCCAAAACATTGCCCCGCTGGATAAGTTCCTGTAGCACAATGATCTCACACAGCTGTTGTGTTGCTCCCAAGTTTCACTGCCGAAAGGATTTGCCCCATTGCAGTGGTGCACTGAGAACGATCTTCCTGAGCAGGGCACGCATGTCGGCTGCAAGTGCCCGTGGCCATGCTGGCCACACAGGCCAGTAGGATGGCATCAGCCCTGTTTATCAATGTCACATTCTGAAAGCAGAAGAAAATCCATATGGGGGGTGGGAATGAAGCCGCAGATGACACAGGAAGCATGGCAAGGATAGGAGGCAACAGGGGACAGGACGTTGGGAAAAAATGCTTTAAAAGTGCTCTCTCACAAAGTGCTCAAATCCTTTTTAAGTAGCAGGCATAAAGAGCCCTTCTTTGAAATTCCATTCCTAGAGTGAAAACAGATTGTGAATGGTTAGCATTATTAGCAATCTTCTTATAGAAGAATGTCAGCTGAGGGCAGTCCTGTGTCTGGAAACTGACCCTGAAAAAACAGCTGGGCTTCCCACATAGGAAGCAGGTGAAGGGCAAATTTCCCCTCCAGGGACATTTTAAAACAAAGGCAAAAATAAGTATTTGATTGATGCATTCTGCATCCCAGCTGTGAAAGTCAAGTAAAATTAGAAGGCTCATTGCTGCTGGGTTTGGTATGACTTTTAGTGGTGCTGACATGGGTGAAGTGCAGCCAGCTACTCAAATGGGTAGCCTGCAAAGCTGATAGCTTGTAAAGTTCACCTGCCTCCTCTTTCAAGTCAGAACCATTTTTCTTATTTCTCTTCCTCTTTAATTTCACTTCCCTCCTCCTAAAATGGGACACCTCTATGTTGTCCATGAAGGGAGAGGCATAAAGTCACATCCCCTGATGCCTCTTGGGCATTCACTGTGGCTGTGGCAGAATGGGGAGAGCTGGGCAGCACTGGGCCGGAGGCAGCCAAAAACACACCACTCACTCTGCCACATACAGGGCCAGAGTCACACTAAAGGATAAACCAATGGTTTCATCATCCAGGTGCAGCCCACAAGCCATCCCCATAATGAGGGGAGCTGAAACCTTCCTCAAGTGGCAGTGTATTGCACATAGGTAACAGACACAGTTCGTAAGTTACAAGGAACCTCTGACTGTTTTAGCTCTGTGGAAAATCTCAGAAGAACCGACCCAGCCACTATGAGAAATATGAAAAAAAAAAATGCAAAATCTTAATCAAAATTAATTTTCATAGTGACCTCTATTTCCTCCACAATTTTATTGGATTTTCCCAGGCATTGCAAGATCATACTTATCAGCTGTAGGAGGAAGACCAACAATTTTCTAATCAATTCTTCTCCAGCCCCCAGCATAGCCAGCCTCCAAATAAAGGGAATAAAAATTAAATTTAGCCATAAAACCTTCCTACAAAATCCATGTGTAAGAGACCTGCACTATGCAACAGCAAAGATTAAGGGGCATGTTTAAAAGGGGGATGATTAAAGATTAAGGGGAGTGTTTGAAGTTGGTGAATGTGTAACAGATAACTGATTAGTGACATTTGAAGATAAGTTGAATTGTTGACAACCTGAAATATTTTTTTTAAAATACCAACAATAGTGACAGGGTTTTAATCCTCTGAGGTTAAATATATGGAACTGCATTATCTGGATCTTGTAGTAAGATCACTGTAATATTTGAAACAAACTCTTCAGTACAACCTACTTCAGCTGTCTCAAGTGACTCACATGTGGTTTAAAGGTGCTGCAAGGAAAAAATTTTTTAAAAATACGAAATATGAGGAAGAGGTGACCTAACTGAAAAATCTCCAGCACTGTGAGTGCCAAGACCCCTGATTTCAATTTAAATTGTGATTTCTGTGTTTTGTAATTGATTGTATCTGTGATAGACCTCTTGTTAACCTAGATAAAAAGACAAAAATGTTCTAAATTAACATTTCTAGGCTGCAATCCAGGATGATTAAAATGCCATCTTGCCCAGGCTATTAGTGCCATAACAATTTCAATGCCAGCAAGGGCAGGCAATTAGCATTTTTGTGATTAAAATACCAGCCTGGTCTTCTAGAGCTGGAGTGATTATTAGTCTGTTGCCAGTCCTGGCTATTAGTGTTAGCAACACCAATGGTGTGGAATTTTATAGTCCTTTGAGAATTAATTTAGGCTCATATTGGCTTGACATGATGCTTTTTCTTTAAGTATACTTTACCTCATTGAAACATATATATGCGTATTTCAAATACTTACATAATCATAAGAAAAAATATTTTTGTGTGCTTGTACCACCATGATAATGAAAGATTTAACATATTGTCTGTGTAGGAGGAGTCATGAAAAACTGGGTTATCAAGTAGGAATTCCAAGCAGGAAAATTAAAACAATGATGAAATTTGTTCACCCTCTGACTAAAACTTAAATGCCAGCTCAGTCAGTCCATGGCATGCAGCCAGAGCCGTGCAGCCTGACTGACCCCATTTGCCCAGGGCAGTGGATGTATTAACCACTGCAATGCAGTGCAACCCTCTCTGCATCCCGAGGTGGGTGCAGAACAGCTGATGGGAAGAGTTGTCCTTGAAATCCAAGTGTTCGAATTCAGGAGATGGGCTTTTTCTATGATAAATACTGGCAAGACCAATGATGGGCAAAATTCGACATTAAGGGCAAAAATGTCATGGAAGAGACCTTGTCTTTGGCTACAAAGGAATAGTGGGATCATGAAGAACCACCTTTGTAGAAGCAGATTCCTAGAGGAGGCTGAAGCCATGTCACAGGAGATCATTGGGCTGTGGCACTTAGGCCATTAGTGTTCAACTCAGAATTGCACCTACACTGCATCTTGGGACTCGTGCAGCATTTGTATATATGTATATCTATAAACACACTCTGTACTCCTATATAATCATATTTGCATATTGACCATTTATTACAACTTTGAATTTTCTATGTTTTAATCAACTCTCCAGATTTCCATGTAGTCTTATTCTGTGACCACTCTGAATCCTTTAAAAACCTTCATCAGTGAACTCAAACATCTTGGAACTATAGGTAGACAGGATTTCCTGTATCCATTTACGCTGTTCCTCTCAGTTCAAGTAGGTATATGAGGTGTGATTTGCACTCACAAAATTCATGTTGACTTTCTCACAGTGTCATAGTTATTCATGTGTCCTCTAATTTTATTCTTTATTATAAATCATGTGGAAGTGTCCTGTAGAGATAATGAGCATACCAGTCTGTAGTTCTTCAGATCTCTGTTGGAACCCTTTCTGAAAAATGATCTCAACAGTTGCTTTTAGCACTGTGGGAGGCAAAGGATTTTGAAGCAAAAGTTACAAGCATGGACATTCAGTCATTCAGGTATTTCCTTTAAGAATTATTAAATGAACTGATTTTTGAAAAGGTCCTGGTAATCTGTTATTCTTCTTTTTCTCTATCATTCTACATATATATCACTCCAAGGTAGCAACTCTGTATAGTTCTCATCTGGAAGGATGCCAGCATGGAGATTTTCCTGTGTTCTATTGTGGTGAAAAAAGATGCAAATAACTGAATCAGCTTTTCCTGTGTTGGGCTTACTTGCTTTGTTTACCATTGAAGATTTTGAAAACCTAGATAGAATTAGTTTTGCCCTTTTGCAGGTTGTTCATCAGTAATCAGCTCAGAGCTGTGTGACTTCCAGTCTTGGTTTGTTTACTAATTCATCTCTCCTGCATGAGAAGTTGTTTCACCTAAGTGCTGGTAGAAGGCAAAACAGAAAGGAATGGCCACGACAGCCATGGGTCACAGACATCCCTGAAGTTGTGCTGACCTCTGCCAGGAGTACGCAGAGCCTGGCACAGCCTGGCTGTGATACTGCTGCCCTCAAAATGAATCTGCCCAAGGTGCCTCTGCACCCACAAATGGGTGTGAACTGGCTGAAATGCAACATAGAACATGCACAGGCACACTTTTCCATGATAATCTTATAGTGATGCCATCTCTCTACTTCTCATTATCAAGGAATATTTTTATTTGCCAGGAAAAGAAAACTCTGAAGAGATTAGATGTTAGATGATGTTCTCGAAGAAAGTAAATAAAACCTAAAATTATAAAAGAATAAACAAATCAATAAATAAGATAATGGCTATAGTTACATCCCGACCTCTGTTGCTGTCACAGCCCTCAGGTTCAGCCCTCAGATTCAGCACTCAGATTCATTCTACAGCTTCTTTATAACATTTTCTAACAGCCTGTGATTCCCTGAAAAATGAACCTAGCAGACTCATCCCATCAGAAATGTCAGACCCAGAAGTTTCTTTTCTGTCAGTTACCTAAGACAGGTATACAAGAAAAAAATTATTTCATGGATCACCATCACTCACAGATGTGCTGATATTTTCCTTCCTTCAGCTTCACGGGCAGTAAAGAACTGAAGGATTTGTACTGGAGCAGTTTCTAGGTCTCCTCTCATGGCATTGCACTCCATTTCTAGCTGCTTCATAAGAATAAGAATCTTTAAGGTTAGTGTACACTTTATTTTTTACAGGTTTTTTACTGTTTAAAAGATCAGCTACTGATTTATGAAAATGCCCAAACTGCTGTGATTGCAAGGTAAGGGAGAGCAGAAAATACTTTGTCAATCTGGTCACTTCTATATATATATGGATTCCCTTCATCTGTGCGTTTTGTTAGACACTCTTCTTTTCTGTGTCTAACTGGATGTGTTGGCAGGGGAGGTGGACTCAAGGATCTCCAGTGGTCCCTTCCAACCCTAACTCTTCTGTGATTCTGGGAGAGGAGTTTGTTCTCTCTGCTGCTCCACCCCTCTGGGAACAGAGCAGAGAGCTCAAATTGTCACCATGTCCCTGGCCTCTTCTCAAATTATTGTTGGGTCTCTACTTTTGGCCACTGTCAGAGGCAGGGACTGACCTAGAAGAACCCATTGCATGTGCATGACACATTTTTATCCAAAATAAGGAAATTTGAAAGATGAATGAATATTAGTCATTTTGGTGGGTTCTTTTAAGACTTTTTGCTGTCTTCATCTCTGCTGAAGATAGGGCAATGTTGAGCCTCATTCATAACATTCAAATTGTAAAGAGCACTTCAGATGGAAAAGATTTATACCCATGAACTCTAAGTCACAGGGGAATCTGTGCTGCTTTTTTCCCGAGCTGGAGGTTCTGCTTTGCAGACAGTGAGTTTTAGGGTGAAAGAAGAAAGAAGGATTTCTTACAGATTTTTGGGGGGGAGAGGGGGTATGTAAATAAGGACATTTTAAGATATGTGAATATAATAATTCTTTTTTCAGTTTTATTGGGGGCCTTGAGATCCATGGCACAAGTGGTTATCTCTTAAACTCAAAGGCTGACAAAATGACACCGCCAAGGTCACTGCTCTACATTAGGATGTGCACTGTAAGGTAGAGTACAATACATTTATCATCAGTGTGACTATCAGCTACTATCTACTATCGAAAAAATAGTAAATACTGAGACTCTTTGTCACTCTAGTGATGATAGACAAGCTTGAACTACTGGTTGTTGTGCAGGACAGAGCATTAGGACTGAAGACCTTATTAATTTAGGTAATGCTTGCATCAAGACAGTCCTCAGTCACACATGGGATTGTTAAGAGTTGTCTGCTTTTGGATGCACTACAGTCAAGCACCGAAGCTTTTGCTTTTTTAATTCTCCGGGGCAGCATAGAAAATGGATGCACAAATTTTCTGGCCAAAACAAGGAACAGAATATTTCCTTAGGGGAAAGGAGGAGACAAATGTGCCCAAGAAGACCAAAAAATGAGTGCATGCAGACATGCCTGGATCAGAGTACCAGGACTACCAGGCTTAATTCACTGCAAAAAGGACACACATCCTGAACTGCTCCTGACTTGTGCTAGGAAGATGGTGGCTGGGAGCATACTGACACTGGCAAATAATTGATTAGACCTATCCCCTGGCTGCCTTCATGGTTCTCAGGAATGAAGGAAGGCATCAGGAGCAGGTTTTAGACCAAAATATCCTTAAGGTCACAAAGACAGTTGCAGGGCTGAAGCATCTCTCTCATGGAGACTGACTGAGAGAGCTGGAGTTGTTCAGCCTGGAGAAGAGAAGGCTCCAGCATGACTTTACAGCATTTCCCAGTACCTGAAGGGGACCTCAGGAGAGCCAGAAAAAGACTTTTTACAAGGGTACGTAGTGACAGGACAAGGGGCAACAGCTTTAAACAGAAAGAGGGCAGATTTAGATTAGATATTGGGAAGAAATTCTTTGCCATGACAGTGGTTAGACACTGGAACAGGTTCCCAGAGAAGTTGTGGATGCCCTGTTCTCAGAAGTGTTCTTGGACGGGGGCTTGTGAGCAAGCTGGTCTAGTGGACGATGTCCCTGCCCACTGCAGTGGGGTTGGAACTGGATGACCTTTAAGGTCCTTTCCAATCCAAACCGTCCTGTGATTTTGTGGAAATTTTTCCAGTCAGCCATACTAAGCTCATGAGCCACAAGATCAGCACCATCAGCACAAGGACTTTTGGTCAGAGCTCTGGGTTACATGCCCAGCTCTCTCAGGTGCAGTCCCTGAAGGGGCTTGACACCTCTATGATGAGCCTTGGAAAAATAGATCCTCTGCACCATTCAGTGCTGGTGGCACCAAGTGTCTCTGCTGGCAAGAGAAACTGAACTGCTTTAACACTGCTGATACTCACAAGGCTTTTAGTCACCTGCAAGAAGAGTGGAGCAGCTTGTACCTCTCTGAGCTATCTTGAGTCTGTGAACTCAGGAAACCTGCTTACAACAGTGGCACAATAGTTCAGATCAGTTTTTTCCTGGTCTCTTTGTCAAAACAAACTCTTTTTGTGCTTTCTGCAGGAATTGTTTGACAATGACAGCTGGCTAGCAAATCTTTAAATGGTATGTAGGATCTTAGGGGGCAAAATTGGAGGCTATAGCAAATAAACCACATCACTGTGTCAATCAGTTCAGAGTCTTCATGGCAGAGTTATGCCTTCTGAGAATCCAGGACACTAAAAAGAGCAAACACTGACTATTTAGCTGTGATTAGCATAATCCTGATCCCAAACTATTAAACTCTGCTGAGTGGCAGTGTGTATTAGCTTAGGCTGGATGCCACATAAACATTTGGAGGAGGAAAAGAGTGATTTTTGTTGGTCTACAAAAAATCATGTGACTTTATCATTTGCCTAAAAACATGGATCTATTTCTAATTAAATTTAGCACCAATTTAGGGGGAAATTAGTGAATACACTTGAGTACAGACATTCAGACGGATGTAGACAGGCTGGAAGAATGATCCAGCCTTGTGAAATTCAAGGACAAATGCAAAGTCTTGCTCATGGAAAGGAAGAGGCTCTGGCACCTGTGCAGGCTGATCCTGCCTGGCTAGTGGCATCTCTGTGGAGAAACAAGTGAGCAGCAAGAGGAGCGTGAGCCAGCAGTGCCCTGGCACCAAAGAAGGCCAACATATATTGTGCTGTGGCAGAGCCAGAGACCAAAGGAAGAGATTATTCCCCTTTACTCAGCACTTATTGTTTTACTGTGGGGCCCTGAATACTGGAGAAGCACTGACCATAACTCGGTCGAGTTCAGCAGAGGCGCCACTTTGGCAGGGGCGGTAGCACTGGCCCTGTGAGGAAATGCTGGAGGAGTGGAATTGTTCAGCCTGAGCCAAGATGGCTTCAGGAGACCTAAGAGCTCCTAGAGCCAACGGGAGATCACTGAGGAGGAGCTGGGCTCTTTACAGCAATAAAGGACAGGAAGATGGGAACCAGCAGGTACACTTTGAAAGGATAAAAGTTGAAAATGGCGTGCTAGTTTGGGCTGGGATAGAGTTAATTTTCTTCACAGTACCTGGTAGGGGCTGTGTTTTGGACTTGTGCTGGAAACAGTATTGATACCACAGAGATTTTTTTCCTTACTGCTGAACAGAGCTTGCACAGGGTCAAGGCCTTTTCTGCCTGTCCCCCCACCCCACCATCAAGGAGGCTGAGGGTGCAGCCCTCAGGAGTTGGGAAGGGACACAGCCAGGATATCTGAGTTCAACTGGCAAAAGGAATATTCCAGACCATGTGGCATTATGTTCAGCAATAAAACTGTGAATGGAGGTTGGCAGGAGGCAGCTGCTCAGGGACTTTAATGTGCATTGGTCAGTGGGTGATGAGCAACTGTTTTCATTTTCATACCTAATTTTTTTTCTTGTGTTTTATTTTACTCTCTCTTTGATGTTTTGGTGTTTGTTTTGTTTTTTATTTTATTTACAATTAAAGACAACAAAACAACTTTTTAATTACTGAATTGGTTTTATCTTAACACATAGTTTCTTTTTCACTTTTACCCTTCAGATTCTTTCCTCCATCCCACTGCGAGGGGAGTGAGCAAGCAACTGTGTAGGGCTTAATTGCTGGCTGAGGTTAAACCACAACAACTGAATAGAAGTTTTTCCCTAAGAGGACACCCAAGCAGAGGTACAGGTTGTCCAGGGAGGTAATGCACTCTCCATCTTTGAGGGTTTTCAAGCCCTGACTGGATGAAGCCCTTACCAGCCTGGTCTGACCTCAGAGCTGACTCTGCTGGGAGAGAAAGTTGGACCAGAGGCCTCCTGGGGTGCCCCCCTGCTTAAATTATATTGCAGTCCTGTGATCCCATGATCCTTTATGTCCATCCTCTTGAAAATGTGTCCCTCCAGTCCATTAAAATTCTGGACAGACATCACAGCAGTAACTCCACTTCTGTCCTGAAACATATGCAGAGCCACCTCTTGCTGTACCTTACCTTGTACCTGCCTGAGGTCCAATCTCAGTACTGAAGCTGCACTTCAACAAGATGGCTGAAACAGATTTCTTTGGATGCTGCATGGGAGGAACTTATTCATTCCTCCTTATAGTAGTTCTTGGTTAAAAATCTCAAACAAATAAAGAAATAAACAAAACAGTGCACCTTTATCTTACTTTCATAAATGCAAGCAGGTAAAATACGATTGATGAGACCCCTTTTATCTCTCCATTAAGAAGCTTAAATGAGAATCTAGGCTATCTGCCTTGAAGGCACACATGTAGGTACAGTCATACCCTGGGCTGCATCAGAAGTGTGGCCAGCAGTTCAAGGGAGGTGATTCTGCCCCTCTATTCCTCTCTCATAAGATCCCACCTTAAGTTCTGTGTCCAGGTCTGTGGCTCGCAATATGAGAAGGACATGAACCTGTTGGAGCAAATCCAGAGGAGGGCCATGAAGATTATCAGAGGGCTGGACCACCTCTCCTGTGAAAACAGGCTGAGACAGTTGGGACTGTTCAGCCTAGTGAAGAGAAGCCTCTGGGTAGACCTTAGAGTAGCCTTCAAGTACCTAAAGGGAGCCTACAGGAAAGACTGGGAGGGACTGTTTATCAGGGACTGTAGTGATAGGACAAGAGCTAATGGTTTTAAACAAAAGAGAGCTGATCTAGATTAGGGTTAGGGAGAAATTCTTCCACTGGTGAGGCAGGTTTCACTGTTGGAGAAGATGTTGCCCATCCCTGGAAAAGTTCAAGGCCAGTTTGAATGCGGCTTTGGCCAGCCTGTCCCTCCTCATGACAGAGAGGGTTCAGAGTGAGATGAACATTAAGATACCTTCCAACCCAAACCGCTCTATGGTTCTATGATAATCATAGAATCATGAAATCGTTAGATTGTAAAAAATCATTATGCTCCAAATTTAGCCAAGCACTGCCAACTCCACAAAAAAAAAAAAAAAAAAGTGTTCCTAAGTGTCACATCTACAATTTTCTTGAACACTTCTAGGGAAGGTGATTTCACCACATCTCTGGCCAGTCTCTTCCAATGCGCAACCACCCTTTCAGTGAAGAATTTTTTCCTAATATCCAGACTAAACCTTCTCTGACACAACTTGAGGCCATTTCCTCTCATTCTGTCACTTGTTACTTCGGAGAAGAGCTCAGCTCCCAGCTGGCTACAGACTCCTTTCAAGGTGGCTTGTAGATAGTGATAAGGTTCCCCCATGAGCCTTCCTTTCTTTAGGCTAAGGAGCCCAGCTCCCTCAGCTGCTCCTCATGGGAACTTTCTTACACACACTGCACCACTTTTTCTGCTTTGCTTTGGACACACTCCAGCACCTCAAGGTCTTGCAGTCACGGCGTCGTTTAATCTCTTCTTGTTAATTTGCACTTCGATTCCCTTTTTCACTTCCAGTCGGCCTGCCCGGTGAGCGCGGCTCTGCCGTGGGTGTCCAGGGGCAGAGGAGCCGAGGGCTGCTCCCTGCACGGCCACCACGAGAGGTCCCCCCAGCCCCGCCAAGAGGGGCTGCGGGCTGGGCCCGGCGCGGCGTCGGTCGCAGCAGCCGCCGTCACCGGGAGAAAGCCACCTCGTCAAACTTGGGCGCCTAAATGAAGAACCTAGCTACGAAATTTATTTATTTATAGGGGTTTTTTTCACCCCACAATGGATGCCTCTGTGTTGGGAATTAGAACAGGAATAGTAAGATCCAGCAGAGAGCAGAGTCTGCTCATAGCTTATCCACCAAAGTGTGTAATGGTGTTTGCAGTTCTTTTACCTAAGAAGGTATTTAAAATAATGGTATTTGCAAATTCCTGCCTCATTATTTAGTCTCATCTTTGCAGTTATATGTGCCTGTGTTTGAAAGATTGGAGTTACACGTGTTGGTCTTTTAATAGAGTAAGTTAGAAAAAGGAACAAAACAAAATAATAAAACAAGAACTAGGAGAAAAAAAACATTGACTAAATATTCATGATAATTTAGAAAAATATTCTGTCTCTGGTAAGCCCTCAAATAAACCCAATTATTATCTCTTTTCTCCAAAGTTACTTTTAAAATTATGATCTGTGTGCAAACATTTTGGTGCCAGTGGGGGCCCCTAGCAAATGGATGTGCATTAAACCTTTTCATACAGCACTTGTCACTGAATCATATTCAGAGGTGCATTTTGGTAGGCATCAAGATGACTTCAGGCAAGGGTGTGCTCCAGCTGAATTGCGAATATGAATAAAGCTCTGTGGTAGTGAAAGTGACACATATCTCTGCAATATTCATCAACATGAAAGGCAGGTGCAGGCAGTAGCAAATTATCCATCCTGTTAGGTTTAGTCAATGCTGCATCTCAATGGTTGTCACTCATTTTTTAAAAAATTAATTAAAAATCATGTAAGAGACCAACTCATTGCAAATTAATTGCTAATGCAAAAGGTAATGGTGAGGAACAGATTGGCTTAGTTGTTCAATTAGAAAGAACCAGGGGCTAAATTTGGTGAGATTGTGCCCTAGCCTTAATCCAACAAAGCATGCATTTAATTTTAAGTTTGTAAGCAATTCGTTGACATCAGTATTATTCTCATATTTGAAACTATGCACCTGTAAAAATGCCATAGAGGAATGAACCTCTCCCTTCAATACCCTTAGAGTGTTCGCACAATAGTGCTCTTTGTAGTGTCTGAAAATCTGGTTCTTCAGCTTCCTTTGCCTGCAGTGCTACTGCCTCATATGAGAAATAGGTCATTTTGGGCCCAAGCCTGCCATGAGCTCTGCTTAGGCAGCTGTCAAAGCCATGAAGGGTTTCTATAGCCCAAACCTCTTAAAGTCTGTTTGCACTAACTGCGGTGATGAATCCAGGTGCCTGTTGCATTCTTTCCCCATCAAACTGAGTTTGGAAATATGACAAAACAACTTCAGGTAATTCAAGATTATTGCAGCATCAGGGGAAGCTGGCGTAAAAATTTGGCAGTGCATTGTTTTGACAAAATGCCCCCTTCACATACAGCCTCAAAATTTCTGTAAGTGACTGATGATTAGGGCACTGTAAGAATACGGTCCAGTAGACTTAAATGTTTACCTAAGCTCCCTAAAACTCTTGCTTGATGCCCAGATAAAAAATGTTCGGTAAGTCCATAGCACTGTTACCAAATGGGGGAACGAGGCTGTGTCGGCACGTGCGGTGTCTCAGTGACAAACCCCAGAGAGGGACTGCAAGCACAAAGCACAGTGCGTGTGTTTGCATGCACCAGCCACAAACGCTTCAGCTTCAGCGCTGGATGGCCCAAGGGGAAATGAAGTAACCCTGTAAGTGGCTGATTAGAAAGGAAAAATGTTATCCTGTCATTAAAGAGGCACTGAAGTGAGGAATAAATTTCCAGACCAGAGACACAAACTGAAAGAATTTGAGTTGCTTTCTGATGCTAAGTATATCAGGCATTTGGACAGTGGCCATCACTGCAAAGCTACTGTGTGGCAAGCCAGGAGTCAAGTTCACCGTGGAACTGTCACCACGGAGGAGTGGGCGAGGAGTGCCCTTCCCAAAAGGCTTTGGCACACTGGTCCCGTGGACTTGTGTTGGAGCTCAGTCACGCAGTAAGTTAGAAGCTTTACAAAGTGCTGGGTTGATGCCTTTCAGCCATGGCACCAGCTTTTTGTTTGGATATCAAAGAGACAGGAAAAATATTTATGTGCATGTGTATTCCTACAGGCATTATAGTCCACTCAGAGAAAATAGAATCTGACCCTTAAAAGGGACGGCTGCAGAGATTAGAGCACAAATTTCAGAATCAGTTGCCTTGAGTCTGCCAGCTTTGTACTTAAACACTTAAAGTTCTGAAATTTTTGTTTAGTGGATATTTCTAATATGAATGTAAAGTGCAAGAAAGGGCTTATATGAAAAACCAAATAGGGGTTTTGAAGTCTAGTCTCTTTTAAAAATCTTAGCAACTGTGTAGAAAGAACTTGAACAAACCCATATGTTTGCAGCAGCTTTGAAGAAAGAAACATATGAAAACCTTCTTCTTAGGGCACACATTTCTACTTGTTATCAAACTATTTATGATCACACATATTTGTATAGAAGGGCTTTTTCATATCTTTTTCATATTTCAGTATCTTACTTTACGATGGTTGGTACTAGAATTACTATAGAAATGGGGAAACTATATAATATAAAATGCATATATCAGCAAAAATTCATGCATGGAAGCACATGAAATATGTACATAGATAGAGAGGGCATGACTAAAGTCTCAGTAGCAGAGTGTGTGCTGCACAATTGCCACCACTGCAGTTTCTCTTGGGTGTCATGTTTTTCACCCACCACTTCATTTCCTCTTTGTTTTTTCTTCTCCTCCATAACATGGAAACAGTGGTTCCAAGATGCAGTTGCTGCCATGGGGTACAGAAGATGCTTCTGCCCTTTCTCTTCTCCTTCTGCACAACTTTGACTTTACAGTAGGGAGTGACTCTCCTGCTGCTTTATGAACCGAAGTGTAGGACTGACTTCTCCAAAACAGAGGTTTCTGGAAATGCCCCATTATCTGCAAAAACCCCCAAGTCCCTGAATATATTTTTTCATGTCATTGATATTAATTCAAATCTCATCACTGCAGTACAAATTACAGCCGAATTTGGCCTTAGCTGGCTTTGAAGCAATAAGGGAAAATGTGAGTAATCATTAACATCTGTGATTTGGACATTTTGAGGCACGTTTTTAAATTAAATGAATATGTTCTCTGAAGATTGTTATTAGTTGAGTAGGCATAAATCCTACAGCTATATTGAAGTCTGAGGTGCAAATAACAGTAAAGCTTTGTCTTCAAATGCTCACAAGACATTTCATAAAATATTCTACAATAGGCAGTAGCTTTATCATAAAAACTTTCAGAAAAACCTACAGACCATTGTGCTGAGAGTAGGACAGATCAGAAATAAATACATAAAGATAGTGTTTTTAGGAAGAGGTAATAAAGACCATATTTGGATAATATAGACCATATTACCTCTAGTCATAAACTTCATCTTGCTTATGTCCTTGAATGGTCACTGCTACTGTAGCACCAGACACTGCCCAGAGGCAGGATTCTGAGTTTGAAGTGCCCCTTCATTTTTTTTCTTTAATACATTCCAAAAGTTATAACACATCTAGGAGTTCACCAGTAAACCATTTGTGATGTCACAGACATTTTATTTTTTAAATAAGCATGGCACATTTGAAAATGCCTAATGAATCTGCTCTGTGCCTCTTCACATTGAAAAGTAGGGCTGCACAAAAGTGTTGCTCCCAGAATCCAGCAAATGGCTATGGACAATAGTGGAAATATTCCAACCATTTCCCCATCACCCTATTTAAAATTTTATCTACACACTGTGAGATAAACATTTTAATCTGTTAAATGTTTGGACCCATAGAGGACAAATTTGCACCTTAGCACCAGAGTTACCTTTGTAAAGTTTGGAGGGTTTTATTTTTAATTCTTTTGGCTCTGCCCAAAGCGCAACTAGCTGCCAAGGTGCTCCATTGTCTGCATCCCACTCCCTGACTGGCCAGGCCAGGCATCTCTTGGAGCTCACTGTAGCTTTAGCCTGGCTCCCATCCCCAGATGTCCTTCCGATGAAAACCATGTATCTGAGGTGAGATGGCTGGCATGCACATGGGTGAACCCCAAAATGTGATCTAGACATGGCCTTTGTGCACATTCTGAGTCATAAACTAAGATGTTTTCCAGGTTATGGTGTCTAGACATAGGCTTAATGCTTCTGGGACAATAATTTACTTTTCCTGCACATAGGTTTCTCATCTGCATAGTGGAAGTAAAACAGTGCTATCTGTGTTACTTGCTGTCAAGGATAAGAATGCTTTCCTGAGTTCCTGGTTGAGAATTAGCACATGCACACTCTAATTTCTGTTTACATCTCTAGCCAGTATTATAATTAATACCTGCACAATAATTTGTTGCAAAGTGTTAGGGCATCTATATAGAGCATATTATACTTCATACTATGAGAAATCAAAAGGGCAGATTAAGTTGAAGTTTGGTCTCTCATGGACATGTAACGTGTGCTTCTCTGCTACAACTTGACTGTGGTGATGACTCTGGTGATGCCACACACCACATAAGTGCAGAATGCTTTTATAAAAAAAATATGTCACACCACCTGTTCTCATTCAGCTCTTCTTTTTTTAACTAAAGCAACTGCAAGTGAAATGCAGACTTTAAAGCCAAAGAAACACTTCAGCCAGCATCCAATTTCAAAGGGTTCATATTAAAATTGTATGAAGAGAAATTCAACAGGAATAACTCTGGGAATTCAAAAGCACAAAAACTGGCAGTTTCAAATTCCATTCTGGAAGATGACCTATTTTTAGAGACATATGAAAAGTTCTGCTTCACTTTAAAACTGTTCTATTTCTGGAGCTCCAGCCAGCTGCCTTCTCAATAAAAATGAGTAATAATAATAACTACAACATGTGAACATTGGCCTTCTCACAAGGGCTTGCAACTCTAAAAAAAAAACATTGCTAACAGTTGCTGCAGCAATTGCATTCCTGGCCACATTCACCAAGTGAAGGTAACTTAAACTTCTGGCAGCAAATTTTGTTAGGAATTATTCTAGGTAAATAAATGAAATGCAGGCTGTCAGGAAAAGTGTGCATCTGGACACCTGTTTTTCATGTATAACATTGGATAAGGTTCATCTCATCCTGAAGCCAGGAAAAGCATCATCTGAATCCATCTGTGAAAAAGTGAATAAATGATAATCTATGCAAGAATGCAGAAATCCCCTTTCAACTAGAAGTAAACAAAAAGGGTCACTGATAATTAAATTATTGATTAACTTGGCCTGCCACCCATTCCACGATGCTAACTGATGTTTATGCATTTAGAAAATACTTTGAGCACAGGAGCCCAGACTGCTTGAATAGGTAGTAGCCTCCCAAATTTTTTCATCAAACTCCTTTGGCTTCACGTTCAGAAGGATTTTATTACAACTGAAGCAATGACACACATACAAATGAAGATGCAAGTGTGGGTACCATGCTGCCAAACATGCAGGTGCATCACACACTGGTATATGTGCACAAAGGTGTGTGACAATTTTTCATCCTTCTTTATATGAACATGCCAGAGCTATGGCCCTGAGCTAACATGCAGCATCCATGTTACACATACAAATACTTCTAAATTAGTATCAGTTTGGCCCAAAAGTGTAATAACTTACATTCTTACAACAGTGAAGAATATCACAATTGCTATATCACTCAACAAAGGGTTACAGTTTTCAAGTAGAAAGTCATGGTCATGAATGATGACACAATATTCTCAAAAAAATTTAAAGCAGAACCATCTTTATGCAATTAAATAGGTATTTCCTTAAACAGTTGCATTTGTGAAGAAGACATTGATTCTGTTTGTGCACAGAAATACCCTCAAATAAACAAAAAAGACTGAATCTGAAATTAACTCTATCTCAACCAAAATCAGGACAGCTTGTGTCTCAATGTGTTTGCACCTAAACTAGTCCTTTTTTTTTCCTCACTAGTTCTTGTATTGTTAGTTGCCAGTACAGCCACTTATTTTCATTACAGAAATCTAAACTATGAAACAAGAGCACTATAATAGTTAATCAAATCCTATACAAATAGTAGCATTTGTATCATGGCCTTGAGGGCATTGGCTGATTTTAGATTGGAGTTTTATCTTGCACATCATATCATCTAGTGTAAAATTTGAATATAAATATGAGTAAAGACATTTAGGTAAGCAATATGAAAGCAACTTTGACAGCATCTCCAGTGTCATGGTTTTGAAAATCAGCTGCATATAAGGCTACATTTTTCATTCTTTCTTTCATTTTTTCTTTATTCATTATACCCTAATGTTACCTAGTCTTACCCATTTTGAGGTGTTTGTTCCAATTCCTTTTTTGGGAACACATCAAGGAGGGAAGCCAAATACAACTTCTGACAAAAATAACTCGGCAAGACTGATCTCAGAGAGACCCTTAGATAAGTTCATTATTTCATCCTAAGCAAAATTTGCAGCTGTTAGGTGCTGACTGAAGACCTTCCAAATTTTTTCTTTTTGTTGTGGATCTTTAGATATCATTAATTTTGTATATGTCTGCCCAACATGTCTTGACAGCTACTTGATCTCATATTATCTGATAAGAAAATGCAGAATAATTTACTGTTATTAATTATAAACTCTCTTAAGAGCTACTTTGCAAACACAGAAGAAGAAAAATGTGCTCACATGCAAAGCATACTCACATAAAATGAGCAACATATGAGTATGCCCTGACAAGTTTACCATCTAAGCGTTGCCTTTATTCCCAGCAAATACTCTTTTTCTTATGACTTCGCTCCAGCTGGTTCTAGGGAAGGAGAGATAAAAGGGTGTTGGGCTCTGCTGCACATGCTCTGCTCAGCCAAAGGCACCTCTCTGAGCTCCCTCAAACCATACGGGCAGCTTGGCTGTGGGGATACTGAAGGCACTCTGCCTCTTGGTGTCACACTTCCCAGCACCACAGGGATGGGAGCATCCTGGCCTAGGATTATAGCTATAATAATAAAGGGGGTGGAATAAAATCTAAAATAAAAGTAGCTGTGTAAAAAATCAAAAGAAAGCCGAGTTCTCCATTCTTCCTACAGCTGCACAGAGGCTTGTGGGCATGTCTGTGTACTTTGCTACCAATGGCTGCACATCTGTTGCTCATCAAACCCGTCTCCCAAGCCTGGCAGACCTTCAAGACATCTGTATTAACAGAGTCCTGAGTTTAAGGGAATAAATTTTTCTGAGAAGTATTAAGTATCTCATACTACCCTGGCATTTTTGCATGGATGTCAGTCCTGACCTGACCCTTGTCTGGCAGGTTCAAAATGCAAATGTCCACACTTGCCCATACAGACACCACACAAAGGTATATTTTTCATTAAATCAAATTCCCTCATGATGAATATGGATATAAACCTACAAACCATTATTTCTTTCTCTGGTCTTTATGGGTTCAGCTCTGGCACAGATGGCTACATACATCATCTTGTTCTAGATGAAAAGATTGCAGAAAAAGGGACTGCAGGATTTTCTTTCCAAAGTAGCTCACACTCTTAGGAGTCTCAGCTCCACTGCTTAGTTGCTGCACAGTGCTACAGCCTCCAGCAGTGACTTGGGGGTGTGTTGTTGTGAAGTCAGGGATCCCCACAGCTATGCAGTTTGCCTGGCAGCAAGGCATAAAGGTCTAAGTCTGCAAATACTAAACCACAGGCTGCTCTCCCCTAAACTTTCTGTGCTGTACCTCCAATACTGCTGCAGGGATATTTGCCATCTATCTGCTCCTGGCACATTGTTCGTTAAACTTCAGTAACAGCGCTCACAGGAGCAGAAGCCTACAAAACCAAACAAAAAGTCAATTATCAGGAGCTTTTATGATCTAATGTTTCAATCTCTTCATGGATTAAGCTAAGTAAATGGAAGTAAAAAATGCCTTTCCTTCTATGCCAGTTCAGCTATGAAGTTCCTGCATGAAGGGAGTTTATCAAATCCCCTGTTAATACACTACAGTATTGGGTCCCAAGCTAAGACGAATGGAATGAAATAACTTTTGATTATGGAGCACATTTTCAAATGAAGCCATAAGTGCCTAATTCTTTGCCTTGAGATTATATCTGAACATTTTTTTTACAGATCTCAATCCCTCTGAACTTTAAAACTTTACAATAGCATAATTGATTTTAATCTTTCCTCAGCACTTATCTGATATACGAAACTAGATACTTTATATTGTGATTCAGCCCTCAGGCTTTAAAATTTGTAGATACAGTTGCTGTGAAAATAAAATGTAAAATCAAAAATTATATCTCTAATGACAGTGTTAGATTTCTCAGTTCATGTTTTTATTACTGTGATTAACATATAGCCTCTGTGCTCGATGTAAAAGGAGCCCACAATTGTTAGAACTTTTTTCCAGTGTAGCACAAACCAGTATTAATAATTGACTGCACTGAAACATTTTGTCAAGGACTCTAACTCAGATATGCAGGAGTGTTTCTAATACGAGATTTACAGGATAATGTTTACGATCTTCAGCACTTCTGCCATTAATATGTCATTTTAATGCCCAGCAACGTCAAACTCCACAGACAAGTTGGATGCTTGGAGCACTGCTGTGGAGTGAGGCAAGATGGACATCTAGGTGATGAGGCAAAAATCAAATTCATAACCAAAATTAGATACTGAAGTGTTCACACTACCTGGTGGAGTCTGAAGCATCTACAAATGGGATATTTGCAGGAGAGCACTCTTATTGTGTAGCCAAATACATCAACCAGTAGGAAATGGGGAGAGAAGGATAGGTCCCAGTGCCTTCCTGGGGGCCTGAGGGTGCAGCACCCTGCTGCCAGATCTGCTCACAGCCAGCTCCAACCAAAAATGTGTATGGATGCCTTTGGCTGAAAAATAGTTTTTCAAATTGCGTAAGAATTTTGGATTAGATTGTCCCATCTTTCAAGCAGAAGGATTAAAGGATGGATTGGTTGTATTCAGCAAGACTCTCTGTTTCATCCACCATCAGTGAAGCAGAGCGGGGCACTTTGGGAAACTACTTGCAGCTTTCAGATTGTCTACCTAAATTTAGCCTGCTTAGACTTGCCCTGGCCAGGGAACAACCATTGCTCATGAGATCCTCTACAATGTCAGGGCTGGCTGTGATGAGGGCAGAAGTGGGGTGGCTGGAAAGCAAGAGGCTTAGCCCTTTCATCAGTCTTTATGCAGTGGAAGAATGTTAAGGATCTTTCACCAAATACAGCTGCTCCACTCATCCTGAAATTGTAAAGGCAGTTGGGGCAGTCAGGTGAATCCCCCCAGGGCTCACCTGGCCAATGCTGGCACAACTAGAGGTAATTTCATTCTCACAGGTCAGCAGAGGTGAAGTGGTGAATGGATGTCTCTCCTGCTTTAAGGGCAGGGAAATCATAAATTATGAACTGAATGTAATGTCTACAAAAAGCTAGCTCAGGTATCTTCACATGTTGCAGACCTTAAAACTGTGCCTTAATACTGACTGAAAATGGAAGGGATGCCTGCTTCATAAGAAAGTAATGGGAGCCAAACCTAGAAAACACACCGAAACATTTGTTTATTTGTTTTCTCCATGTTTTTCTTTTTTCCTCAAATACTCACTTTATGGCTACACCAACAGGTGCCAGTCAAGAGTGTGATGAAAGAATACAAAAACAAAGCTCCAGCTTGTGCATTTGAGGACCCAGGTGCCGCTCTAACATGAGATGTTGTGTTCTGACTACAAAGCATCTCACAGGGTTTAGGACACAGAAAATAAACAGGACCAAGCACAAACACTCTGAAGACTAATTATAGCCCTCAGCCTCATATTTCACTGTTTTGAACTGGAAACGAAGCTGTGGGGAAAAAATTCCTGAGAGCTAAACCTCTATCTTGGATACATGGATATTTCTCTATGTTATATGACACTCTCCAACCTGTCATGTTCTGCTATCACTCAGAACCATTTATAACTTGTTAACAAGGTGGTGAAAGAAAGCTGAATATTTTCCCAGAATGGTATTTAGACATTTTAATAAAGATAAATATCTTGATCATTCTAAGGCTTAAGGCCACATAAAATACTGCAGCAAAATAGCCTTCTTTGTTATCTGGAAAAAAATTTGTTTGCCAGAAAACGCTAGAATGTCATGCATAAATTGCTTTAACCAAAATCAGGCTGACTATTGACAGAAACAAAACACATGCAACAGATCTCTTGATAATTTCATAGCTATTATTAATATATTAGAAATAATATTGTAGGACAAACTCTGTGAAAGCTGGAGAAAACTCAGGCTGGGGAAGAATAAATTACCATGGCCATGACACAGATTTCTCTAGGAAACATGAATTGCTAAAATTTTGAAGGGAAATCAATTTATGATTTTTACAATGCTCACATAATTTTAAGGTGCTTTTGGGAAATTGCCCCAAATTGTGTATTCAGTAATTAGATTTATATAATGTGAGTGACTGAAGAAGATAAATTTGGTATGTCTTGGTGAATTAATGCAGATTTAAGTCCTGCCGCCGTGTATAAAAGCTTAAGCAAGATGTAATTAATAAATAATCTCTGAAATATAGTGAGAAAAATACAAGGTGTAATGAAAAGTATAATGAATGTTAACTTCTGTTATCTCTCCTGTTCAGGTAAGAAAATATAATCTTCCTTAAGTGCTTAGCAATGCATCTATAAAAGATTCAGTCCTGAAGCCCTGAATTAGAAGAAACTTGGCATCTGTGCCAGCATCTGCTGATTCAAAGTTCACTTTGAAATGAGGTTTCCCTCTTTCAAATTTTCAGTTTTCTTTGTTTCTTTCAGTCCTCCTTTCCCCTGCACCCACCACCACACAGCCTCTTTTTTCCTTGTTTGTTGCCAGAATGCAGAAAAGTTCTTTAAGCACTTTTCCCAGCCCCACCTGAGGAAAAAGATCAAACTAAGTGAGATGCAAATAAAAATGCCATCTGTTTTCACATGTTTTAAAATGCTCGACTTTTTTTGTTTATAATCTTAAAAATTACTTAATTTTAAAACCACAGACTTTAAATAATATCTTCATTATGCTGTGAAAACTAGCAAAAGAGCAAAGGATGAAAAAAACAAATTTTTAAATGAACATTTTCTTTTTCCCTGACAAGCTTTAACAGAAGCAGCTGCAAGAGTGAAATAGTTAATTAGCTGTATGATATTTAACCCTTTGGATGCCAACTATAATCTACATTTTTTTAAAGGAATCAACATGTTTTGTGCACTTGCCCTGCTTGCTTCCCAAGTTAAGCTTTTGGGATAAATGCATTCTCCTCTCCTCAGCTCACCACCAAATGAAAGCTCTGTGCTCTCATTTTGCATCTGTTTTGCTACTAGTCACCCTGCTGTCCCAGAAGAATAACTGAGAGAAGTTGTGACCACTGAGTCACTGGCACTCCTGTGTCCAAAAATGCAATCTTTGTGAGAAAATAAATTGCTGTGATACTACCTGCAGACATAATGATAAATAAATAAAGAAAAAACACCAACTAACAAAAAAACGCCAAGGTTTTGTGGGTTGTGTCTGTCACGTTCCCTGAAGTGCAATCTTGAGATGATGTGTATCTGTAAGTGTATAAAACTAGGCTGCACAATGGTCACATTTAGTGGAGAGGTGATACAGGTGTAGAAAATGGGTATCAGTCGCTTTTCCAGTCTCAATACTCCAGGTTTCTTGGTGGCCAAATTAACCCCACTATCACATATGAGTAAGTCTCACTCGACAGAGTTAGAGCAAAGCTGCAATGGGAGGTGCTACTTAGGCTGTCCTGTGTCCTTGGGATCCCTGTCCCAGTGGGCACACGCCTCTTTGTGCTGCGGACTTCCCCAGACAGCTCTTTTTGGAGCACCTCGTGCAGCCTGCCAACACACACTGAAGGAATTGACATGGTTTGGGAGTATATCACTCAGGCTCCCATCTGATTTCTTTAGGAGAAGGAAACTGCAGGTGCCTCGAGGCAGAGCAGGGCTGGGGCACGAGGAAGGTGGCAGTGACGAGCAGCCGCAAGCCTCCCCAGCTGCCACCTCCTTGCAGAGATGCCGCAGCTGTAGGAGCCACAGGCTGCTCTCAGAGCTCCCGTCACTGCTGCTGCGTGGGACTCACATGGCAAAGTAAGAGAAGCTATCCATCCTTAGTTAAGAGGCACCCTGGTCATCTCCTGGGGCTATGATTCCTGCTGCAGTGGGGTGCAACCTGCAGGGCTGCCTGTCATGCAGAGACGTAAATTGCTCTTCTTTGCAAAGCAGAAGTGCCTTTGATCCACAGCCTGGATTAAAATTCAACTTTGAAGGTTTTCTAAGTGGTGCTACATTTAAAACTTCCCTATAATTAATTTCAAGACCCAACAATTATCTTAGAAAAAGGATTTCTAAGCTCCACAGCTGGGTTGCTGTGATCCTCTTTCACAAAATCTTGGGCTGGAGTAGGATATCCTTTCTAAACTCCAAATATAGGATCCCCCAACCCACATTTTACCTTGGGACACCTCAAGTAGGTCCCAAGATACAAGCTGAAAGTCATTTCCCCAATGAATCCACCCCACTCAGAAGAAGTGGGGTCAGATGGAAACATGGATGGCAGCCATGAGTTCCAGCACACAAGCCTGATGCCAGTGAGATGGGCTAATCCTACTCCCCCGTGAGTATCAGATGTAGCCCAGGGTCCTACGCAGCTCTTTTACAGAGCAAGGAATTAGCCAATTCTATAAGACATTTGATCCTTTGCACTACTTTGGAATACTTTTGGGGGTGGTTTTGGCAGTCTGTTTGGTTAAAGACACTCTAAAACCAGATTAGGCTGCCTGATTTCATTACTGTGCTAGCACTGTATATCCTTGCTGGCTGAAAACTGTGACATTAATAGCGGTCACTGGGAAGCAGCCTGCCAAACTAGAATAGGGTCATTACAATTTACACCCAACAAAGAAGAAAATGTCTTAAAATACATCCTCAGGAAAACACATCATTAAATGGATAGCACACAAAATAATTCAAGGATTGCATAAACTTAGAATCTAGTCAAATATATATGCACAAAAAATATTTGCTGATCATGTAAGGAACTCTTCAGGAATTTTAGCAGCTTTTTAAAGCATGGTACAGTTATCTGTGAGTCCTCTGTAAACACCATTTGCAACAGTTTATACACATCAGTGACTCATGCAAAGCAGAAGATCACTGCTGCTCCATTATGTATCATTTAGTACTTCATGTGTTTCAGCACCACTGCAACTAATTTTCATTTAACTCAGACAGGACCTGTGACTCAGATCAATACACTGATTTCTTCCCCATTGCCACATAACATAAATAATCTCTGACTATGCTATCTTTCTTTGTCTTCTATGTCCATTTGTCCTCTTCCTTCCACTCATTTCAGTTAAGCATGAAGGAAAATATGTTGGGTGGCTTGGTTTTTGTTGGATTTTGTGTGTGTGTATGTGTTTTATTTTGTTTCATTTTGGTTTGCTTTGCTTTGTTTTTTCCCAGAAGATAAATGCTTTTTACTGTTTTCCATTTTCATGCTATTTATTTGGCTTTATTTCCTACCCTGGTTCCTTTTGTATCTTTAACTGTTTTTCTTCCAAGATTCCTATCCATCTGCCCAGCTCATGCTCCGTCCCTGAGGCTACCTTTTTTCTGAAAAAGTTTGTGATACTCTATTTGTTTCAGATTATAGCTAATCCTCCTCATTCTACATAGACAAAGTGAGGATTGTTAAATTAATATTTAACCAGGCCAGAAACAACTGAGGTCATATAACCTAACTCTCTGAATAATACTGGCCACAGGACTGCCTTGAATTAACTGCCCTCTCAATGGGAGGAGACTTCTAGAAGCACATATGAACTTGATTTAAATGATTCCAGTGATGTAAATCCACCACAACCCGTGATAAACTGTTCCAGAGTTTAATTAACATCTCTATTAAAAATATGTGCTTTATTTGTAGTTTATATTTATCTGCTTCATCTTGCACCAACTGGAGGTTATTAAAGTCTAGTTTGTTTTAGAGTTCAAAAGTCTTTTCATAGTGAGTTTCTGGTTTTGATATAGGTACTTAAGCATTCTTTGAGTTTCACCCTGAGGCAAGTTCTTGAGAACTCTGGTCTTTACTACAGTCCTTCACCTTCTTGACATGTAGACATGAGACCTTGGCACTATATTTTTTCTCTAAGTTCTGTGACCATCTAAAGCCACAGACAATAATTCAGGTTGAATTTTCATTCTATATTGCACTGTTCGCACATCCAAAGAAAAAATTTTGTTTTTCAACAAAGCACCACATTCAGGTGAAAATCATTGTGAAAATTTCCTGCATAGGAGACTGAGCTAGGGAGCAAAACATCACAGCCAACATCTACCATTTATGAATTGAAGTGTTACTACTAGCAGCATCAAGCTGTTCTTACTAATGGCAGGTAATGGTACACCCAAGTATCAAGACACAGATGGTTCTGCATTTACAATCTGTCTTTTTCATAATTTACTTCTTTCCCAAGCATCTCAATATCAGAACAAAGTTTCATATAAGGGCACTGAGAATCATTTTTACATTGTCTTTCACACAGATCATCTTGACAGCCTTATCAAAATATGTACATATGTTTCAGTATTTAAAGATAATTTTTTGATTTTTAATGTTCTTACTTCCTCCGAAAGAACTTGAAGTGAGCTTTACATATTCTGAGTCCATTACAGATATTTAATCACCATATATCTACTAAGATAATCATGAGTGGAAAAAAATTGTATTTGTATACAGCTCCTTGGAACCTCTGTAAACTTTGACACTTGAAATATATCAAAACTGTCTTTAAATAGTGTATCATGGGTTTCTGAACTGAAAAATATCACTTGCTCATAATGTGCTCTGTAGAATATTTTAGATTTTATTCTTTCATATCTGTACATCAAAGCAATATTAAATTTAGAAACAAGAACATAAATATCCCCAGCAGTAACATTCTGCTACTTCCATGAATTGTAAACATTTTAGACAGGAACAAGTTAAGACAAACTAACAGATCCTCCAAGTCTACTGAAATCAGCAAAAGAGCTACCCCAAACTTTAATATCTATGAGCCATACCCTTAAAACTAGGACTGGAATGCTTCATTCACAGGTTTTGAAAAAGAAAAAAAGAGAGAAAAAATAATTCACTGTTGTACAAAATAGCTAGTTTTCCTGATGATTGAAAGTTGTTAGTTTCAAAAAATAAATAAGTAAACCAAAACAAACCCCAAAACTTAACAGCTGAGCTCGGGAAACAAAGAATATGGATATCCTTCTTAGAGAGTGCAGACTCCCCAACCCACAGATCAGAACTGATTCTACTTGTAAGTCTCTACTGCTCACCTTAATACACTCAAATTTTTTTTATATAATTTCTCCCATATGTGCACATGTTTAAAATCAAACTATTTACTTCACTGAGGTGGAAGAGAATTTATTAATATTTCTGGAGCTATGTGATGCCAATATAACATAAATTCTGCATCCTGAGACACTCTGTTGAACTGAGCAATGTTTCTCCTCCTACCTGATTGCCCCTGTAGGACTGAGTCACCTTCACCAAGAGATATCCACATGTGAGTGTTTGTAGGACATGAGGTTCTCATACAGAGCTGTTGCAGTTTGGGTTTGCAAGTGTGTGTGGTTTCACCCAGTAAGACAATCTTCCTAGCAAGGCCTCAAGAAGAATGTGCCGCTTCTTTTGGAGTCTTAATGTGCTCTGCAGAAAGCTGGCTGTTAATTTTTTTTCAGGAAATACCCCAATTTTGCAATACATGAGTGAAAATTGCCAGAAATCTACAACTTCAAGGAGCCTTCAAATTTTTCAAATTTTCAAGCCCTATCAAGTTTTAGTCTGATGATGAAGCATCTGTTCTATAATCCTGCTTCTGTGCTATCTGATAGTGAGTTAGTTTTATTTCATCTTTCAGTCTACATTTCATCTTTATTGTGTGGACATGCCTTATTAAGTTTAAACAAGCCTGGTACAGGGCAGATCCCGTCTCTCACCTCCATTATTTCTGGCTTTCTCTGTGACCTCAGGAAGGCAATTTTATTTCCATACAACCGTACAAATAAACTCGCATACTTTCTCAAACTTCAGGGCCAGAAACATTTTAAAACTAGAGCTGGGAGTTTCTCTGGAAATTTACCAACTTATTCTGGAATAATTACTTCAATAAATTCCAGTAGCTTCACAAATGTGGGCACACCCTTGAAATGGAGACAACAATTCTGCAGTAAGGGGTAAATTCCACAGCAAATCCTCTCCATAAATTACTGCCTCAGCAAGGATATCACAATTCCTCTACATCTACACATCTGATTTCATTTTTAATATCTGCCAAAACATTTTGAATGGATATTTTTGATATGAGATTTTTTTTCCTCCTTTGTTGTTCTTATGGTATTAATTCTGGCCTGTTCCTTTTTAAAACTATTTGAGAATCCTCACCTAGAAAGGTTCAACAATTCAAGACATTATTATCATAATTACTCTTGTATTAACTGGAAATTTTATTTGCTGTTTTCATGACAGTAAGAACAAACTGGCTGTATTTGCTGTTTTTATATCAATAGTGTGGTCTCTTTCTACAATAATTATTTTATTTTTCAACACTTCTATTATTTTGGAAATAGTTTAGCTGTCTTTTGTGTAATTGGTTGCATTCCACACCCAGTTTGCTCACCTTTCATAGCATTAATTTCTGGACTCCTTCCTGATGTTTTTCTAAGCATTTTCAGCAGCTAAATAATATTTTTAAAAACTAAAAAAAAAAAAAAAAAAAACACCACCTTAAAAAAAAAAACAAAAAAAAACCACAAATAACAGAAACTTTTTTCTTCCTGAAATTGTCATAAACTTATATAAACAGAACAATGTGACAAGTATGCAGTAAAATAAATGATAGCAAAATTTTGCAAGCATGCACATGTCTGTATGTGCACATGGGTATTTGCCAGTACCAGTGCCAGTGAATACACTGGTAATGATGACATTTTACCATCCCAAAGTCAAAAACGTTAGTTTTAAGGAAATTGCACACAGAACATCTCGAGAATATTTTCCCTTGATCAAAGTTGATATTTCAGTCAACCATTGAACCAAATGAAAATCATTTACAGAGAGGATGACTCAGAGCAGTGAAAAAAAGTGAAAGGTGTTATTAAAATGTGATCAAAAGGAAGAAGTGTTGGCAGTGCATTTAAAGGAGATATGATGAGGTAGCTTTTAATTTCTTTATCTAAAAGTATTTTAAAATCTTGCCATCAGGGTGACCATCCTTCTCCTGTAAGCATTTAAAATCTTTACAGGATCAAAGGCCGTATACACTGTATACCCTGAGATCTGAAGAACACAGGAGACGCTGGGGAGAATGGGAGTCATAGTAGTGCAGTGGGAATTCATCTATCATTCTGTAATTTGGGGAAGTGCAGAGCACAGAGTTTGGTGTTACATTTCCTGCTGATGCTGAGTCCCTCCACCTCCTGCTTGTTGGCTTCCTCCTGCAACCAGAAGCTGCAGCACTGCTGGCAGCCTTGCACTACAGACTTATCATGACAACTGCATCTGAATCACTTGCAAGTCACAGCTGAAAGGCTGCAAGCTTCCTCACCCCAGGCTATGAGATATATGGAAGGATTTAAACAAAGCTGGTTTCAAAGGCCAGAGTAACTTTGGTCCTGATCCCTTTGGTCTTAGTGTAACTCCAGAGAGCTGAGTAGTCATAAAGCACAAGCGGTATAATGCATTTTTTATATCTTATCCGGTTTTACCACTTAAAGCAGTAGAATTAAAAAGCAATCAACCAAAAAGTAGTTCTTAATCACTACTCCTTGGTAGGGTGGGAAAGGGCAAGAGAAATGAAACCATTATGAATATCAAACTACCCAAGGTCTCATTAAATTAATATGATCTTCTACAATGCTTTAGCTATTGGCCCATCTCAGTGCCTTCAGGGATCTCCTCACATGTGGCCCTCACCTCTCCACTCCCAAATCACTCACTGCCTCCTCTGGAGAAAGAGGCATTTGAGGACATCTCTCTCAGGCACCCTCAGGAGAATATGTCACAGGTGGCAGAATGCAGGGCTTGCACAGAGAAAGTCAGGACTAAGAATCACGCAGGGCTTCCTCCACAGGCCAAGAAGCATTCCCAAAAAAAGATGCTGTAGAGCTGCAGGTCGTTCTCCTTTGCACAGAGCTGGGATGTTCTTATGAATCAGAGGACAGTGCACCACCAGACCCTAGACTGAAATGTGAAATGAAGATAGCCCATCTTGCTTACAGATAACTTCTTTGGACCGCGATCACAGCATAAGATGAGAGCACAGTGCTCAGTCCAGGATAATTTGTTCTTCACCATACTGTTCATTCAAACTGCTTCTCATTCTTGAGTTGCCCATACATTTCTGAGGTTACCTTTGGGTCAGCACTCGGCTGGACCCTGGGACAAACACAAATAATAGGGACTGACATAATTCCCGATCAACCAAGGAGGATATAGGATATCTGCCCAGCTTGAGAGGGAGTCTCTGGGCTTACAGAATGGCAGAAATATATTATTTCCCTTAAGAGACCTTTTCAGGAGATTTTCACACGTATTTCCTAACCAATATCACATAAAATTTTACCATGGGAAGGGAAAACCTGGGGAATTCTAATAACCTGGAAAATCCTGTTTAAGTCTTCTGAGCTTAGGGCATATTCATGTGCATATAAAATATTCTTAAAAGATGGGTGTATGCATGGAACAACTACATCAGATTATACACACTTCCACCTCCTACGGAAGCATATATGCAAAAGAGGGAGACTACATGTGAAAGAGAGAGCTACTATTGTCTGCATCAAGATAGACACAAGTTTCAGGAAATTATTTTGGCACGAGACTTGGAATACTAAATTGAAATGTAATGATAAAGCACAGAACCATGACACATCTTCAGTTCAGATAAGGCTGCACAGCATAAAACTGTAGAACGCTGTTTTTCCGCCACGGCAGGTGGCTACAGATTCCTGCCAGACAAATGACAGCTAACAGACAGCAGCACTTAGAGAACATAAATCACTCTAACCAATTGTAATATTCAGAAATTCTAACTAGTAAGAGCTCAAGTTACTCTATGGGTGGGCAGAACAAAACAGACTTTGAAATCCATCAGGAAGTACAAGACTTAAAATATGGGAACAGGACTGATTTTTCATACTAATTGAAGAGCCCTCTATCTTGCCATCCTACTGAAAGGAGCAGCTACTTAGTGGGAAACATGTGGAAACGTGCTTCAGCACACTGCACACATAATACTTCGAAATTAAAATTTGCTTTAGGAAGTTGGTAATTTAAAGCAGATAAAAAACTTCTTTCTAGTAAAGTGGATAGTTCTATTCACTTCAACCAACACATGTGGCAACCAAAAAAATAAAACCAGAAATTCCCTATGTTTTCCACCTTTTGTAACTTAAATACTTTCAAATGTCCTAAGTAATTAAAGTTAAAACACTTACATATTTTATTTTCCAGCATCTGTGTTGCCTGTTCAGTGATTATATTGTGTCACCCATGTCATAAACATAAGCATCTTCATTTTGTTCTACATCTCTCACTTATGAAGAGAAGCTTTTAATCCAAATAAGAATTTAATGCATTTTTAATACATTTTAATACATTTTCTGAGGAAAAGAAACAAAAAGACTAAATTAAACTGAGGGATCACAATTAAGCCAGAATTTACAGCATACTATATCTTTTGTTTGAGCAAACACATTTTTATAAAAGAAGCCCCAGACATAATCCCTGCATTTAATGAAAATATATAGAGATTCCACCTTAGACAGAACCCACTTCTTTACCTATGGATTATGAAACAGTTAGGATGTCAAGCACAAGCCAACTTGTGGCTTTCAGGAATTTTGTGAGGATTTATGTGCTGGGATTTTCTCCGCTATGATCTGTTACATGAATTCATGTTTTCTTTGGAAGCATCTCTTGAGGCTTTGGACTGTGCCACCCCGGCAGGACTTTGTATAACATCAGGGCATATGAAGAGCAATTCAATGAGAAAGGAAGTGTCAGATTACTAAAAATTTGTGCTTGCTCTAGTTATCACCCATTTACACTCCCTGAATAGTGAGAAGTCAGAGAAAGGAACTCTTTGAAGAAAACTCAGCAGTCCTATCACTGTGAGGACAGTGGGAGACTTAACAGTGGGAATTGTAGGAAATGTGGAAAGAATAAGTCCTCCAGCAAAATCAAACAAGTCTGGACTTGTCAAAACTTGTATTTATTTTTTGCAAGTAATGGAGTTTTCAAATATTAGAATTTTTTTTTTCAAGTAAAAATGTCAAAAAAAGCAATTGGGCAAATTTAAGAACCAGTTTTTGAAATTAATTATCCTTTATGTAACTTACTATATCTCCACTTTCTATGCTATTTGTAAAAATAACAAAATCATCATAATCATCATGCAGAGAGACTCCTTTGTTCCTTTTCTCCCTGTTGTGCTGAAAATAATTTCCAGATATCAAAAACAATATATTTCATATTACTATCAACAAAAAAATGCTTATATATCACGGTACCTACTAGCTAGTTTTGACAGTTGTCCTTTTTTCTGGGAGTAAAGGTATGTCCTTGATACAAAAAAAATAATGGGCAAGTTCTCAGTTCCCTGGCAAAGCATAATTCAAGCAATGGGAAGTAGAGCTGCAAATTCTGCACCAGTTAGCCCTTAATCCGAAAGCTTTTTTTACCACATCTTTTTCTGCAGTGCTGTACCACTGTAGCATTCATTCTATTCATTCTGCTATTTATTTTAGATTTGCTTCACTATTTCTATTGTAGTGGTCATCAATTCTCTGACATCAAAAATGCTGTCAGCTACATGAAAGTCACCTCACCATGCCCACACCTCCCAACAGCCACACTATGGGGCTATGTGCTATGGTATTAAAGACCCTTTTGTTCTGTAAATGGACTTCTACAAAAGGAGTTGTTACTACTTACAGCAGTAGTAACAACTACTTACAGCAGCAGTAACTTGTTGCTACTTAGGGTGAAGTTTTCCCGCACTGATGGCTATGGTGTAGCCTCATAGAAATACCCGAAATCTTTCTAGCTGATTCTGCTGTGCCAAATCCACAGCAAGGGAGAGGCTTTGGCCTCTTCAGAGAAAGTGTTCTTTAAGTTCCTTTGCCCTCTTCAATCTCTCCAGAGTCAGTATGCAATTGTACTTTTCTTGTTCCTTGTATTCAGGAAACTTTAAGAATGTAGGTAATTATAACTAATAGCCCCACTTCCCCCTGCCTGAAAGCATTCACAAGGGACCAGCCATATCTGTCAAAAATGTTTAAAAATCAAGCCAGACAATACTCAAATATGAGTTTAAATGTGATCTCAGCTGTAAACTTTGTCTTCTAAAATAGCTGTAAAACAATACTGTTACACAGTTTATAAAGATTCTCAAAGTCTCACAAAGCACATTTTACAAATTTTTTACAAAATAAATTATCAAATCTTCCAAACTCAATGGAAGTTATCCAGCCTTCAGTCTATCCCACAAGTTCAGCAAGTAACATGTAACCCACACAGCTAGAACAGACTGATTCACATCCATTCTTTACAGCTGAGTTAAGGACCTCCTTTTCTTTCATTCTTGTGTTGTCTCCTATATATATCAGCATACTTCACATATAAAAAGAACTCCTTTGAGATGGATTAACTCCCACATGAGATTAATACTAATATATACACATATGAAGCATGAAAGAGATGAAATAGCAGCAAACTAAAAAATACCAGTTCAGATTTATCCTCCTCTAACTAGGCAGAGAAGTCATCCCCCATGAAGTATTTTATGGCCTGTAATTTAAAACCTCCAGAGGTACATCAAGTAAGTATATTGCTAGTCATTCATCATTTGAAACAGTAAGAATGTCCAAGGTATATTTTTTATTTATATGGTAGGAGAATGTTGAATTTTCAAATGGCGATAATCAGCTGTGAAACAGTGGCACTTACTCTCACTATTTCTTCCCTTCTATAGAGACACAATTAACACAGATGTAGCAAAATTTCATTATGCCTGAATATCAGACATAAAATAATCTTTTCAAGGGATATTCAGGCTTGACAACACTCAAATTAATTTCACATATACATATTTGTCTATTGTAGATACCACTTTTAATCATGAGGATGTAACAATGTCATTCACCAGTGCACCATTCTGCTTAAGAGTGCTGACAAAGCACTTCCAGTGTAAATTGCTGTGGTGGCTTAGCAAAACTGGGAGCTCCAACTGTCTGTTCCACTTCTTTGAAAGAAGAGTCCCTCAAGGGAGATCAACAACAAAGTCTCTGCCGCTTTTTGCCAAGTCTGGCATTTTGATAACCCATTTTTATACACAAATCAAGTGAAAGAAACTGTGTCAGGAGAGGTTTAGGTTGGGTATTAGGAAAAGGTTTTTTCACCCAGAGGGTGTTTGGGCCCTGGAACAGGCTCCCCAGGGAAGTATTCCCAGCACCAGCCTGACAGAGTTCAAAAAGTGCTTGTACAATGTTTTCAGGTACATGGTGTAGTTCTTGGGGTGTCCTATGCAGGGCCAGGAGTTGGACTCAATGATCCCTGTGGGTCCCTTCCAACTCAGGATATTCTATGATTCTATGCTTCTAAGAGGTAGGTCTGGACAGAAGCCCCTGATGCTCTATTCCTTCTGTCTCCATTGGGAGAACACAAGCAGTTAGCTGAGAGTGGTGTGGTGGTGTTGTGGAGGTGGGCCTCAAGATCTGTGTGAGTTCATCTGTGTGGTTTTCAGTGCTACCTCTCTTCTCTTGCATCCACTAAGTCTTCAACTTTTACCAACTTTCTGCATTTTGTTTACATACCAAATTTGCTGGAGGCTGTTATCTTTGTTCTCCCTGCCAGAAGAGAGGGGAAAAAAAGAACCTTCAGCTATTTTTCTGCTCTCATTTCTAAGACTCCTTGATCATGAAATATTTAAACTTTTTCCCACAAGGTATCAAACAACATTATCATTATCTTTAATTACAAACTAACCTGGTTGTATTTTTATAATTAAAGGGAAGTAAATAACATTTAGAGTTTAACTGTGAGCTTCTGTGAAAGGCAGTGGTTAAGTTAAAACACTTATTGGAAATACAAAATACTATTCACAAAAGATGAAGATGAAATGGCCACAACGACAGACAAATGTGAATCATATCCACAGTACCTTCTATTTCAACATGAGTTTCTGCATGGTTTCAGCATGAAGAAAGGGCCTAGCTCTAAAAAGTAGTTGGGGTAACCATATCATGACCCTAAAATACAGCTTTGAGCAGAACTATATTTCTTGTGAAATTGGGATGAAAATTGCTGTTGGCACATCCTTAATTAAAAGGTAGCTATCAAAGCCTTTTAAACCAGGGAGATTACCAGTTCCCAAAATGTAAAGCTTATGCTCTCCTCCTTCTATTCAGTCTTCCAACACACATTTCTGTTTCCAAAGTGTGTACACTGAGGAAGAGGCACGTGAAAGCTGTGAATATCAAAATGGCAGGATGCATTTAGCATTCACATGATTTTCAGAGGATTAAAGACCCAGTGAGTGGTACAATTATTTACACTAATCCTGTCCGTTTCGAAGTGGCCTGACACGCTGCTCCCTACAAGCCAGGCAGAAGGAACTCAGCAGCACACAGTGGCTTGCTGCCTTTCCCACAGGATGGCAGGCAGTGTCTACTTCCCGGCTCAGGGTGAGTCTCTGCCCCACTACACAGCCCAAGCCGAGGGCAGCCAGCACTCACTGAGCAGTGAGTCAGGGGCAGCATCCATTCATGCAAGCAGAGCCCCAGGGAGCCTGCACAGGCTTGGGACAGAAGGATGAAGGGCTTTCTGCTGAGCAGGATATACATGCAAGCTGGTTTTCAGCAAAGGAGTCAACACCCCAACAAAACTTCTGTGTGATCTGAGCCAGGCAACACTGAGCTGAACAGCAGGGCTGAAGGAAGAGCAGATGTGCAGAGCTAATCTACACATCATGTTGATACAGCCCAAAACTGCTGGCAATTAAGTAAATTTTCCATAGTTGGCTAAAAGGTAAGCTTTTAACAGTGTGAAAATTTGCAGCAAATCAATAACATACACAAACTTATTTGCAGCGCTAAGGACCTTAGGAGGTTCTTGCATCAGAACCTTTCATTTTATTTTACAAAAATAGTGTCTTTACTATAGTACTTGCTATTTGTAATTATGTTTTTGAGTTACTGTAACATTATGCAAGGTCCTATACCTTTCAAGGTTGTTCTGCTGTAAATCTTGCCCGAAAATGTAGCACTAATCTGTAACTCTGTGCATTTTCATAAATACCACAGCAAACCTCTTAATTGCAGTTTATCATCTTAATGCATATTTCAACACATTTTCATCTGTGTTCACCTGTCACTCTGCCCACTGACTTTCTCTGTGCTAGAGATCTTCTCCAGTCATTTAGCATCTTCCACTGGCTTTCATTCTTAAAGTAATGTGTGGGCCAACAACAGTTTTCATGAACCTAAAGTCTCTATGTAATGGGATTTGGCCTGTGCCTGCACACTCCCATCAACACAATGAGTCTAGGAAATAAGTCTATTTGAAATCGCACGACAATGCCTCAAAAGACTCATATTTGATACATCCGGACTGTAGTGGTGTTCTGAGGGTTCCTGAAGCCATATCTGTCATCAGGTATATCCTGAACCCAATGCTGGCTAAAGTATTTTTTTTCCTGGTAGCATAAATAGCATGAACAGTGCTGGACACTTCACTATTCAGACAGGTTTACAGAACAAAAACCTCCTGTTTTCAATCAGCCAAAATTCTAACACCATCAAGCACCTAGTCTTTGAGTAATTAGATCTTCTGCCAGGTACAGCACACAGCTTTGTGATGCAGGGCACTAGGAAACAGGTTGGGCTCTCTGGGTGAACAATGAACAGTTGTCCTGTGCATTTACTGGGAGGTAGTAAGACCTCCCCTTGTCCCTTGGATATAGGAATCTCAGAGATATCAGATGTCCCATTATTGCCTCCTTACTAGTGTTTGTTCATTCATTTTTCTGTGGCTGATGAGGAGGTATAAAATGAAATAATACTTATTCTTTATTTTTTAATTATTTATGTATATCTACCCAGGAGAGATAGGAAGGGAACTAAAGAGCACATGTATAAAATGGATTGTTCTAGCTGTTCCCTTATCCCAGTAAGGTGCTTGTTCATCAACACTGCTAATGTAGGTTGGATAAATCACAGGAATAATTGCCTCACAAATGCCCAGCAATGCAGATTTTCTTTCTCCAACCAGAATATCTCCAGGTAGCAGTTGACAGAAGTGCTTGCTATTCAGCATGACAGAACTGAGGGCAGCAGGTATCAGCAAACCTGCTTCCCATCACAGTTTAGCTCAGGAGATGACACAGCTATTAAAATTAGCACCTGGTGTTGATATAATGCCAAGTTCGTAGGCAAATCTGCACGTTATCCCACCAGCCCCTCACTGAATCCTCTAGAGGGGAAGCCAAAGCTCTTGATGTTGGTGGCCTTTCTGCCTCCTGCAGAAACAGACACTGCAAGAAAGTGCTGCTCTTCAGCAATGGCTGTAACTCAGGTCATAGAGTGAGGTAAGGTTGGGCATAGCATTATGTGCTTTATTGAATTTAAGCTGTTGGCATGTTACAAACACTTTCCAGCACGTGAAAGGGAAGGTCAAACAGGTTCTTCCATTAGACTCTGTCAAGAAATTTGAATACTGGCATGGTTTATTTGGCACAAAAGATACCTCTGTA
Source organism: Notiomystis cincta (assembly GCA_013398075.1). Taxonomy (NCBI): domain Eukaryota; kingdom Metazoa; phylum Chordata; class Aves; order Passeriformes; family Notiomystidae; genus Notiomystis; species Notiomystis cincta. The sequence goes on along the minus strand of VZRX01019219.1, from coordinate 151,270 downwards.
GGAAGCCCAGTGCCTAACCAGGGCTGGAGAAGTCAGTGTAGGTGCAGTGTACCAAAATGTGGGTACTGACAACTGTACAGAACAGGTACTTATGGCTGATTGGATGATTCATTTTTCCTTATCTGAACAAACACTACTTTGGGGACAGACATACAGAAGCTGATTTATTCACTTTAAGTAGGCAAAACCAGGAAGGATCGGAAGGAAATAACAGCAAACCATTCTCAGAAATCTTTTCATACATGTTTTTCCTGTGGAAGTGATGAGTGATACTTTGTGAATCTTTCACTGATACCAGTACCAAATAAGTATCACGAAGTTATAAGTGTTTTAGTCCTACTACAATCTTTTGCAGAAACAGTCACTGCCATTCCGTAACTGTCACTTTTTCACAATGGAGGATACAAGATGTATTCTTCTAAAAAATTGTGTTTAGTTTTGGTCTCTACTACACAAAAAAAGAGATGTGAACAGGTTGGAGAAGGGCCACAAAGATGATCAAAGGACTGGGAAACCTGCCATATGAGGAAAGACTGAGAGAACTGGGCTTGTTCAGCCTTGAGCAAAGAAGGCTTAGGGGAGACCTTATCATCATGTTCCAGTATTTAAAGTGTTGCTACAAAGAAAATGGAGACCGCCTTTTTACAAGGAGTCGCACAGAAAAATAAGAGGTAATGGGTACAAGTTTCTCCTGGGGAGATTCCAATTGGACACAGGAGGAATATTTTTCACAATGAAAAAAATTAGTCACTGGAATAATAGCTCCAGGGAAATGGTGGCTTGCCCAACATTGGACAGTTTTATGATTTGGTTGGACGGGGTGCTGGGCCATCTTGTCTAGGCCATGCTTTGGCCAAGAAAGGTTGGACCGGATGATGCTTGAGGTCCCTTCTAACCTGGTATTTTATGATTGATTCTATGATTGAAAATAACTTCTGACAATGGGTGCTACAAAGCAGACTGGTTTTCAGAGGCCTGAGATCTCCTCTGTGTTCACCACTCCTGTCTCACAGGACCCATTTTGTCATCCTCTCCCTCTTTTAGAACATACAGATTATCTACTGAATACTCAAGTCTGCTCTGAGAAGAAGCAGGTGTTTCAAAACATAGGGAAAAAGATGTAAAAACATAGAGAGTTTCAAGACTCTGCTACTTCTTCTACTAGAGAAGGGAGCCTCTGCAAGTAACATCTGTTCTGGCTTGCAGAAGAAAGGCAGGGACAGGGCAGGGCCAGATGCTGCAGGTTAGGAGGCACAGAATCAAGGTTCTGTGTTGTGGTCACTGTAAACTGTTACATTGACACAGCAGCAGCACCTAAAATTTCTGAAAACACTTGCTACTGATAATGGTGACCTCAGTAGATAATTCAGCATTACCTCACAGATCTGTTCTCATTTTGTAGCTTATTGTAGACTGCATCTTCACACAGTTCCTGCTTGCAAAAGGAGCCCAGTGGGGCAAGCGGCTTAGTGTAGACATTCACCATGATCTCATGGAACATACCAGGAATCCAATATATCTCATAGATCATGGCACCCTTCAATTGCTAGTTATTACTACTAAAACTTACTACAAAATCACAAGTGTTGGCATAGAACAAATTTTCCCTCTTTATTTCAGTATGAGAACTTGTGGGTATCAAATAAAAGAAGTCACGAGGTCCAGAGTAAACAAAAGAAGGAATTGCTTCATCCAGCATGATGTTAAGTTGCAGAACAATGGGGGCATTATCATGTTACTGATGGTTTTGGCCATGCTATGAAATTCAGTTCATTCCTTGATAAAAATGTATGTTTAATAAACAAGTACAAGGAGTAGGTCAGAAGCTGGGATATATCATATAAATAATGGTTTGGTTCATTCCTTGATAAAAGTATGTTTTTAACACCAGAGTACATAGAACAGGTCAGAAGCTGGGATATATCATATAAATAATGGATCTGCATTTCTATAGCTTTTTCTGTAGCTCAACATTTTGAGAGCAAGTATGTCACTCAAAAATAAATCAAGAAATGTAGAAATTTGTCATGCAAGAGCATGTTCCACAGAATAAACAGGCTTCTAAGAAATTACTTTTCAGTGGAAATTCAGAGTCATCTTTACTTAGTCTTTATAGTCTGTTGTTTTTTCCTGTTTTTCCATTGTTTTCAAATATTTTTTCCATAGCTCACTGCTTTCAGAAGAGCACGAAGAGCTTTAAGGTGGGGACAAGTGCAAAAATGTATCTAGGGAAAATATACTGAAGCTTTGTAAGTCATGAGCTAGGAAATGTGTGTCAAAGTAGATACAAAACTCCAGACTAAAAACAGATGAATGTCAGAAGAAGAACATCTGCTTTGAAAAAAGTTGGCAGCAAGTATCAGCTGAGCCTGATCTCTTTTATAACCTCTGCTCTTTCATTTATATTTTTCCTTATTCTTTTGGTAATTTTATGGCTGTGTCTAAATATGGAAGATTTCTTAAGGACAGTAGGCTAAAGCTGTGAATATTTCATACAGGAAAAGTGTAGTTTATCATCTCTAACAAGGAAACAGGAAAAAAAAAAGAAAAATAGCAAATTTATCAACTCTTTCAAAGTAGAATATGTGAAGAAAAAAAATGACGTATGTATTGCAACTGGGACTGCAGACAATTGCTTCGGGATTAGATCTAGTTACTACTTCTCACACACTGATTCTGGTCAGATGTCTTCTTAATGATAGTGCTATTTATCAAAGCTACCTATTTAAGAGTGGTGACAATCTTTATATATTCTTGTCTTTAATTTCTTCAAATACACCTACTCTTCTCTGGGAGGCAAAACTCAGCCAAAAATTACACTAATGCAGCTCTACAAGTCAGTTACTATATCATCATCTGAAGACAGGTTCTTTATGTCTGAATACCCAAAAATAACATGCAGGCTTCAACACAGAAATATGCATTTATTTATGTCCCATTGACTGTCTCCTATTTGAAGATAAGGACATATAAGCACTTTGCTATACAGATGGAATTAAAGAAATTTCAACTCTCTCCCCCTTTTGACTTTTAAATATGATTATAAGTTTTTGAGTGACTAAGATTAGACTTTTGGATGCAGAGGGAGTAAGTGCCCAGAGTTTGCAGTCATTCCATTAGGAACTTAAATTGCTCAGGGTAGAAACTTGGATATTTGTTTGCAGTACGTGTACTATGGAATATAGGATTTCATATAGGCAGTACAAGATATTTCATTTGAACTACTGAAGTGAGCTCTCAGAGGCCAAAGTAATGACAAACAAAGGAAAGTAGAATTGCGTCATTAAGGTCTGTAATAATATAATTCACAGGAAACTATAGGTATTATTTGAGCATCTTGACTACTGCATTTCTTCGAGTCCATACTTTAACTAAATAGGTACTGAATCAAAGCTCTGGTATAAAAGAATCTTTTATAAAACAATTTCAAATAAATAACTGTCAAAAAACCTCCAACTATTTCAAATAAAGCACTGACTGAAAAGAAGTCAGTAAACTTGTTCTTAGATTGTTCTTGATTACTTATGGGGAAAATAAAGATTGGGAGAGAGGGCCAATTCTGCTTAAGATTGTCAGAAAAAAGGGAAGAGGGAGGGAGAAGTCATATAAGATCTGTGAAATAGACTGAGAGTGTTTTATTTAAATAGGGAAAATTCAGAACTATGACGTGAGAATAAAGGGCAAAATTGAACAAATGCTTGAAGATAGAAGCGTGGTTTGAAGTGTCTCTATGATCAGATGTGTATTTATAAACAACATTTTGTCTAAAATAAGAACATTATTTTTATTTGCAACTAACTTTATGATCTTTTATAGAGTGTTTTGCTAAAGCTTTCTTAAGGGAATGCTTCGGAAACTCTGTGTTTTGATAACAGCTAAGCAGGTGTCCAGCTATGATCTCTACTCCGGATCACTGAATTGCACATCTCAGATTTGCTTCTCCACTCCCTTTCTTCCCACTTAGCCTGACTTCAATGCATCTTCTGTAGAACAGTTAGAATTAGATTTGGAGTTTTGGGGCATTTATACTGCTTTTTTTGCAAAACATGATATCTCATGGATGAAACCTTAGCATGCTTTAGGAGTAAAGGTTGGATAATAAAGTGCTTTCAAAAGAAGGATGTGCTACAAGGTATATAATTTTCCTTTAAAGTAGGATGAGAATACAGTACTTCAAAAATACCCACTGGCTTCTGAAATACAAAATTGCAAAATCATCTAATCTCTTGTTCCTGCTACAGGAGCAATATTTCTAATCAAGCTTCAGCAGCCTTGGGGATGTCAGTTCGCTGACTCAACTCCACCAGCACCTGTGGAAAGAGTGCTATTTTATTGAAGTTTGCAGGCTGGTGCAGAGCTTCACCCACCCTAACAGGCAGAAAATCACAGTGGACCATGTCAGTACGAGAGAAAAACTCCATGTAGAAGAGAGAAGAAACTTTATGGTTTTGTTTAATGAAACAATAAAAAACAAAGATGCAACAGAAGCTTCTTTCTTCCTTTCTTGGATGTGTGTGAGGACAGGTAAGGGCTGCGAGACTTCAGTGCACAGTAAAGTCAGAAGCACACTATTGCCCAAGGGATGCTTGCTATTCTTATTAATCTTCAAGAACACTTTCAGTACAGAAACTTTTGAAGTTTCAGAACCAGATTATTTCAGTTTGGAATTCATGCAGAATTGTTTTGCATTATTTCAGGTATGGTATTACAATTATTTTTACATTATTCTAAAGGGATAGGAAAACATACTGAGGAGAACTGGATGGCCATACAGCATAAAGTGACACTATTCCTTTGATTTAATTTTAGCTAAAACTTACACAACTGAGGATCTAACACAGTGAGAAAAAGTAACTTGCCTCCAGTCATAGCCATGTAATAGAACCAGGAATAAAACCACAATTTCTGACTCCCAATCACAGGTAAATTAGCTATTACTTCCTACAAGGTGCATCTACATTTTCCTTGAGGACAACCTCAAAGCCAAATTCCAAACCTTCCACGTTATCTAGATGTGGCAATGCCCGTGAGGCGTCCCTTAGAGTGATCCACCTGGTAAGCCAAGAACTAAAAATCTCCATTTTGCTTAGATCTTAAAACACTCATAAGGGAACAAGTCAAAGCTGTTTCCTATGAAGACCCATGAGGGGAAAAAAAAACCAGGCAAACTGCAATAAAAATTCAGGACCAAAGACAGGAAAAACAAAGCTGTTTTCTCCTCCCGAGTCATGACGTCAGAGACCTGCTACTGCGTAACACATAAATGGCAGACAGAATTTTCCTCCCTGAAAGTCAACAACTAAAGGAACTACATCCAAAGCTAGTATTAACTAGAGCAAGTTGCTCTGCCATTCACTATGCAGTGCTGCAGATTAGGGTAAGTCTGATGACACACTAGGTGATAACAGTGAGCCAGTTTTTCAGGAAATGCCAAAGGGACTTGATTTTTCTGCCTAAAGGTGCTGTATCTGAAGTTCTTAACAAACATGACTCTCAAGGAGCTTTCAAGTGCTGTAGCAGGAAGTGGGAGTAGGTATCAGTAACACCTGGACTAACAACACCCATGTGATACAGCAGAATCAGGATGTTAGCTTTTATCGGGATGGCAATGGAGATAAAGCAGGATGTTGGATTTGAGTGTTCTAAAGCATCTCTTCTGACCACAGGACCGACTTGCCTCATGGAAAAACATCCCCCTAATGCTTTAGGAGAGTGATAATCAGCACTTCTGACATCAACGGGGATCAGGATAGACAAGCATTGCTTCAGAGATAGTGTTGATCTGCCATAAAAGGTTCTGAAAATGATCTTCCACCTCTATAAATCAGCATCTCACCACTTATCATCAGGAGACAGCAGCCCTAGGTGTGCATGATGAAAGCTGGTAACGGCACTGATGCTGCTGATGTGATATTTATAACAGGATATCCAGCATTTATTTATGTCACACTTAAGGAGGCTGCAGGAAGCACAAACAAAGGGCTGCATGGCCAGTGTGCGGGCTGTAACAATGGCACTGCTTCTCCTGTGATGATTCTTGACCTCCTCTCTGAACGTCTGTTGGAGCTTCTATGTGCTGAGGGAAAGCAAAGGGAAGAGGTGCAGGGAAGAGGTGCATGCAGCATGTATATAAAGCAACATGATAAAGCATCTGATGTATGTGATACAAGTGTATAAGGCATAGCTTGAATATTAGATATATTAAGCATGGGGCAGGGGTACAACCTCCTTTATTTGGTTTGATTGTTTTTTCCACAAAGAATTTTTCCCAAGATTTAATTATATTTAAGAAACATCTCCAGAAAGTTCTTATTTCTATCAACTGACCATCTTTTATGGCTTTGACCCAGTTAAGCACTTTGGCTATGAATAGCAGCCCTGGACTTTGTTCTGTTTCCCTAAAAATTCTTAAAAAGTAATCTAAGAGCCTGAGATCTCCACATGGTAATAAGAGAAGGATAAACCCATTAAATTTTTCTCAAGGAAGATTCTGTCTAAATTTAGAAAAATTTAAGCAATTAATTAGGAAGACAGGATCTCCCTCTGCAGGACTTCAGAGACACCTCTCTGGTTTCATACAGGAACCACAAGTGCTTCTTCCAGAAAAGCTTTTTAGATACCTAGAGAGTGAGTAAAAGTTGGGTTCCCAGTTTCAGTAACTTCAGATCTCTTCCTACCCCAGTAATTTCAGTGACTAGAATCAAGAATCTATAGAGGAAACTGATGGATTTCAGACCACTAGTGCTTGAATGCCTTGCTGGATTAGTGACTACAAGAGAGAGCATGAGCTGATGATCAAAAATTGTAAAAGTGAAGTGTTGTCTCAGGCAGGTTCTGTTTCTGGCTCTGGTACTAGCCTGTTCTATGCCTTATACAAATCACAATATTACCCTCATTTTATGTAAAGAGAAAAAATCATTATCAGCTTTTGGAAAAATATTGAACTATAGAGACAATTGCTATTACACACACCTGGCCAAATTGTGAGGAGCCATAGGAAAAGAAATTGCACATCGTTCAGGCTGACAGACTCCACAGTGAAAAGTAGTGTCATAGGTGCAAAATGCAATGTTTAAACTTTAGAAGGTTAAATTGGCAATAATTAACCTTACTTCTCTTTTTTGTATGTAGGAAAGAAGGATCAAGGACGTTTAATGAAACCATCAGGACTTGCTTTTGCTTAAAATCCAGAGAAATAAAAGGTACTTTCTGTGAATAGCATTGTTCTTAAAGCACCATTGAAATTAAAGAGATTATTTAGTTTTGTACAGCCCACCCACAAATTTTATTTCAATGTAAGCATTTCTAGTTTTACCGTGAAATCAACAAATGGTATCTTATAAAAAAGCTTTCTGGTGATACAGGGTTTTATGTCTAAAGAGCGCAAATTAATGGTAAAACAGAAGTAAGCAGCCTGGATAATTTCCTTTTATTTGTAACAGATGCAAATGGAAATTAGAGAAAGAGAGAAATTTATGGTTTGTTCACATTTTTTCCAGTGATGTATACCTGAAAGTCAGATTCATCACCTTCACTACACTCCTTTGTATGTGCAACACCTCTTCTCCATCTCAGTTACATCTCAGAACATCCCCTAAAGGCCGGCCTGGACCAATATTTAAACTCTGTCCAACTAGCAACAAAATTACATTCTACAGCGCCCTTTGTAAGGTTCTCGAGACTTTCTGGAAATGTCCGCTGCCACCTGCGGGAAGCAGAGCGCTCCTCGCCGGCCCGCCGTGCGCCATCCCGCCAGCAGAAGGCTCCCTGTGCCGCCGAGTGCCGCGGCAGCGGCGTCCCCGAGCGGCGCGGGCGGCGGGGCGGGAGCGCGCAGCAGGAGTGGCCGGGCCGCGCACCGCAAGGAGAGGAAGGAGCCTGCAGCCCGCACACGGGGAGCAGAACCAGGGATCGCTACCAGACACTTTATCCCGCCGCGCTCGGCTATCCAGTACCCATTATCCGTTGATTGTTTGCTTTTGTTTTAACGCTCAAGGCAACTGTGTCTAGCATATTGCCTCTTTTTACTTTTGCCTTTTAAATGAATTCTCGGTTACTCGGTGTGCAAATACTTGCATGAGTCTACCAGTTGACTGGCTCGTATCACTTTCATCTGCACATGTGGTATGCCCAAAGTATGGGGTATGCGTGGATGGGAACTTCAGTGACATCTTCAATATGGCTGATTATTCTAAAAGCCATCCTGCTTGATATCTGTATGTTTTATTAACAGCTGAAGTACAGAGGGCTGAATTAATCTCTGTGCCAAAAGCTAACTTATCCTCGGTTCACAGAATATGAAATTCAATAGTACATTTCTTCTGCCTTCCCTCTGCAGTGCAAGAGAGAAAGTCACAGCAGTGTTGAGGATTCCCCTGCTTGCCAAGGCTACGCAGGACCCTCCAGCAATCCTCGGGACCAGGAACTGCAGCACAGAGAATGTCTGTCCATATTCTTCCATGCCCTCAAAAGCCTCCCTCTGCAGAAGCGCGGTAGTGACCACTTCAAATCTGCTGTAGCTAAAAAATGCCTTTACACTGAAAAACACTTCTGTGAGTTACTTATGGCAGCTTTGCAGCTCATTTATGTAAAGGAATCATGAGCCACGGATGAATCAGGCTCAAATAATATGATTTGCAAAAGGCCACGCAGTAAGCAGCAGGGAGGATGTGAGCCAGGGACTAAGAGCATGGTCTATTGTGCTTGGTTTTGCCAGTGCAAAAATCCAATGCCAGCGTGCAAAATACACCATTTTCTCTGCTCCAAATCTCGACAGAGACAAACAAAAGTAGTTTTCTCTCGGGTCTTACAGCTGCCTAGCAAACTGAACTTCTTGTCTGACTTTCAGAACTTTATGGAAAATTGTAACTTCCTCTTGCAGGCAAAATTATAAAGCATCTTTTAAAGCAAACTTTATGGCTACACTGTTCTCCGTTCACAGGAGGAAACTTAAATGTGGCGAAGACTTTGAAGTGAGCCTAAGGTTTGTTACAATGGACTAACCCGATCAGAAATCATGCAAACTCTTGCTGCTCTTTAGCTACATTCCCCCACAGGCTGTATTACAGCTCTCTAACCAGTCCCACAGCATTGAATGATGTCATGGGATCTGCAGCTCAGCGAGATGAAAGGGATAAAGCGGAACCCGCTGGCACTGGGGAAAGCTTCCAACATACAATCCACAACGCAGCTTGGGAACTCAAAAGCTACAGATCCAGCCACTCAACCCCGAGCATTTCAGAATTGTGTGCATTCTCCCAGCACAAGCGAGGAGAGGGCGAAAAGAGCTAGTCAGAGTACTGAAAGGCAGAATTTAAGAGCGCAACTACCTGCTGGAAAAGGAGCTCTTTTTCCTCGCCAAAGCACTGCCTTTGATGTACGGCAACTGATCACTGATCAGATTACAAGCATTTGGTCTCAGTGCTCGTCTGCCTTTGATCTGCATGGTTAATTTTATTTTCCCGGATTTGGAGTTTCGTCTGGGCTTGTGCTNGAGGAAAAAGCATTTAACACAGAAGCTCTGGCGGTGTGAAATTAAGCTGCAGAAACTCTGGCACTGGAAAACTTCATCAGATAACAGGTACTGAATTTTGTAATTTTTTTCAGTTGTTGCAAGATTTTAAGAAATTATAAAGTTCACATAGCCAATAATAATACACATCATTCTGTGTACAAAGTTCAAAAGATTATTTGTAATTTATGAAGCATTTTATTTGCAGATCTTGAGCAGAATTATATTGAGAGCATACTATCTAGAATAATATATAGAAAAGTGAAGCAAACCCCGCATTTTTCAATGCTTTGGGGGTACATAAGATTTTGGGTTGAACTGCTCATTCATACTGTCTATAGTTTTGTAAATTTATATTTGAATACGTGTGTTGCATGACTCAGGGGAGTACTTATTTTATAAGGAAAGACCAATCATATCCCCTGCATACTGTAATAATTTGCTTGCTCTCAGTGAGTTTATTGAACTGTGTCTTCTTCAAACAACTCTTTTAAGCCTTATAGTTCCATACTTGAGATGAAAAAATGTCTCCACTTCCACAAGTTATTAGAACTAAATTTATCAACATAATGTCCTTACACACAAAAAGAAATTGTTTTATTTTAAGATTGAAGAGATCATAGTTCAGCTGTACCATATGAAATCTTGAAAATAAAAGTAACCTTTTAACCTGATGATAGAAGTTTCCTCTAAGGCATTTCAATAAATACATTAAAGAAATCTTAGGTTTGTCTAGAGCCAGCAGATGGTTTTGCTGAACTTCGTAGAAGTTTTACTGCATTTTAGTGATGCAATTTCCATTCACAGTGGTTTGTATTCTGTTCCTCAAACTCATATTTATGAAAAGTATTGTGTTGAAGAAATTTTAAGATATCTGCTCCAGAAATTCATTATAAGGGAACAATCTTTTGAAGATTTAGGATTACTCATACATTTGCAGCTGTAAAGGGCCAGATCTTCCGGTGAGTTTGGGCCAAATCCATGAGTGTTCTGTGCCTGCAGCTGGAGTCAGACTGTTAAAATAAGACTCAAACTCTTTCTGTAGCATTTAAATATAATTTAGATTTTCAGAAGAACTTAGAACCCATAATTGGGACCAGACTTGCAAACATTCCAGACACTGAGGTCTTTGAAGATCTAGTCTTAATGGTGGCTAGTAAAATCTTCTGAAATACTGACTTTATATATACTTAGGTCTAAATTTAAGTGTATAAAAATCTTAACTATGTTTATTAACGAATTGCAACTAAAAGTCAGCATAAATGATAACTGTTAAGCATCACTTGAAGACTGTTCTTTGAGAGGTCTACCAGTCTACAGGACCCTCAAGATGTTCATATTCCAGTATGCACCACAGTGCAACATGCAAACCCAAATTTTAACAGCCTGCTTGCCTCTGAGTAAGATCAAGTTATCAACACTTTCAGATAAATGTAGTCAGCTTTCATTAGTCAGTCTGCAAAATTTGTTTCTTCTAATTAAAACTATATTTGTATATATAAAATTGCATTTTACTGAATACCAAGAGATAATATGCCAGACACAGATTAACTAGGCCTGACTTGGTATCATTTAGTTTTCTATGCCACCAATTAATTCATATTCTTACTTAACAAGTCATTTATATTATAAGGAAAGTAATTAGCACTGTATGAATAATGTGTGTATAGCTGTCAAGGAAGAATATAATTTAAGGCACAGCCAAAGCAAAATTTAGTATTTCTCCCTAAATAATAATGATGTACTAAAACATGTTACTGTAACCCTGAAAAGATGGCTTTATGTATTAATTCCATACTTCACTGATGAGCTTCTCTGCCTTTCCAGTCCCCTCTTGCTTGTCGCTTGTTTTCCAATACAGACATTTATGTTCTGAGGAAAATTATTTCTAAACCTTACCTCTAGTTGGTGTAAAGTAGAAAGAGAAGCAAATTTTGTAAAAATAATGCAAGGATTTTTTTTCCTCGGAAGTCAAAATAGCTATGCAAGCCTAATATAATTAAACTATCACTACAAGGATCTGACCTATCACACAAACGGGTGAAGTTGCACACAGAAGTAACACTGGTTAATCAGATAGATTACATTGTTGAGTAGGATTTGCATATATAATTATTTGCAACATTTGGGGCCTGAAAACGTATTTAAGAAACGAAGTTTTTTCATTTTGTAAAAAGTCCCTAGGATTTTAGGTAATCTCCCAGATATTTAAACAAAGATGGGCGTCAACCCAATTAAACCGAAAAATAGCTTTGCTTGTCTGTAAGTGAGGCTGAAATGAAAGCACATTTTAACACATTCAAGCATGGTGGAAAGAGGATTTTCAGCATTTTTGTTGTTTTAAAAATTCAGTTCTCTGACAGTTTAACCTGTCATTGATCTGACTTTTAAAGATTAAATAGTAATAAGTCTTGGCACTAGTAACTTTGATTTTACTAAGAGCTGTATAAACATTAATTAATCCTCAGGCTTAAGCCTTCAGAAACAAAAAGATCACAATGCTTTTTCAAGCAAATCTGACTAGGAAACTCACAAGTATATAATTTATTTATTAAAACAGCTTGAACAATTTCTGATCATAAATAGAGCCATTTTCAAACAGTGTGCCTTAGATAACATCATAAACATATTTTAAGGTTTGTAATAGTTAAGATTATCAAAAGACATCGCACAGTTATACTGACATAAGTTTCCAACAGCTGTCATAACAAGAGTAGATCTATCTCGCAGTTGACTGGGGGAACTCTGTTAGCATTTGAGATATGGAGATAACAACTTCCTATTGCTGTACAATTTCTGCTTCCACATCAGATATGTCACACAACTTAATCTTGTCAAAGGGGTCAGCTGAAACTGCTTTCCAAATATTTCTTTTTTGCTTTCTCTGTCATAGTGAGAATCTCTGTACTAGTTCCTCTAACAATTCACTTCTTCAATTTCCTTAGAAGAATCATGATTTAAAACAAAAGGAACACTGCAATTTTCAACATCTTTCAATGATGAATGGAACTAGCTCATCCATTTTACATTCAGAGGGAAGATTTTACATGCTACAACAAGGACTTAAACGTTTAATTTTCAGTGTTACAGACAACACGTTTCCCTTAGTTCATTAGCATAGTTACCCACTGCCTGATGAAAGCCTTGATGTTTCTTTAAATGGTAATGTTCAGTGTTTAGTCAACACTTCAAGAACTCTGGGATATTTTGATACCTTTTTCTAACTATACTGCTTTAAAACAAGTATCCGAAACATACATGATAGAAAACTCAGGCAATAGCTTCACGGGTGGCTCCAGAAAACAGATAACATACAAAAGATTGTCTGTAAATAGTGAGACTGTGTACAATGCTCAGTGCTGTGCAGCAGCTGCTATTCACAACAGATGTGCTGCTGTTGCACTGCAGTATGCCATTCCTCACTGAAATTCGAGCCTCTTGCAGAGCTCCTCCTGGCAAGGGTCCTGAAGCAAAACTCCTCTTTGAAGGCCCTTTAGAAGATAATTACATGAAAACCCCTGTACATTCTGAGTTGTTTGGGTTTTATAATTGAAAACAACCAGTCTTGCAGTGATCATTTCCCTCTCTGCATACATCTTGCTGGATTTCAATAAGCACTCCTTATTTTTAGAGAAGTTCCTGCAGCTGGCAATCTTCAAAATTTTATCTGTGAGGAGCTCCAAAAGTTCTGTTTATTTGAAAATGCTTTATCACCAAGTATAAGCATTTGCTCATATTTTCAAAGCCTAACTATTTTCCTTGTGTGTCCATACAATTGTCTAGACTGTAAGTGGATCATTAACCTTTTCATTAGAGGTAAAACTAATGACCTGAAATCCCCGTTGCAGCAGTTCTTTTACCAAGGTCTCCAGGATTTGTTTCGCCAATATTGGAGCATCACTAACTTCAGGAAAGGTTCTAATTTGTGCCACAGTAAGCAGCAGTAACACCCAACCTAGCGACTGTGAACAATTTACTGTCTGTGAAGGGCTGGATTTCTGCATTTCTCCATGGATACTCTCATTTGATATCGACACTGTGCTTACAGCTGGGTAACTTATTACCTGCAGAATGGATAAAATATTTCAGGCTCTGAGCTAGCAGGAAAGAAAAGCTACTCAAGTGCTTTGGAAAGGAGAGTTTGCAGGAAGAAGAGTCTGCAGAAAGGAGAATTTGCTCTGTGTTGTCAGAAAGCCTCTGTCATGCATTTTGGGTGGGAGAGGTGGAAAGGGCTTTGCTGAGTTACACGGACTCATTCTATAGTCACCTGAACAGTGGCCAAGGGCCATTCCCTTTCAAACAGCCCAGCAGCCATAATCCTGGACTCCCTCTGAGGGGGATCAGCAATACCCCCAAAGCCCAGGCAGCGTCTGGAGGCAGGGGTGGGCACAGGGGGTGCCCTGCTATCTTGTCCTCCTGGTGGGATAAAAGAACACCAGCGCCTCAATTGTGACTCACCCTGGCCTCGAACCACTCATATGAAGCACACGCTCCAACTCACGCCCTCCCAGCACGGACACACAGTGCCATCCATCCATCCATCCATCCATCCATCCATCCATCCATCCATCCATCCATCCATCCATCCATCCATCC
>VZRX01019219.1:82567-136915 GCA_013398075.1 Notiomystis cincta | reverse complement strand
TGGCTGGGCACCGCCGCCCCGCGACGCCGGGCCGCGCTGCCGCCCCTCGGGCCCGCGGTGGGCGGCGGGGGAGGTGATGGCAGTGAGCTCTGCGGAGCAGCGGAGGGGCTCCGCCGGGCCCCATCCTCCCCGCGGCGGCTCCGGCTCTGCCGCCCTGAGCCGCCCCCACGGCCCGAGGCATCCCGCGGTGGGTACGCGGAGCTCGGCACAGCCGCGGCTGCTGCTGGTGGGTTCTGCAGGTCTCGACAGCGCTGGAGTGGTTGCACCCGGAGTGCGGCGAACAAAAAGCCCTTGAAAGCTGGGCTTTCATGTTCACAAGCACTTCTCGTGTCTGCTGCGTAAATAAGCTGCTGTTTGCTTCAAATAATTTTAGAGCTGGAGTTGCAGGAATAGGAGCTCCTAACTTTTCTTTTGGCTGGTAAGAGGTTGAAGAGCCCCAGTTACAATTCGGTTTATTGAAAAGGCTTTGATTGTTTGACTTCATTTCCTGATGGCTGTCCCCATTAAGCTGACCTTGAGAGCTTTACCTGATGTTCGTGAAAAATCGAGATACTAAATACTTATTAACCACCTTTTTATTTACAACTACTTTAGATGGATGCTTTTATCACGTGTCCAGTAACGGTCCAGTATTACGAATAAGTGGCAAATTGATTCAGTCTGTAGGTAGGTTTCTTAACTACTGCATAATCTCTTTCAAGCATACCTTTACCATCAGGTGTAAAGCAAGTTACTCATGTATGTTAGGTGGGAGCTTATTACCATAAGAGAAAAGGGTTGGGGTTTTGGGGTGGGTTTTTTGTTGTTGTTTTTGGTTGATTGGTTTGTTGGTTTTCTCGGTTTTTTTTAGACCTAGAAGTAAGCTTCTTTATTAGTTGGTTTAGTAGTAAGATACTTAAAATGTCAGTTAAGGAGCCAATAAATTACTTTTTGTCACTTTCCACAACTTGAAATCCTAATAAAATAGAATGATGTGAATGAAAGTAACTCATGTCTGTGATTTTTAAGATATTGCATGTCATCCAAAACTACTCAAGGCTGGCTGGATAAACGTAGCATATTGGCATCGCACCATTGCTGTAGTTACTGTATTAACCAGCCCAATGCTTTATAATTCATTACTTTGAAAAAGAACTATTAGTATATTTTGGTTTAAATGAAGTATGAATATGATAGTGGAATTCTCAATGTATTGCTTATTCACATATCTGAGTACAAAAGTACAAGTGCATCTTGACACTGAGCTTTCATCTAGCAAACCAGTGTCTCCTAGAACATGAGATGGGTGAGATGTATTAAACAGAAGGAGCAATATTTTTTTTTTTTTTAACCACAGTTTTGATGTTGTATGAGTAGGCTCATCAGCTTTGGTGAGAGTGGGAGTTCTTTTGTGAATCACGGTCTCTGATCCTCTAGAAAACTTTGTTTACATTTAGGAAAAATGTTGCCACATTGCACCTTTTTTACAATATTTCACTCTAATATCGAATTAATGATAAGCTGGATATGCTGAAGAACACAGATGATAAACTGCTTTATCACCATTATTCCTGTAAAGACAAGTACTTCAGTTAATATAACTTGAAGCATATGGTACCCAGAAGGAGCACAAATATTTCCTGGCTGTGTGTAAATCTTCTCATCTCCCTCAGTCCTAAAATATACATCTAAGTGTTTTCGATCCCCAGCAAGGTTCTAACTTTAATCTGCTATTTTTGTCTTTTGAAAATTAGAAATAAATTCTTAGCTGCCTAATGTCATACAATTTCATGTATGACAGGTTCTGTAAAATACAGATCTGTGCAGTGTGAATATTTAATGTGATGAATGTGCCCTAGCTGAAAGTATGAAGTTTTTTTCCTTACATTTCTCACAAAAGTTGCAGCAAATGTGATCAGACAAGACCTCATTTGCTTCACAAAGGGGAGGAGTACAAGGGTTGTGGGCAGGGTGTACAGGGAAGGTGTTCTAGACCTGCGAGACAGAATAGCAATGTGCAGCGCTGTAGTGGAAGTTCTTGTCCCTGACTTGCTCCCTTTCTTTGTGTTTGTCATAGGGCAGCGTAAGTTCTTTCCCTTCTCTTGTTTCTTGCCCATGGGGCACTGACTCTGCTAAAGCCATCTGCCGCTCCTTGTTTTATTGCACGCAGTTGACAGCTGTGGGTGGGAAGTAGGTGGTTAAAAAGGAGCTGAGACCCCATTTGTTGGATACCAGAGACCCCTGTTGGCAAGATAAGATGATTGTATTTTCATCCCTCTTTCTTACCCAGAACTTCTCAGACTACTCTGCCAGTACTCTCCACTCTGTTATAGAGCGCATGGAAAGTGGTTGTCAAGTAAAAATATCAAATCAAACGTGGGAAACATCTAAGACCTGGTTGTAAATTAACTGGGAATTCACAACTTCAAGTTAAGTGAATTTAAAGTTGGGACTCCTCACCCTTTCTAAAGTTTCCCTTAGAAGATGGATGATGTTGACTTCAAAGTTCAGATGCTGCCATGTCTGAGAAACCTGCTAGTCAGCCATAATTTAGTTACACTGCTTTGATTCTTGCGTTGGTGTGTCATTCATGGTGGAGCGTTAAGGTTTTTGGAGAGAAAGAAGAAATATTCTTCTGACGTGGACTTTGAAATAAAATGATGACTACTATTCAGGCAAGCTGGTAAATGTAGGAGTAAATTTGAGAGGACAGTGGATTCTAGAACCCTAAAAGGCTGGAAGTCCTTACTTCCAAAATACATTTATTTCATGTTTCTAATCTATTATTTGATATTGCCCTCTTTATCCATATGCATAGTAGGCCCCAAACGACCTTAAAATTATGCAACCACATTTCCTAATGCAAGTTCTCGATCCTGAGTTCAGTACATTACTGGTGATTGCTTTTTCCTGAGTATTTTAGGCAAGCATATTACTGATAACCTAATAAGCTGTATTTGGAATGATTCAGTGACCTCAAAAAACTCTGTCCACAGTTTTCTTTCTTCTAATAAAACTGAGTGTGACTGAACTCAGCATTTTAAATATCAGTATCTGGACAATACCTTTTAACGGTATGGAACCTCTGTTTACTCACTCATGTTTTAGGGGCAAAAAACTTCTAATAACTTCTTACTTGAAAGCATGAGGTGAATGGCTGGTGTCCAACCGACATATAATGCCACTTGATATCATAAGAGAAGAAATTTGCCCAATGGCAACCTATTATTAAGTGCTGTAGTCTGCTTTTTAAGCAGGACTTCTGACCAAACTGAGGGTTGAAACAGGAAACATACAGCTGACACAGTTCTCTCTCCTTTGGGACTCACATTCAATACAATGAGTTATTAATGTGCCCTAACCATTGAGGTGCCCTTCAATTATTTTTATCAAAATGTTGTCATGAAAGAATCATTTTATTTGTGCTCCTAACAATGATTATATCTTGTACACTGCGTCATTTCTTTCTTACATGTTAGTCAGTAAATGGTCTTTGGTAGTGTTTTGGT
Source organism: Notiomystis cincta (assembly GCA_013398075.1). Taxonomy (NCBI): domain Eukaryota; kingdom Metazoa; phylum Chordata; class Aves; order Passeriformes; family Notiomystidae; genus Notiomystis; species Notiomystis cincta. Next base: position 133,427 of record VZRX01019219.1, on the reverse strand, counting down.
AACAGTGGTGACAACAGGCACAATGATGGCATGATAGATTACCACAGACTCTCATAAATGCCTGTTGAAATTATTTGAATGTGTTTTGGTGCTACTAAAGTGCACTGGTACCACTGAAGTGCTCTGAAGTTTAAGGTCCATAGACCTGCAAGCTTCCTTTGGACTGTTGATTATAGAAGACATATTATATAGAAGATATCTCACATCCTAGACCTAAAGCTGTAAGACCTCATGAAACTGGTAGTGATCAATCAAAAAACTGAAGCTAGTTAAGATGGAGAAGTCCTTGGTTGTTTGATGTGACTTATAGAACACTTGATTTTGAAAATTTACTCTATGTTGTGGAACCCCTGGTGATTGGGTCTGGCAAGACTGTTATAAAGGCAGTAGATTTTCTTTTAAATAGAGAATATTTCACAGCTGCAATGAAATTTCACACCTAAGTGAACAAAATATATTCTGTTACACGATGCTTTACTGTGTGCTTTTTATGTTCTAAAAGTCTTTGAGGTACATGCTGTAAGAAGATCATCTTATAACAGATAATGGAATTCCAAAACCAAAATACAAGATGTCAGTATGACCAGCATGATTTTTAATACTCCTTGTTGTTCTGTACAACCTTCCATTAAGGACTAGCATTTCATTTTTTTTCCAGTTGTGAATCCGGAATATTAAAACATGAAAATACATAATTAGCTTTGTTTCAATATTGATTTTGATTAGTTGTATATATACTGATGTTTTAACAATATTAAATCCTCAAGTTATTGCATATTGGAGAAAAGGTATAGCGTTACTATATCTGAAAAACATGAAGCTAATATAGTTTTGTTGCAAATAATTAGTCTGCAGTTAATTGGGCTGTTCTTAATTTTCTTTATTTTTTCATGCTTCAGGCAACTTGCACAGAAAAAGAGAGACCTCTTAGATTATGTTACAGCTCTGTATTTCATATCATTAGGCTTAGTACAACTCACTGGTATTGTTTGTATTGAAATTTCTTTGTGAAACTTGAAACAAAAATATGCAGTTTTTGCACTCTTCAGTTTCTTTTTGATATGTTACACGTCTATTTTCAGAAGCAAAAGTAAATATTGAAACTTAAAATAAAACTTACTTTTAACCAGAGGAAGACTCCTGGTTTTGAAGTTTTGGTGGTATTCTATAGATGGTCACAATTACTGTACTATGATTGACCTATTTTTTTAATTATTAAATAATTTAATTATTAAGGAATATATATGACTTGGAGTAATCACTTGACATTCAAATCTAAGAAACTCAATTATATTTACAACTTTTTTTCACTTGCATACTTCTGTAAAGTTTTAACTCCTATAGCAATAAAGCAGCATATGAAGTATTTATTTTTTCTACTAAACAGTGTTACATGAAATAAAAAAGTTAATGGGGATTTTTCTCACAGATCCCATTAATTTCAGCATGATTCTTTGAATCAATATTTAATCAGTTTATTTCATTTGACTCTTTGACTTTTAACTTTACTGTCCTGTCTTCTCTGAATCAAGTGAAGTAAAGCTTGTTTTACAGGACTGCTTTTCTATAATGTGTAGGGTTGTTTATTGAATTATTATTCTTAGTTATTTTTTATTTTCTTGTATATTACTCTTGAATTTCCATAGCATTTGAAGGGGAATGAACAGCAAAATTGAACAGGATCAAAATGAATACTTTCTTGATACTTATTTCAAGGTTACTGAGGTGCAAAGTCTCACAATTTGTTTCTTATCTAATCTAGTTTTACTTAGCAGATATTCAGTTACTTTTTGCCAGAAGACATAATATATTATATGTGTATTTACCCATTTTGTATCTTTCAAAAAACAGATGAGAAATGTTTCTTGAAATTTCTGCGTTCCCTTAATAGTATTTTTTCCTGTCCATTGTTTGCTCTTTGCTATTACTAGAAATTGTTTTGGTTTTACATACCTTTTTTTTTAGCATTAGAATTGTCATCTTCTCATGACTTCAAAACTTTTAAAATTTGTTGACTCTCCGTTTTCATTTTTCTAGTTGTTCTACAGTACTTTTTACATGAAGCTGTGTTTTGATCATCCAGAATTATTTTTGAGATTTTTCCATTTCATGTTTCTTGCCTTAAGTTTTTTCCTCAGATTTACCAAAAAAAAAAACCAAACAAGCCAAACTATGTCAAATGCTATATCTGTATGTATTTGTATTCCTTGAGAATACATATTTTTTTTTTTTACCCATGTTGGCATGCATTTAATTTGATAATTGTCATTGGCCCATAGACCATTGCCATCACTAAGTGAGAAATAACCATGAAAATGTCACATTGGCTTTCCTGTGGAGTGCTGTCTGAGACATCTCTGCCTGCTTGGTTCTTTCCAGTAGACTTTTGCTCTTTTTACACTTCAAAATACAGCTTATCTTAAAAAATATCAATAGTGACATCAAAGTCTACTTTCTTCTTATTTATTAGAATTCATTACCTAGGGTATTCATGCAGTAGAATGTGAAATTGTGTGTTAATTAGAGTTTATGTTCATTCTGTTGGTATATTTTTGAAAGCATATTACACTTACAGTGTTTCCATATATTTTGCAATTGTTTTTGATGTTTTTCTCCACTGTTTTCCTTAGTTTTGGATTCCTTCATTTATCAGTCTCTACTCTTAAATAATAAAAGCTACTTATTTTGTATTTTAAAATACCATAACTAAGCATCAATCCTTAAGCTCTGAAGTAGGCTGGAAACGCTTTAAACATTATTTTCCTCTTGTAATTGAAAGCAATTACATTATATGATTGTCATATAAGGTATAAAAATTAGGATCAAATTCAAATACCATGTTAGGTAAGGTGGATTTATTCTTTTCTTGTTATTATTGGTGTATAGTTTGAATTATTGGACTAAAAGTTAGAGTTCCCTATTCAGGTTACTGAAAACCAAAAAAGTAAGAAACTGGAATTTAGTACCAATAATGAAAGAAACAAAAGGAAAGTAAGCAAAGAAAAAAAATATTCTTTGCCTACCAGATCCTAAGCAATCATATGAACACATCTTAAGAAGTAATGTCCCTTAGGTAGGTGATAGAAACAGGTCCTGTGTGTGCCTCCAGCTGCTTGCAGAGTAAGGTAGAAGAGGTTGTGTTAGTCAGTAGGCAAACCCATTCTGCTTGACACTGCAGTGCAGGAAGAGTGTTCCCATGAGCAGCTATCTCGAGTCTTGATCCGTGGTGTATTTGAAAAAAATTGGTTTTGTCTGTTGATTGTGTACTTAGTTGAGTGTTTAACAAGCAAGAAAGATATGTTAGGGATTTTAGATTAATAAATGTTGATGTTCTCTTATCTAGACTGATAGGCATATATTCTTTTGAGATTTAAAACTATAGAAATTTTGTGTTTATTGTCTTGTCTTCAAAAGGCATATGATTTTTAAAGCATATGTTTGTTGTTTAGCAGCTTCCAGGAATCCATCTGAAAATGTTAATGGCATTGACAGATTTGTATTTCAGCATGCCAAGTGACATGAAGTATGATGGATGTGTGACTTCCGCAATTTAAACAATGTAAATATAATGGGGGTTTTCTTTTTTTTTTTTTTAATTTTTATAGGAAGAAAGGCTTAATTGCAAGAAATGGATGCTAAAGGATCACAAGGAGACCATAAACTGAAGGTGCTTGTCATTTTCCTAGCATATTTGGTAAGTTAAAGATTAATATTTTTCCCCCACAGTTGAAAAAATTAAATTGAACACAGAAACTGTGTCTTTTGTTTTACACATTACTGCTAAGACTAAAAGTCTTAAAATGCTGCACGCAGACAATTGCATACAGATTTTATTGATTTGAGAGTAAGCTTGGCCCACTGACTCAAAATTTCTGGCTACTTCTCACACACAATTGCAGAATTTTACTTTGTGAGCCTCTTCATGTACGAAGGAGTGGACCAGGACAGAAAATATAAGTGAATATAGTGCTATGGAGGTGATACTGTTTCACTTCAGAAAGATGGCCATCTCTTTACTACAGTGTGCTGCATATGTAGTTTAGGTGTTTGGAGTATTCAATTTATGGACAGAATGTAGCATAGCACACAATTATATTGCCTGCTCAGTGTACTTAGCCCTGGCTTGCTGTAGAACTAAGGGCAATTAAAAATTCAGAAAGTTATTTTTAAGATCAAAACATGGATTTATTTCTCAGATTTAATATATTTTGATGAGTTTACCTTTTCTTTTGGTTTTGTTGTTGTTTTGGGTTCTTTAGCTAAGTAAGGTAATTTGTGAGACTGGAGACTGCAGAGAACAGGAATTTAGGGACCAGACTGGAAACTGTATCCTCTGCAAACAATGTGGGCCTGGAATGGAACTCTCAAAGGTAAGGAATTTCTTGAATTTACTTTAGTTCTGATAAGGGCATTTATGTGTGTGATCTAAAGTAACAGATATCTGTACTTATATTTACTATTTTGGCATTTGAGCCTTTTGCAGTTTTTCAAGAACTATGTTATCTGTTTCAGTATATATAAAACGCTCAGTTCAGAAAATGATGATGCCATTAATAAAGTAGGTAGTACCAAATGGGTCTGGATACGAGCTCTCAAATTATTCTTTTGAAGGTGAGTTAGTGCTACAAAGGATGGAAGAAGCTACAAAGGAGAAAAAACCTACAAGGAGTTAAGACTGAATAACCTTACTCTGTAGAAGAGAGTGTGAAAAATTTATTTCAAACCACTGATTGGTACAGACTCCTGACATGGAGGGGCTTAATTTTTACAGTGCTGACATTCACAATCAGTTCTGGATTTTAGGTGACAAAGTTTAAATATTTTATATATGACTTCTTGTCTTGACAGAATGGTTTATAATAAAACGGTCATAAGTATGTAAATACAGAATAAGATTCGAATGAGCTAATATATTTCCTAAGTACAGGAGGGAGATAGGTGATTGTTCTGTTTTTACTAGGTCAGTGGTTGGAGCACTTTAGGAAGCCAGATTCAAGTCAGGCTCAATTTCTTTGTTTCACAATTCATTAAAAATGCTGTAAACCTAATTCTTATCTTCACACCATTGAAAAGGTAGAGGCCAGAAAAATGCGTGATAATATTTAGAAAGCACATAAGAAGTTCTTGTTAATATCATGGAGAAGGAAATACTATTGTAAATCTTATGTAATTGTATTTTGCTTTTCTAACAATTGCGTCTCTTCCAAAAGAAAATCCCCATAAAAGTTTTTGGATTGCTAGTTTTTTAGGACAGTGGAAATGAATCAATGGAGGTGAATGCTGCCTGCAGTTATGGGCTGGGATTCAGTAGAACTAGACAGTTCACTTGGCAAAATTTTCACCAGAATTCCAAGTCCGAATGCAAGTAAGGAGGGGGATCTTAGCTGTTTTCAGCTCAGAGAAAGTAGGTTCTGTGTATGAGCAGGGATAGAGAACAATGAAGGAAGACATAGCTGAAATGAGAAGGAGGGAGGGATTCACTGGGGTTCCCTAATGCGGTTACTGGAGGTGAAGGAGACGACAGAATGAGTTACATGTCTTGGGAGACTGGATGTCTTGTGTGTCCTGCCAGAGGTGTGAGGATGGTAAGGCAAAAGAGAGTGCAGGGTGGTGTCATGAAGGGCGAGTAGACCTATCAAGACTCATGCATGTGTAAAACTCTTCAGTGTCCAGCTCTAAAGCCACATGTTGTCCAATGTTGGAGTGTGAAGCTGTGACCCTGACATAATTGTGCAGTCAGAGCTGTACCTGAGAGGTGGGGCCATAAAGAGCGTACCCTTTGCATACAGAAGGGCAAACTCTGTCTTGTACTTCTACTGATAATGTAAAAAGGATGGTGAAGGTGGAATTTAGGGTGTTTAGGGGAATTTGAAATGTTTCTTTTGAAAGTTTTTTAACGTGAACCGTTACTACATTTGGTGCGTATGTATGTTCAAACTGCAGGGGGAAAAAGAAGCTTTCAATTTATGGCTTTGTAGTTCCTGCTGTGTTCAGCTCTGAAAAAAAGCACAAGTTAAGTATTGTGGCTTGTGTGTGATTTGAAGGGATTTACTGAAAGTCAGTGACACATTTTCTCTATCTCCTGACCCCCTGTGGTGAGTGTTCAGTGTGTTAACAGAAATACTTGGTTTCACACTTTAGTGGGAATCCCTTTGTATGGTGGGCAGTATTAGTTAAGGTTTAGTCATCCAAGCAATGCTATTGAAGCAGATATTTGGACATGACTTACGACATGGATGTGGTTTTGTTTGGGTTTTTTCAGACTGGCCTTAAATTTGAGAACTCAAAAGTTCTAGGCGCTTTATAAAGGCACTTGTAAATATGGCCCTTCTTAAGAGTGGGCCAGTACTATGTGCATTTGTATAGCCAGAAACTAAGGTCCTCAGTAATTCCCGTCAATTTAATAAAGAAACACTAACCTGAAACAGCAGGCTTATAGTTTGCAATAGTACACTGTTCAAGTTATGGTTTTGCTTCAGCTGTTTTTGTTTATAGTCTGATAGTCCTGATTCTTAGGACTAGTTTACTGTTTTTGAAAATATGAATGCTTGATTTATTTCACTATGCAAGCAATTATTTCTCACAGACAGTAATAGACTTTTGAAAATATTTTTTCTTCTATACTAGAAATGAAATAACAGATTTTGCTCAAACGTAGACAAGTGGAATCATAATTTCCTTCATAAATAGAGGTACAGTTTTCTGTGAATCATAGTGAAGGATGTGATGCTGTGGCTGTAACTGAAATGTGGTTGAAAGTAGTCATGTAGAACTACAGCTTGAAGCAACAAATAATGTTAAGTCAAAGGTCAGAACGCAAAGGAAAGAGGTGTTTAATGATACACTTGAAGTAATTTGCAGCCCAGGAGAAGTTTTGTTTGCTTGGTTTTTTTACATATGCGAAAGCAATGACATAATAATGTTGTAGTTTAATAACAGTTTCTTAACAATAAATAATGTGTCAGATTTCCTATCAAATATTTAGTACTCATGGATAAACTAGATATACTGCTGGGTGTGTGAGCATGATTGTATGTCTAAGTGTGTAGTAAAATAGAATGTTAGTGGTGGGCGTTTTGATTCAGTTTCCCCTGAGCATTTTAAGCAATCAATAGACAGGTTTCTTTTTTATGTTTGTAACAAAATACATCCGCCTATATTGCTGAATACAAAAGCCCAGCTTTTCTCATCTTGTGTGTGAGGAATTACTTTATCTCAGTTACAATCTAAATATGTAGTTTTCTTTCTTGTCATGACTGAGTTTACAAAAATACAGGGCAAAAAGTCACCTGTACAGAGTGCATATATGTATGTATGTGTGTATGTATAGATAAATACTTATTTTTACAACTATTATTTACAACTTCACTTAGAGATATATATATATCTTTGTTGCTATACTGTATGAGCATTTCATACCTTTCTAAGTTAGGGAAATGCTGTTGCCTGTTCTCAGTTTTTACATGAGACACTAACATAAATCAACTTGCCCATGGTAATGCAGGAGTTTTTTGGTGGAACAGATAGACAGAGGCCATAAAGTGAAAGAGAAGCTTTCTCTTCACCACATGGACAAGACAAAGGGTGATGGGCACAAATTGTACCAGGAGAATTTTTTTTTTTTTACAGTGAGAACATTCATTCACTGAAACAACCTTCCTGGAGTCTCCATCACTGGGAGCTTTTAGGATACAATTGGACAAGGTGCTAGGTCATCTCAGATCAACTCAGGTCCCTAACCCATGAAAGTTTGAATCAGATGTTCTTTCAGCCTCCTTCTGACCTGTCTGTTCTGTGATTCAGTGTTGAGTATTTAAATTTGGTTGCAAACCAGTGCTCAATCTGTTGGATTGACCTTCCTATCTGTATAGGTTAGCAATTTCAGACACCTTGATAGCATGAAACTAAACAAAACCAGCAAAAAATCCAGCATTATTTCATGTAACTAATACTGAATCTAGACTATTCTTTTTAGCTTTTGCTGTCACAGTTTAGTGAGGCTCTCTTTTTCAAGAATGTTTTTAAAGTAACTTTTTCTTCCTTAAAGTAAGAAAGAAATAGTACACTCTTGACTTCTCCTTTCTGTTTGCCTATGTACTGTTCTAACAACAGTTCTGCAATGTTACATTAGCTTAGAACTAAAATCTATTGATCACTTATGTTAATTGTATTTTTTATTAAGTACTTTTAACATATTGCCATCAAAAGAAGGGAAGTGTTGTTATTGTATCAATAGAATTGATGGGGAAGAGAGTGAAGGCTGCTTCCCATGTTTGTTTGCTTCTATTTGTTAACTAAAAAAAAAAATCTCTGCATAGCCTTTTCTGCTCATAAACATGTGTCTTTGATAATGTCTGTGAAGCCTTTGAATCACTAAATTAGCTTAGTTTTTAGTGTGCACAGTCTCTGTTTCAGGTTGGTTTTTTTGTTTGGGGTTTTTTGTTAGATTTTTTGGTTGTTTTTTTTCTTTTTTTGTTAAGCAGTGCTTTCTTCTGGAGTGGGAGACTGTAATGGTTGTGTTGATTGAGAAGGAAGTGTTTTCTTCATGTGACTCAGCGTTGTTTCATTTCTTATTCATTTAGTAGATAGCAAAGCGTTATGTAGTTAAGCACAAACCATTTAATATCTTTCATTCTTTAAGTGGCTTCAGTTTGCCAGTGCCTGAATAGCCATTGGTTTGTCTTGATAGTAACAGCCTTTCACCCTACCTTATGTGTGTTTCTGAAATAAATCAAAGCTTATATATTACTGAAATTTATACGAATCATAATTAATGCAGAAAAAACCCGAGGTAGTTTGTGTTTCAGCCTTTTTCTTGAAAATGTTCAAGTAAAGAAATGAAAATCCTTCCAGTCCTTTCACCATCATTTTTTAAAAGTTATATAATGCTACAGCTTCCATGCCTTGCCTTTTTTAAAATTTATATGTGTAAAGAAATCCGTATCTCAGCCTCATCAAACTTAAATTGCAACCCAGAATTTAAACTGCAATTCTAAATTGTTTTGTCAACAGGTCATGCCTAAGGTTGTTGTTCAAAAACATTGAATGGGCAGTTTTGGCAATAGTAAGTGCTTTGCACAGTGCCCTGCCAGTGCAGTTAAGCTGACACAGCAGATTTTTAGGGTGCAGGAGGGAACAGATCACTGAACTCATCACTTCTAACCTGGATCAGTCCCACAGACATATTTACTACAGCCTCCTCATCAGCTGAGCCAGTTCATTGAGGACAATATATGACAGGGACAGAACAAGAACCAAGAGGTGAAAGGGGGAGTGCCTGAGGCCAGCATTGCCATCAAGCGAGCCATGATAAATACTGTCACCAGAGACAGCTGCTCTACAGAGACGTGCTGGGGTGGAGGCAGCTTGATGGTTGCTGAGGTGGGGCTGCGTATCACAGCTTGCTTCTTGTACCAGGTATATGATGCAGAAAGAGGAGACCTGCATGTAGTCTCAGAAGAAGGAATTGTGAATTAAGCAGGCAGGTACTGTTTGAAGCTGCTCCTGAGTGTGACAGTCCTCGCACAGAGCATCAGAGTGGTGTTGTCACAGTGAAGCTACCAAGAGCAGCTGCTGCCATGTTTAGCAGTCACTCTTAGCTTTCTAAAGCAAGAGAGCTGCTTGTGAGGGAGCCTGCCAGATCTCAGCTCGGGAGAGGCCAACATATGTTTCTGAAAACCGGAGCAGCTCCATGTAGGCATGTCACATCATCTTCACTGAGAATGAAAGTTTCCTGACCCGAACTGTGCACTTTGACACAGCAGATCAGTCTGATGTTTGCAGCACTCTGTTGCAGCCTGTCCTGCTCAGAGACTTCTGCTGATAGATCCAGCTCATTATTGGATTCCAGATGAGGCTGACCCACAGCCTGAGGTACTTTAGGAAGCTAAAACTGAGTCCTATTTAACAAGGCCATGCACTCAAAGGTATTAGGAAAAACTTCATTTCCCAGCACCAGCATAGTGCCACAACCTGTTACATTACCCGACACCAATTAAAGTGTCTTAATGCCTGGAAGACTTTTTCATGAGAATACCCAAGTATTCTTGTAATCATCATGACATAAGTGGAACTGCTCTGGCTGTGTTGTCTAGGGACTTACATAGGTTGTGGATAATCAGTTGAACTAGAAACAAATTCTAAAATGTACTTGCAGATTATGATCTTAATGACGCCTGAAAGCATTTTTTTAATGAAAATTGAGGTTATTTTAATTGAAATAATGTTTAAAATCTAATTTACTGTTCATTTACTGTCTGTGTTGGATTCAACTTTTAGGGAAAAACCATACCACTTAACTCCAGTACCCTTTATAGTCTGCTAGACTTACAGTTGTTCTGTCTGGATCAGTGTTTGGGTAATACATAAAAAAAGAACATTTTAACACCTGTTGAAGGGGTGTCTCCTTTATTCTGTGCTTTTGATATTTTTAGCTAGAAACAAAACTATGAGTTTGGTTAACTAGTTTGCTACAGGTTCCTAGGCAGCCTTGAGCAGTCACCCCACTTGACACCTTAGTGAAGCACTTCTGAACAGAGTTGTTCTGTGATACAAATGTTAAAGGTAAAGAGATTGCACGTTACTGTAATAGTGAAAGCTGTATAGATATGAAGGAAATTGAGGTGCATTTGAATTTTGAGGATTTTTTTTTTAATTAACTTGAATTCCATTTTCTAAAGAAGTGTTTCAGTTTTTATGGCTTGTACTGTGTTTCATTTGAGAGAGGAAATTTTCATTAATTGAAAAGAGAAAGTGGAAAGGGAGGAGTGTGCAAAGTGTTCTTCACAGAAAGCTTCACAAGAGCAAAAATAAAAACAGCATGTATTTGTGTGCTTTTCTTTTTCTGGCACCTAAATAAAAAAATGTGGGTTTTTTTAAATCTAGCTAATTGATATTACAGATTTTATTTCTCTTTTCTGCAGTCCTAAGGTCAACTGCCACAGGAGAGGAGCTTTCTCTTAAAGTTAAGAGTAGGAGAATAGAAAGGGTGGAGGGGGAGTTGGGAACTATTCAGATCTCATCAGCCTTGTAACTTGACAGCTTTGTAAATAGAGCACTGAGAAAACTGGTGCACATCAGTTTTGCACAGGTACTGATAAAAGATGGACAGTCAATTGTTTGTATCTTTGCTGGACTGCTAAATTATAAAGCCCAAGATTTCAAAGGGTTTGAATCCATCATGTAAATCATATCCTTCGGTTTGGGGAATGTGGTTAATTATGAGTACAGATCCGTTTGAAGTTCTGCTTGGTTTACAAGCTTAAATATTTATTTGCACCTGCCAGGCAGTTAACTACCTCAAATATTATGTGAACATAAAAAGCACATACATGAAGTTGTAGTTGTAATGAATTGGTATCTGCAGAATTCCTGGCAAGGACATAGAAGCCATCTTTGAAAAGATGTGAGACTGTAAATTCCTTGGGCAGAATATTTCCTTATATTGCATCCACCATTTTTATAGCTTTTAAGTAAAACATTCCATGATGCAAAGGATCACTAGGATGTGTCCATACATCCAGCTGTAGCAAAGCAGATCTGACCTAGAAACAAATTACTCAGCTTTGGTAGTTTGGGCATTTAATTCTAATTTTTATTTCCTGCTTTTTTTTTCCATCCAAAGCTTCAAAGGTAGTCTGGAAAGGAAAACTTATAATTAAGTTAATTTAAGCCTTATATTTGAAAGATTGATAGGACTTGTGAGGGACTGATTCCAAGTGATTTATCGAAAGACCTGAATATATATGGTTTAACTGAGCTATATAATATATTTCATGGCACTACTGCTTGGATAAGCTAACTAGAAAGAGTAGGTATTTAGAAATAATGTGCTGAAGATTAATGATATTCACTGAAAAAGTTTATTTAGACTTAGAGAGAGCAAAATCTAACACAAATTAGTCAGTCTCATAATTACATGAATGAACTGGAATGTAAAAATTAACACAGACAGATACAGCCAGAACTGACATTGCTTTGGCATCGATTCCTAGTAGAAACTTGTCAATTTGAAATAAAATGGTATAAAATGTTCTATATCTGAAGTCAGTAAAAAAAGAAAAGAAATATTTTTATCACTTTTTGCCTACCAGCTTTAATATGGCTCTCAGTATTTCACAGGGGGACCGTGCTGTACAAAGCATGAAACTGTAGGATGGTTTTTGTTGTTGTTACTAACTGCAGTGATTTGTCTGTCTGCTCCTTGCTCTGAAAAATATTCAGTAGTAGTAAACTACGTTTCAGCTAAAAGAAAGCAAAACAAAAACTAAATATTGGGTTTTTTAAGTTCATGGATCTAGAGACAGAGGAAGAAGACTATTTTTAGTGTCTTTTTGAAGTTACTTTCATAAATTGTTCATTTTCTGTGTACTTGAGGGCATGCTCTTCAGAAGAGGAAAGTTTATTCTTAACATAAAGGAAAATTAAATATTCTTAGAATGTACTATAAAATGCATCTGAGATTGTTTATTGTTAGTTTGTGACTGCCGATTAGAGGCACTATAAAATGCATATTGGCCAGCTTGATCACAGAGCTTGTCCCATAGATGCTTTCTCAGTGCAAAGCCTTGGAGAATCCAAGGGATTGGATCTTGGAGAATCTGAGTGTGTTTCTAAAGTTTAAAAGCTTTTATATTGCAGCAGATTTGGTTAGATTAGTGACTTTGGAAAAAGTTGTTTATATGCCTCAAACATGTATTATGGTGGAAACTGGTGGAAACCTTCTCAAATTGCCCTAGTTGAAGATTTCCTGCAGCTTTCCCACAGGGAAGGTACCTTGTTCCACTGAAAACACATGCTGGAGAACAAAATCCCTATATTGTGCCTTTTCCAGTAAGTCCTTTCTGGCAATTTGTTATATTCCTCTTTCTGTTTTGTGGTGTATCACTAATGCATCAAATCTAACTCCAAAGTACTGAACAAATTTGATGGGATATTTGGATGATGAGAGGAAATAGCAACTCCTAGTAACTTGGTAACTCCTAAGAAGTCAATAGTTCTTGGTAATCAGTTCATAGGATTCAGTTCCCAAACTATTACATATGGTTTGGTGTTTATCTTTGCAGCTTGTGCATTGTATAAGGTGTCCTTTTGCAAATGAATGGAATTTAGCCTCCAAACTGCTGAATTTGGCAGAAATAACCAACCATAACAAGATTGCTTGTATAGTAAAATATTGTGCGTCCCTGTGATCTGCAGATCTATTAAACTTTTCCAACAGTTTAAGAACTGCTAGAACGGTAGTGGATTGAGTTTTTGAAATTCTGAGTGGCTAAGCAACATTTCATGCCTAGCTGATGGTCATTAACCGGCTCTGGTTTATTTGGTAACAGAAGTCCCAAGCTTTTGAAGATCAGTGCACTCTCTTTGGCAATTAACTTTGTTCACCTTAGCTATGAACTTGAATATCAAAGTGCTTCTTTGCTGTTTTTGTAACTGAGTAAGTGCCTTTATACTTCACTTGTCCCAGTTTCTTCGCTTTCACATGACTGACCTAATTAAAAAACAGACAGCTCAATAATTCTACCATAAGCTAGTAATAATGAAACTGTGGGAGTCCTTGAAGCCCTTTATCATTCAAATACATGGTGGTTTCATGAATAAAGTGGATGACTAAGTATTACTTATAGAAGTAAGAGAGATTATTAGCAGTGGAAGACACATTTGAACTTGCTGAAAAGATGGCTTTTGTCTCGAGAAAGACCTACTCTCAGTAATAATTACACTAGGTCTTCATTTTATCCCAGCATTCTCTTCTTGTTCACGCTTTCAGTGACTGAATAGCTTGCTATTGCTTGTTAATCCCTACAGGAATGCGGCTTTGGATATGGGGAGGATGCACAGTGCATGACATGCAGGCCAAACAGATTCAAGGAAGACTGGGGCTTTCAGAAGTGCAAGCCTTGTCTGGACTGTGCATTAGTTAACCGGTTTCAGAAGGCCAACTGTTCTGCCACCAGCAATGCACTCTGTGGGGACTGTTTACCAGGGTAAGAGCATTTCTGAAGATGAGACTCGAACAAATTCTAACCTAATTTACATTAAAATTGCTTGTTCGTGTTTTCTGGATAAATGTTGGTACCCTTTGTGTATGTATGAAGGTCATATGTTCTGATCTTGGCCTTATTGTATTATCTGAGCACATAATTTCTGAGTTGCAGTAATACTTATCTACAAAAATGGTTTGGTAATTACCTACTTGGTCTATGAAAGTATTGTCTGTACAGCACCTAAGCAAAATACTTCAACTAGTGTTACTGGTGACTTATTTCATTGTTATAAAGAATTAAACATTTGGAAACACACACAGCTATGTTCTTCAAAAATGATCACATTATTTGCTTGGGTTTTTTCCCCTCCTTAGGTCAATGCCTAATAATTTTCATGCATATATATTCGTAGGTCAAAAGCAGTGGCTGTGGCTTACTGTCCAAAATTTCCTTTCCTTCCTTCAAAATTAATAAAGCATGATCCTGGATTAGAATCATAAATGAATCTGACAGAATTGTTTGCTGAAACTGCAGTTATAAATCAAGAGCTGTGCTTAGCTTGTTGTCCTGTCATCCCACAACTCTGTTGCTAATATTCTCTGTTTGTAGTATTAAATCGAAAGATCTCTAAAAAGCTATTCCTTACATTGTTGCCAAGTTCTGATATTATAAACACCTGCCATGAATTTGTAAAAAGACATTTTTGTTGCTTTTTTGAACTGATAATTTAACTGAAAGGAGTAGTGTATGAGAATGATTTGCAATTGTAACAGCCTTTGTATTTTTAGAGTATATGTTTCAGACATGCTTAAAAGTTCATAATTTGTTTAGTATCTATATTTTAGCTGTTTTATTTTATTTATTCCTTCTCAAGCCAGAGGTGAAATATCTTCATTTAAAAACACTTAGTAAAGCTTTGGTAACTAATCTTAGTTTGAGTTACTGTAAAGGAAAGTGCAGCCCCAGGCATTATAGATGTTACTCACAACCACTTTTGCAGCCACATGGTGAATTGATTTATGCTCTTAAGGCATATTAATATATATGTGTTTTCAGGCTTATGTGGCTGTCAGCAGGGAGAAGATTTTCTTCTTGTGTAAACAATATAAGCTGAATTTTGGAAGACGAGAAAGGAATAAAAAAGAAGCTACATTGAAACATGAATTAAGGGTAAAGCTAACCTGGAGGACCTAGAAATGCTTCTCAGTATTCTGGTCTAGAATGCATCCTATATAGGTGTGTTGCATATGTTTTAAAATGAGAGCTGCTTCCACAAGCTGAATTTTGTGTCAGCAAAGTTGGAAACAGAAGGAGGGAGGGAGTCATGGCCATGTCAAGGGTAGTCACAGGACATCTGGTCTGGATGCTTTGGGTAACAGAACTGTAGAACACACTACCACTCATACCTGTCCTTTAGTTTAGATGCTGCCCAAGCGAATGGAGGATGTAGCTAGCCTAGCCAAATAGTTTAGCTGATGTTTTACCTCTCAGTAATCTTATTTATTTCTGTTTTGCATGGATTTTTAACGTGCCATTCTCTATTTTTCAGCTTCAAAACGTTACAGTGAGCATGTCAGCTAAAAACAAATATTAACACATTTCGTTCAGAGTAAATGATCACAGTGACCTCTTCAGTCTTGCAGCCTATGGGTCTGTTTCTGTTCACATTGTTAAAGCATGAGTTCCTTGAGCAGTTGGAAAGCTGTTTGCTTTAGCTGATAAAAGCTTCATACTTCAGTGGCATTGGCAGTGTTAGGAATATAGCATCAGTAGAGTTAGTACCTTTTATTTAATGTGCCACTGCCACTACAGAAAACAATTCATGTACTTTCCTTGAACAGGCCGCTGCTGATGATTCTGTCTTAGTACTAATGAAAGCTTGAAAGACAGACCTATTTGATTAGGAGCTGTAGGTAAGTTCTTTAGAGGATGTCATACATAAAAATTTGAAATACAGCACTCTGAAGTTCTGGGTTTTTATTTGGTGTTACTCTTGTTCCCTGCTTTGGAGTGTAGGGTTTTGCTAGTTACTGTAGTCAGTAAGCTCTTCGAAAATAAGCTCAATAATGAAGTTCTTGAGGGGTCTTTAAATAAAATGTCACTGATACTCAGTCTGTTATATATTTTTAGAGGTGATAATTACCTTGTAATATAGAGATCAATCACTTCACTTTTATTTTTTAGACATGTAACTAAGCTTGCATAAGGTAAGTTATTCAGGCATGTCATGTATATTGTGATCTGTGTGGAAAATGGGATACTGATTTCTGTCTGAAACCTCCAGAACTGTTTATTTCTTCTGTGAATATAAGATTATAGTGACTACGCATTTGGACTAACAGATATAGAAGTTTTCCCCAGTGTTTTTTAGACCTGTCTTGTACTATTAATTAATAACTACTGTACTTTTGTTTACTTTTATTTTCTTCTATTTCCTGATAGTTTGCATTGAGACACAGATCGATGAAATTTGCAATTATGGAAGATTTTCTTAAAACACCTGATTAATTTTGTGACAAATTTTGTGTGGTTTTGATTAACTTTTTTCACATTCTTTTATCTTCTAGATTTTATAGGAAGACTAAGCTTGGAGGCTTTCAAGACATGGAATGTGTTCCTTGTGGTGATCCTCCTCCTCCCTATGAGCCTCACTGTAAGTGCTGGTTTTGCTTTGCTCTTTTACCTTTAATGCCTGGCAAAAAAATTTACGGTCACAGTTACAAACTCTTTTTAAAACTCAGGTTCTTGTTAGTAAATGATTTTGTTCATACATTTCAGCAGGTTCAGTACTATCATTGAGAAGTTCCTGCAAATAGCCAGTCCCTTGCGGATAAACATTCCTGTCATACCACGTGGTCAGGGAGTCTTGACTCCACTTCTGATGTTGTCTTATAATTTTTTAATTTCTGTGTTAATGCCAAAAGAAAGGCAGTCTTCCTACACCCTCTGCCAGCTCTCAGGTAGGGTAGTATCTTTTCCTGATACCCAAAAAGGTATTTGTTGATACCTTGAAAAATAACTTTTATGCTAAGGTTACAGTGAGACACAGCAATATAGATGAATAACTTTATAGTCTTGTATACTGTTAAAAGGAAATAAGTAATTGCTTTCTCTGTTTGTTTTATTTTTTCCAATGAGAGAATTAGAATCTCTTCAAAAGGAGAGTATTCTGCAGCAGAAGCTTTGTTACCACTTCTTCCAAGGCTGTTGATGGTCTACATCCCATCGTGTTTTTAATTCAATGAAAAGAGTGAAGTATTCTTTTTGTGCTTATTCCTGTCTACTTTATAAAATGAAAAATACATATGATTCAAGAGAATTATGTGGGAAACCTTGGATTTACTTCTTTCTGTAACTCTGAAGTTATATTTTAGGAGTTTTTTTCTCCTACTTCAAACAGAAACATTTGTTTATAGAAAGAATACATTGTCAGGTTCCTGAAATATTTATGCTACTTAATAAACACACACTGTTTCTGATAAATATCCTTTTTTTTCTTTTAATTTTGTAAAATTAAAATAGAACTGGAATATACTATTGTGCATTAAACCCATGCTTTCCAGTAGTTTTATATTGTATTAACTTCAATGAAATAAGAATTCTTCAGCATTTCATAAATTGCTTAGATAGTCTTTTTTCAAATGAGCCGAACTTTCTGCTTTTGTTTCCATTCTAGTTTTAGTGCCTTTTGGGTAGTAAATGTATAAAACCGTATTTTCAAACATTTTCCACATTTATAAAAACTTTTAAGGACTGCAACATTCAAAGCTGGTAAATCAGATTTCCATGAAGAGAATAAGTCAAATAAGTTCTAATGTTTGCAGCAGCAACTCCTGCTCATGTATAGCACAAGCCTAGAAAGTAAATTCAAAAATACGTAACTATTTCTGTAGTCTAGACAATGTCTTAGAGAGTTTAGAAAGGATGTTCTTCATATCAAACCATGTCAGGTCTGATGCCAAGAATGAAATGCTGATCTCGACTTACTGAAGCAAATCACTCAAATTCAATGAGTTGCAGAAGTTATTTCTAGACAGAGTTTGAACATAAACAGGCCATTTCATATGTGCATGTATTTTAACTCCTTCAATTGAGCAAATTCAGTATAATCCCCCTTCATCTGTTTTTACTCTCTTTTTATCTGAAAAAAAAAAAAGTTAGTGAAATGTAAAGTGCAACAATGTTATTCTAACAGATGATCTCTAACTCATAACTTCATTTTATGTCTTTTTTTCTCTTTCTTGTTTGTTCCCTTCTAAGAAAGTATGCTCTTCAAACACAAACCCTGTTCTCTAGCATAATTGAAGACAGGGAAAAAGAAATTATCTCCCTTATCATTCTGCTTTGACTGTAATTAGTGACTTGTATATTTCATATATTTCAAAGTCACAAATTATTATTTTGAAAAGGTGATGAAAGAACAGTTGCCAAGTCTTCTAAAATAACTCAGAATTGTTTAGTTTATAGTGATTTGGCTTTTGTAATTGAGCTTAAGCTTGGATCCTAAATTGAACCATTAGGAAGCTATTACTCATTATAAGTGGACAACAGGCAAATCCATGGAAAAGAGCATTTTCTCTGGCACAAGCTGCAGTAGTAAATCCAGATTAGAGATGTTTTTGTTCCCTACTCTCATGGCTGCGACAACACCTTTGGCTAAATAACAGAAGTGGTAACAGCAAAGTTGTGAGAATTGGCAAGTATTTCTAGCTTTTACAGAAGCAATAATAAAAGATTTGAAATCATTAAAATGTTTGTTGTTTGCATACTGACTGCCCATCAAAAGCCTAAATAACAGAAATCCTACCATGAAACACAGTTGCCGTATGTCACTGTGGTTTTCAGAAGGCTTTTGTTTGGAATTTGTGTGTTGGTTCTTCAGGTTCTAACAGCAACTGCCTCAGTTTTGGAAGGTGCACATGCCTTCCTCCAGCAGCCTAGGAAGTTCTTCTTACAACAGTAGCTAAATGAACTGAAGTACTCGTGAGTTTTCCTTAGCATCAAACAGGAGAAAATTCGATGAGGCCTATTTCAATAATGGATATATTTTGATAGTTAAAACTGCATTACTTGAAGCTAAGTGGAGACAGACCATTGTGTATGTAGGACAAGTTCTCAGGGATCAGAGAACTAAGTTTTAATTCTCTGCCTTTCTTATGCTTCTCTCTTTCCATTGTGAAACAGAAAGTGAAATATTAGTGCAGCTAGCTCTTATGTTACAGATGAAAAGGAAAAGTTTAAATGTCCTGTTTCAATGAATTAATTGTCCTCCGAGGTGTGTGGCAATCTTTTGTTTGCTTAAGAACATTACCATAAGGGCACAAAGGCTCACAGCCCCCTACCTGGACTACAGGTTCATGTTAAAGCTGAGACATGGATCAAATTCTTTCTAGTAGAAGTTGATTATTACCCGACCAGCTATAAATCTAAATACTTGCTTTTATCTCCTTTCTGTGGACATTTTAAAACAGATCTGGTTTAAATATTTACTCATGAAAAAATGAGTTTGTGAATTGCTAGAGGCAAAGTTGAAAGGATTCTATAATGAACAAGTAAAGAGAGTATTAGAGGCCAGGAGAATTGCTATCACCTTTGTGCAAAGTTTAAAGGGGGACACAATGACTTATGTGTGTTTTTAAAATGTCGGAAAATTAAATACACAATGAAATAGTTATATTTTAATTTACTTAGTTCAGATAAATAAACTGTAAATACCAATCTTATGCATAGGTTCAGCATCTAAACATTAGAAATGAAAGCATGTTTTTAAAATTGTGATTGATGTTCACTTTGTAAACTGAAGACATTTGTCTCACCTGAAGATATTTTTTTCTCATCTGAATGACAGAAAATGAATCCTTTGAACTGTGAATTAGAATGGAATTAGAATCTATCAAATATGTAAATTTTTAAATAAAGGTAATATAGACTGTCCAAAAGTATTGAAACAGTAACACTGATATGGTTCAGTGAATCTTTTTTCTTAGTACCATTTTAAATTTAGAGTTCACTCTCCTGTCTGCTCAGGCCAGTGTTGTGCTTTCCCAATAGTTATGCTTAAACTGTTACTGCAACTGCTTAGTAAGCTAGATTCTGAATCTATCTGTGCTGTGATAGATAAAATAACTCCCTTCTTAAGGTTATTTTTAAATCTAATGAGCTTGTTAACCTCAAAACACTTGTGGTGGCTCAAGTTAAGGAGAGATGTGGGAGTGGTTCAGGTAAGGACCAGATTTTCCAAAGATACCGTTGCTTTCTTGGAACAGTCCTTATATTTTCAGCTAGTCTGTCTTAGCAAATAAATAAAAAACCCCCAAACATTAGAAACTGAACTTATCATCTACTTTTGTTCATAAGAAGCTGGTGGATTAAAATTGAAGCAAGAGAATTTTTATGTCATCTGTTCTTACAAGTGGTTCCTGTTGTATTGTTCAACTCAAAATGCAGAAAACCTCAGAGTCAGAAGAAAACCTTTCATTTCTGGACAGGCTTTCTACAAAGTAAAGAGCCTGTGACATGGAACTTTTTTGAGATGTATTACTAAAATAATTTCTAGAACTTCCACATTACTGTTTCTTTCTGGATCAATCTAAAATCGGTGGTGTTCTCCTTTTACGTGCAAATTCAGTGTAGGATTTGGCTGTACAAACAGTTAAAGAGTTAAATTGGAATAAATTGTGGGAGTCAAGGAAATGAGGAAATTATCAGCTGGGCACAAGAGAGTATTTTACAGCCAAACGGCCACTTGTCCTTTTCTTTTTTCCCTAGTAAGCACACATATTTATAAAAATAGTAATTTTTTACACCATAACAAATTGCACAGGTTGTCAGCCAAACTCATTCTTCCTTCTCCAGGACTACTTCTCCTTGTCTTCATGGCATAGATCGGAGAGCATGGGAAGCTGAGGGTGGGGGGACAGAATGGGGGAGGGATACCATTCCGTGTGGAGCTTGGGAAACTAGCCTTTACATGCTCCAGGAAATAAACACATTCTTTGCTTCAATGAAGCAGAAATGTTTTGTTGAATAAGTCACAGCAGTACAAATATCTGCAGTTTGAGTGTAACATCATGTGCATTTGAAATAAACTGGTGCTCAGGTCTAAAATTGAACCATATTGATTTCAATTATAAAGAATGGCTCAAACTAGAAAATAAACAGTTTTTCCTAAGGTGGGGAATTAAAGTAAAGACTATGGCTTGTTGAAACAAAATACATAAGGAAGATCATTAAATGTGAAAGCATTACATTTTCATGAGGCATCCATATCTTACCTGCTCTACATTTTGTTTCTTTAAGGAACTCCTATGACATTTTGAATGCCTTAAATAAGATTGATCACAAAGCTCCCTTTACAGTTTTCTTGTGTAGGTTCTTTTATTAGTTACATTCTGTATGTTTACACTATTGTTTTTTCTGGGTGCTGAGTATAAGTGTCCTGGAGCTGAGTGTCACTCTTCAAATCTACAAGATATGTTGTTTCATTAATTAAAAGTACTATTTAAGGGATAATATCTGGTGTTATTTCCTTCTTCCTGGTCTTAAAAGTAGATGGTGTGGAAAAAGTAAGACTTCATATAAATCTACTTATTTACATTAATGAGATCAGGATCTGTGACTTTGTAAACTTTCATGTGAGTATAATGGGTATTGGGGGTATGCAAGGACTAAACATCAGAACAAAGAAGATGAAAAGCTAGGAATTGCAGTTGGCAGGGTTAACTTACACTGTTTTGTAAGGAGGGAGCTGGAAGTTTGCTGGCTACATTTGTATTCTGTAAAATACTTTCACTAGTGGTAAAAGGAAAAAAATCCAACTGTCTCAGCTTTGCTGAACCTTTTTATATTATTTCATTATATATACAATACAGCTTTTTAACTTGAGAGTAAGCTTTGGATGACATTCAATTCCACATTAGTTCCACTGTTTATATAGTGGAATTTTAATTTATTTGTGTCACTTTCTTCTTTCTGTTTACAGAATTTTGTGATTTTAAAGCTGTCAGACTCCAGATAATGTTTTTCCATCAATTAAGTTTTTCTATAATTTTTATATGATTGCTTTATACAGTAAACTTTGTATCACTAATGCAAAGCAGCCTTTGAGGAAAGGCTGCTTATGTGCACATGAGACAACTGGCATCTGAAAGTATACAGTAAGTGAAATTATTCCTAATTATTTGATTCTGTTCCAATATATATATCCTTCTTATTTCAGTATTTCTTCTGATTTGAGGTTACCTAACAGCATCTCTCATAATCCTCTTTGCCATGTTGAACACTGTGATAGAAAGCAGCTGGAATATTGTACAAAACTTTCACAACAGTCATAAGCAGTGACATCTAATTTAAGTACAGATAATAGCTTTAGCTTTAGCTTTAAGTACAGATAATAGCATCATTAGCTTATAAATATCAATACTGTTTTATTACAGAGCCATTACCTTCCCATTATTTCAAAACTGAAATGTACACTTTTGTAGAAATGTAGTAAGTCAGTCTGATATTTTCCATATGTGACCTGATGGTAGAGTAACTTATCTTCAGGAAGTCTGAAACAAATTCCATGAGGTGTTTCAGAGAGATGAGAATTGCTACTCGTATCTTAAAAAGTTTTACTATGATTTTATTTCTTTCACTCATCAGAAAGAGAATTATCCTAGGAAACCTATATGTTTTCAATTCGTTGTCTTTGATAACTGAAATGCTTCTGACCCATTGGGGTGTATATATAACTTAGAGTGAAACAGCTCCTTTTCTTACTGTTCTGAACTTGCTTTGTGTGTTGGGCTCCTCTTCTCAAAAAAGTTGCAAAGAAAGATAGGGCAGATTTTTCTTGATTTTAATAACAGAGATGGTACCACTAAAATGAGTTAAAATATTTCTGAAAGGTTACTTAATGGAGAGGAAATTCAGATACATTGCACAGTTTAATCATGTTCTAAAGCTTCCCCAGCTTACTCTCATCAACTTGCCTTGCATGCACCTCTCTTTTCTATGCCTATATGTATAGAAGTACTTCATTATGTAGCTTGTTACCACTACATATGTATTATGGTTAGTAGACAGAAATGGTCAGAAGCGTTCCCCTCACTTTGATCTGCTATCCTTTCTACTTCTTTTCAAAAAAACAAAACAAAAAAAACTCCAAAATAAACAAAGAAAACCCCAAACAAAACCAACACCCTCCCCGAAAAAAAAAAACAAATCAAACAAACACCCCTTAAAAAACAAAACAAAACCCACCAAGCCTAAACAAACCAATAAACACCACAAATTTTCCATAGAAGAAAATTTAGCTTATGAATTGAAATAACATTGCAAGGAGGTGCAACTCCCAAACCCAACAGAATTTTTGTTAAGTAAGCCAGACGCTTTACCAAGGAATCAAAATTTGGAAGCTGAAGCTCTCAGGATGCCCGGTCAGTCTAAACTATTGAACTCTTGTCCACTTTGTTGCACTATCCTTAAATGTTTTCTACCATTCAGTTTACTTTTTACAGTAGAAAATTTGCTTTATCAGAAAGATTTCTAATCACATCTGATACAGCTTAATTCTTCAAAACCGTAGGTGTGAGGACTCTTCCAATGAATTGATTCACTTACTGGTAGCTTCTGTAGAACAGTACTCAGTATAGCACATCTGCTCTGTTATGAAAGTCTGCAGTAACCTCAAGTAATGAGTGTTTGCAATTTCTTAATTGTCTTTGAAGCTCTTATAATGACTATAACCAAGGTCCTTATTTTGTTCCTGCTACCTAAAATCTAATTTAGATTTCTTTGCACAGTGAAATTTTATTTCACTGTGTTTCAAGTCTCCCAGTCCAAGCTACAAACTGAAAGAACTAGGCTAGTAGTGAATGCTTTAGGGGTATCGTAGTAAAGATAACATTAGCCCTGTCAAGCATCTAGAGGTATGTAAGGCTTAGATATTCAGATAGGATTCTGACTCCTATTGCATCACCAATTGGCGAGCTTGACAGCTGCCTAACTGTGCAAACACTTAACAGCCCAAGGGACCTACAACATTTCATTTGGTGTCCAGAGTTTTCCACTGATTCTGGGACCAGGTGGCTTGGATACATTGCACCTTTAGTTTAGGCCAAAAGGTTTGTGATTCATCTGCTTTGCCCTGAAGGAAGTGCATATGCATGGATTGGGCAGGATGCTCTTAATAGGTGTATACATGGAGGATACAGACTCTCTATCACAGTTGATCCAAGAGGAAATGGAATTGGAATTTAAGGAGGCACCTAGAAATTTCTCTGTACCATTCAGAGGTCATCCGAAGACTTTTGCAACACTGAGCAGTTACGTGCCACTGAAGCTGTCAGAATCTACGAGCTAATTGCTCTGTTGCTCATCTCTGAACAGTCTGTTCTGTGCCTCCTGATGCCAAACTCAGCAGAGCAGGTTGGGATAATGTCTGGGAGTCATTTTCTTGGTGAGTCCCTTGAGTCCAGAATTTTTCCCTTACCATGTGTACTGGCAGTGTGTCAGCTCCCCACCGTTACTCCTTAATTCTTCCATCTTCCACAAGGATGTTCCTGTCATGGGTGGGTTCACAGCACTGGGGATGCAGCCCAGGTGCTGCCATGCTTGGCACTGCAGGGCCTAGGCCTGTCTGGGATCCTAGTTTCATGCCTTCTCAAATTAGTAAGTTGCAGTACAGCTCAGTGGCTCTAAGATGGCTTGTTGAGATAACTACATTGTTCATAATTTTCATGTTCTGACTGCAACTCAGTCATGAGTAATATAGAGTCTAATTTAGTTCTCACAGCTTTTCAAAGTTAGGGGAAAACCATATCTGCTATGTTTCCTGTTTGAATATGCTGATATACCAGTATACCAGTAAGGCTGTTATTTTCTTGAATAGAGATTGTTCAAATAGTTAATAATTTGAGTTGTATTTTTGAAGTAGAGTTCAGGCTATAAATTAATGAATTTCCATTTAAATTATTATCTGACTAATAAACTCAACTTTCCTCCCTACTTCCTGCTTTATGTGTGTAAAGTACAGGTGACTGGGTCAGACTTTCAATTATTCTGCTCTTTAATCTCAAAAATGTGCAGTTCTCTGTTTTGGTTGTCGCTACCTTTTTATTATTACATGTGTTGAGACTGACCAGCAAATCCTAAAGGAGGTCTATTGATAACATCCAATGGAAATTTAAAAAGCTGAATATGACACTGTAAAGGCTCTGCAAGGGTTTAATGCACTGATTCATGCACTATAAGAAGTAATCCTCTATGTCAGGGAACAGTTTGCACAGAAGAATCACTAGAGGACATTCTACTGTGTTAATTGGTGTGGATTTAGCCCCTTTTAAATCAGAAATATATTTTCTTTTTGTCTTTCCTTCATTATAATTGTATTTACACTTCTGAAAAGGAAATATTTTCTGTGTAAAAAGACAAAATATCCTTGATATACAAATAAATATTTGTGAAGTACGCAAGACCAGGGTATGGTTCAGTAAAAGAGTTTGTAATAGAAGTACAAAGCCAAACCAAATTTGGATTTTAATGCATATGTCTTGGTAGTATTCCTTTCTGGAGGCTTTAGAGAACTTTCTCTGTGTGTCATTTTCCAAGCAAATTGTTAAACCTTTCCTTTCACTACATATGATAATTATAATATGTGCTTTTTCTTTTGACAAAACATGATTTGTTAGATTGATTTCACACAGGTTTCGATAATGTGTGAGAGATGGATTGTGACACATTCTGGATCAATAGAAAGATCAGTAGAAATAGATCAGTAGAAAGTTCCATACTGAAGAGTTTTTATATATGAAGGAACGCTGTAGCTCTTGCAACAGAGGGAAAATACCAAACTGAAAAAACTTAATTCTTTCCTAGTCCTTCTCTGATGTTACATTGTGCAGACTTGTGATGTTGCACAAGTGGGATGCTGCTATAAGATTTTCTCTTCCAGAGAGGATGAGCTGATTGTCTCTCACACACATTCCTGAGGCTGTAAAAAGCTTTCTTGCTGACATTCCAACACCTCCTGTCATTCCACATCACTCTCTTAAGTGATGAGTTGGCTGAGTTGGCTCTGTTGATTGAACACCTATCAGAGCACTTGGTGGTTTTTATTGAGTACATGGATCATTTCTTTAATGCCTGCATAATACTAACATCTTGATCTGTAGAAGAATTTTCTTTCCTGCCAGTTTAATATTCTTTAGGTGAAACTGCTTTTTTCTTCCTTGCCATACAAGGCTGGATTTCTGGGAACAGGGAGTTTGTATGCCATTGCTTTTAACTGTTATGTATTTGAAGCATTATGAAAGTTGCCAGTGGCTCATAGGTGTGACAGTTGTCAATTTTGGCTGCTAAAAATAATTTCAGAGTTGTAAATTTAAGTGTTATTGCAGACTTTTTAAGATACATGATAAGATTGGAATCGCAGTTTTTTTCAGTTTGCTTTCCTAGGTGAACACAGCATATCCACACAGTGGTCATTTATCTCTTTTTAATCCTTTTGACCATGATGACCAATTTCTGTCTGTACTGACAGAGTAACAGAGACCTCAGACAAAGAAATTTTAGATTTTACAAAAATAAGTGAACTAGTAGTGAAGAGAGAGCCATATTAGTGCTCTTACTGAGATGAGAAGCTTGTGGCGTAAGTTCCTACTACATATGTGAACAGCAGAAAATGTACAGAAAAGAAAATGATGTAAAACATAATTTCTGGACCTCTTGAAAGTGCTCATTTATTATGAGCACTGGAGGAAAGAACAGAAAAATTTGAATACTAGAAGTTTGAAACTTTAAAAAAATCATCTACTCTGATATAAAATCTAAATTAGTATTAGCAGTCCCTACTTAGTAAGGTGTTAGCAATATAGATATTATTTTTAGAGTGAGCAGATAAAATGTAAGTGGCTTCCACAGTACAGATGGAAATCGTAGAATAAATTAGGAATAGAAATGTCTTTTTTAAACACTATTTGTTCATAATCTGAAAATGTAATCTATAAAATACATATGGTCATAATCCAGTAACTTAAAGTAGGTGAAGTTGATGTGATATTTGACTAATTTGAAATGCACAGGGAGGCCTTGGCAGTCTAGTTGCAGCATGAGAATTACACTAGTTATATGTAATCCATTTTTATCTACTAAAGCATGTATTAATGTATTCTGGAGAGAATACAGTACTCCACAGTATTCTTTGAAAATACATCCCTTGTTGCTTGCTAGAATATGATGGAAAGTATCTCTTAAAATGAAAGTAGAAGTGTTAAGATGTGATTTTTAAAAATAAATTGAATGGAATTTCATTTATTTCATGAAGTTACATCACAAGTTTATGCAGCTGATAATAGGAGCTCACATAAGCAGTACCCACCTGGCATTCAGAAGGTCGTATCTGATCTGTTCATGACAACATGCAGGGCATATTTTGTATCTTTGTTCCAGCTCACAGCTGGCAACTCTACCTGCTAATCCCAGTGAAAGCTTCGGCTGGAAATTGTATATCCTTCCCCACAGATGCCTGAAGCCTTGGAGATGTGTTTCTTTTATGATTCCTGTTAAATCAGGGAATTAATTGTTGCACTAAGAGTGCAGTCAAGCAATAAATCCTCAAATACTTATTGTAAGACCATGTTTTATATAACAACAGAAAGCTAAGAATGACCAAAAATACTTAATTTTGCATGGTTTTATGTAGCAGTTTTCAAGCATATTTAGTTTCGTTTCTTGACACTGTTAAGTACAGTTAGAAAATTAAATTCTCAGCTGCGGAGTATGAGAATTTCAATGTGTTTTTTCAAAGCAACTTACCATATTTTAGTTTCTAGTAGTAACTTGTGCAACCTTTCATCTTATGAGTCAATCCTATAATTAGTATACTTCTTTGCCAGAGGCATACTGCATGTTTGTTTTAGGTACAGAATGTCTGCAAGAAATTTAACTTAATCATAACTTTTTAATGTAAGAGCTGGTTAGCTCAATTACTCTAGATTAAAGTGAACTTGAAATTCCTGAGTTACAGAGAAGGGGCTAATCTGTGACCTGTAGTGAATAAGTACTATTTCCTATGGTTTTTTTCTTACATGCACTTACTAATGTGGGCAGCCCTTCAGCCCAGGCTAGCAGTGGCTATAAGCAATTATCTCTTTGCTGTATGGAGTGGGTTTGCAAGGTTCTTATTTAACTTGGCCATTAGGTTATTCATAATTATTCCAGGATTGCATGCATTGCAGTAAAGCTGTGAAATGTTTTTTTCAGTAAACTTTTGCTTTATTGTTTTTAGGGATAATCTGAAAAAAATAAGTAATGGTTACAACTTTTCAGTATTTTTTAGACAATTTCTAATTACAGAAGCATTAGATTGTTTTAAATGTATTCATTTAATAACATGTTTTTAAGCTGCATTCAGACTGAAAATACTGGTTCAAATTTATCTCATAATCAGACAGGTAGTTCTGGGAATGGTTGCATTAGCACCACTTCAGCAGCACTGTGTTTTGGTACCTCTGGTATAAATCATGGTGACTGCTATGGCTTTGGGTGCAGAGTCCAAGCTGTCACTGGCATGTGAATGTAAAATACTACTAAACCAGGGCCCAGCAGTGTCTTGAGGTTTTTATTCTACTTGGTGCTGGTAGGTACTATTTGACTTGATGATTCTAAAGGTCTCTTTTGACTTCTAAGGATTCCATGATTCTAAGTTGCTCTGCTACAAAATACTTCGGCTGTGTTCCATTTAAATTTCTTGGTTTTAAGAAAATACAGTAGAAAACATGGAATCCATCTAGACTCAAACTTTCCATATTGTCGACTCTCTATTAAGAAAATCATTGTCAAGCAAAAGAATGCTTAAATAGCACACCAGAGGACTGGAGTTACCTGGAAGACTGAAATGTATTGGAAATAGTATAAAATGCAACAGCCTTAAAACAAGAGTTGTGTGCTGAGGACCTTAGCAGTAATGATTCATTAAAAACCAACACCTCATGAGCTGGGAGCAGCCTTATAGAAGAAAGATCTAATGTTCCTACAGATCACTTGTATCCTTCAAATTGTTGTCCTCTACTTTGCTCACCTTTAATTTTTTGGGTGGTAGACCTCACACATTCTCACTCTTCCGGTTCACTTGTGCTAAAGCAGTGCACTGCCAAAGTCCTCTTTTACAAAGATCATAGAGTAATCTCACATGTTATTTTGGGTAGTGACGTGTGCCTTTGAGGTATAGCCTGTGACTATTTCCTGAAAACATGAGCTCTTTGTTGGAGCTTTCTTAACTAAAGGGTTGTGTCCACCAGTTCTGGTAAAGTTTCATTTCAGTCCAGTGGTATGATTCTATGTGCATATTACTGAATGTAATTTATAGTTACCCTGTCTGCATGTGGAAATTTAATGGAATTAATGCACCCTAATTTGAGCATATAAAAGTTAATGCTTAGCACTGAAGTTGTCAGCTCAAACTCCCAATCAAAGGTGAGAATTCGGTACCTCAAGAGTTCAGGCAAGCCAGATAAGGTAAGCTTTAGTGACTAACAGTAAGCAGTCTTTCAAGCCTTTTCAGAGTAATTACTTCTCAGGAGATTCTGTTCCTGGCTTTGTTTTAGAAAGAGAGCCCAAGGTGACTGTCTCTGACTTTGTCTTTGGACTTTCAGACTTCTATAGTTTTGAATTTCATCTAGATGCCTATATCAGGTTAGATGAGAACTGCAATTCAACATTGAATTATTGTGTCTGACTCTCTAAAGCCTGTTCTTAATCTTTTTTCTTTTTAATTAATTTTAAGGAGGAAAATTACTTTTTAGAGGATGAATTTTTTTTCACTCCTGCTATATAAATTAAAACAAAAAAAATTTAGAAAAACATTTTTCTTGGGTTTTGATAAAATGTTTCTTACAAACCAAAGTCTATATTCTAAGAGAGCTTGCTAAAGTTAGAATATGCCAGAATTGAGGCCTGCAACCATAATGAGATTCTCTCATGTATAGTTACTCTAATTCAAGTTGTATTTACATTGTCGCATATTATTTCCCACTGGGCCTTTGTTCATTTAAAGCACAGGATAGGCAAAACCTATAATTCTATAAGTCTCACTTTATTTGCTCCACACTATTTGATATTCCATGCAGAATGTGAATTATTAAATACTGCTGGACTTTTCTGGGGTTCTGCCACTGTAAGGAAGTCATTACAGATTTTGCAGTTGTGACTGACTTTTATCTTCTCAATGGAAGTGGTGTAAAATGTTTAACATCTGTTAACAATTGAAAGAGAGGAAGTAAAAGGTCCTTAAAACCCTTCATTGTTTCTTAACAAAACCAGAGTAGGATGCCACCTTCTTGACTGGATAAGTATAATGGCCACATCTGTGAGCTGGTGATCTTAAGTTCACACTATATTCACTGGAGAAATCAACAGAGGTGTTTAAAACAAATTAGATTTATTACACCCTGAAAGAGCCTTTCTTCTACCCACCAGCCCTGCCAGACCTCCCAGTCCCCTGTAGAGAAAGTTCAGCTGATTCCCTCCAAAGCAGATGTTTGCTTTGGTCAGATGAATCTCACTTATAGAGCTTGACTTCTCAAAGATGGCCTTTCAGAATGTCTTCTATATCCTATGGCTGCTTCCTATTGACTTCTGTTAAAGAGGGGAGATGTTATGTTTCAGATTAAATAATATAATAAAGCAAGGATCTTGTCTATAGCAGCCTTTTGTTCTGTATAACTTGACTTTATACCCAAAGCTTTAAGTGGTGAATTAATAACTGCTTTTCATAAATTGCTATTAGTTCTGGTGTCCAAGGTACAGCTTTTTCATTCATAATACAGTTTGCATGTACATGCACACTGATGCACTGTAGGTAACTTATTTTCAGTAAATCACAGCATTTGCAATATCTGCAGCAATACAGTAGGCTGGGGATGGTCGGCCAAATTCTAAAGATGTTAACTTCTATGTTACAGAATTTTGAAAATTTAAATTTAATCCCATGTATTTCATATGACTTACCCCCAAAAAAGTGTTTTTAAAAGATCCTGAGATTGCAAAGTTAAAAAGTTAGAAAATACTAGTAGCATTGGTTATGCAACTCTTAACCTTAATTCAGAATTGTAATAGAGCTCAGGGGAGTGTATTATGAAACTGTCTTAATTACATCAACATACTTTTTGTTTTCCCTAGTGCAGACTTATTTCTCCCCAGAATATGTGCCTTGTGTGGAGAATTTAAGATAACTTAGTGATATTTAAACATAGTTATAAACAGGAGAAACATAAGTGCTGAGCAAGCCTAAGTCAAGTTTATTTAATTTGTTCAGTCTACGTATCACATGACTATCAGCTGTGCAAAGAAAGATCCTTACTACTTCTGCCAAGGCTTTACAACTGGGCAAATTCAACTGGAGAGAAGAAATAAGCTTTTACCAAGCTCAGCTTCTAGCCTAGTGGCTAAAACAATCTCCTTGAAGGTGGTAGAAGATTGTTCATTTCATACTTCTTGGCAAAGAGCTCTTAAGCTTTCTCAGAAGGCAGAAACCCCACCATCCTGACCTCTTTGAAGAGTCACATCTGAAAGGCATTATAAGCCATGCTTGTGATTTCTGTCTCTTAATTTAATTTTACAATAAGAGCATAGATTTTTGTTTTCCATGGAGTTTTAAGAGAAGGTTGAAGCTCTGCTCTGCCTCTTTCATGTGAAGAGCAAAGTGTATTATCCTTCTCCAGATTTCTGTATCTATAGCATGGTGACACAAGGAACTGTGTTACTCATGTGACAGATATTTCAGATTCTATTCTGTATTTAACCTTTTCTTCATAGTGTATAAGAAGTATGTGACCTAATACAGGCCTCTAGCTTCCCAGATAGATTTGGATTTTAAATTTACAGGTTTTTGAGCTTAACTCTTGCTTAAGCCTTGTCCCTTTGCCACTCTTCAAAATAGCTACCAAAGTACAATAGCGTCAATATTTTATGTGTATTGATTTTCAGTTTACTCTGAATTATCTGAAATCTGAAAGTCATGGGTCTTCTATATTTTATTTCTCATATATACTCTCAATTTGGAAATAATATTTTAAAAATGTAATGTAATAAATAGTCCATTGTTGAACACACATGCACACACATGTATTTCCAGATCTCTTTGAGTACTGATTTTTTATTTGTCACATCTTATAAATGGGGTCTTTCTGCATAGGATTTCTAATACTTGGAAGAATTTCCTTAGAATTTATGTTTTTCATATTCAGTAACAAAAAATATTAGTATAATACAGAGAGAGTGAAGAGTGAAGAAGTCTCTAACTATCAGGATTTCATTTTCCTTTCCTAGCTATTTCGTATTTTAATTGTAGGCCAGTAGGCAACAAGGGGAAGGTATTAAAACTTGTTGAATTTTCTGGTAGCTGCTGGAACATCTGTCTGGACTAGATAAGTTATTTGGCCAATTTAAGAAGTCGCTTTTTGAGCAAAATAAGGAAATTATTCCTGCACCTAATTTGATACTCAAATATAGTAGTTTTTATTAATGTATCACTTATTGATTTTTTTTAATTTGAATATACAATCACTATTTTCTAAAGCTTTAGAAACTTTGTGAATGAAATTTATCACAGCATACGCTATTATTCTGATGACAGAACAACTTGCAAACAGAAGTGAGGTATCTGAGTACTGTTACTTTAACAAAGCATTTTTAAAGCAAGGAAAAAAGCCATAGTTCTTGAAAATGTATTGCATAAACTATTAG
The DNA here is from genome assembly GCA_013398075.1 of Notiomystis cincta. Taxonomy (NCBI): domain Eukaryota; kingdom Metazoa; phylum Chordata; class Aves; order Passeriformes; family Notiomystidae; genus Notiomystis; species Notiomystis cincta. The sequence goes on along the minus strand of VZRX01019219.1, from coordinate 100,710 downwards.
TGATGTTTATTGAAATTTGTGTCAACAAACTTAGGACACGGGGCAGTCATTATGAAATCTTTTGCTTTACTCGCTGGGTGGTACTGCAACTGAACCAGGACAAGGAAGGAAATAATTGGCATAGAAAGTGCAGTGTTAGAAATCAGTTCTTGTTGAATAAGAGAGAGACAAAAACTCTTTTATACTGATTTTTATTTCATTTCTTTCTTTACTGGTATTTATACAAATAAATACATAGATATTCATGGAAGAGCCTGTATGTTCCCTGCCTAGGGGCAGGCCTAGCTGCTCTACCAGCCATGGTCACAGGATAGAGCTTTCCACACTTGTTTCAATCTACTGAAAACCAATCCATGCACCAATCTACAGCCTCATGGCACAGCAGCTGTAAGGGCTCGTTTGGACCTTTTGGAACAAATCTGTAACCTCTGTGCACGGGATTCACAATGTTCAGTTACACTTCTGATTAATGAAAGTGGGTTATTCTCTATTGGCTGAAGAGACAACCTTCAGACTTGCTTATTCTTCTCTTTACCTGTGTGCCATTGTCATTTAACTAGTGAATATACAGGCAGGTCCTGAAGGGAGCATGCCCCCCCCTCTCCTCCCTTAGCAAATAGGTAATGGCAGTAGCTGCCCACATGAACATGGTTTGCTTTTCAGCAATTCAAATTCCTCCTCTGCTTATGTGGGCGATCTCTTGTTTTGGGACTGAGAGAGATAGAGTGTATAGAGAGACTGGATAGAGCAGAAACTGTCATAAACAGACCGAAATTACGCAAATACTGCACAGGGACGTTTTTGTTCTCTGCCTGGGTAGTCCTAAAGTTTAAATGGGACCGCACATACAGAATACAAAGTACGAAATACAAAAAATGCTTCCTGCTTTCATTTTCTGTTGAAAAGATAAAAGAGCTCTCATAGCCTGTGTGGGATGGGTGCATTCTATAGTTGGATTTGAACAAGAGAATAGCCTAAAATAGCATGTTCTATTGCAGAAAACATGGCAAAGAATGTGATTAAAAGTACAAGTTAGAGGTGATGTAAGAAAATAGATTTTCTGCTGTATCTAGCAATCTCATATGTTCTAACATAAGCTTTATGGGACATTGTTTTAACATATGAAAACACCTAAAAAAGAAGTTGCATTTTCAAGAGAATAGTTGTTGCCTACCCTCAGCCGTCAGAGATGTAAAGTTGGCTTCTAGAGGCAAAAGTCAGAAAGGTAATTGTTGACAGCACCACAGTCATTATCAGCAACATAGACTTGGTGCCATCTGATCCCACTGGGTGTTCCCAGTTCATGGAGGAGAGATGTGTCTTTTCATATTAATAACCAGTTGCATTGGGGGGTAGAATATGTAGTTCAGTGATGACACAGATTTTATCCTGCTTCCTCTGACTTTATTTTTTTTTTACTCTCAGGTTTTTTTCAGGTTATTTGAGGGTAGCAGTGACCTGAGGTGTTACTCTTGTGAACTTGTATTTTCATGTGGCTAGACGGTTCTCACAGTTGGAACTTTTCTGTATGAAACAATGTTACTTTTGTGCCTATATAGTGGTTCAATTTAGATCACCATGGTAATACCAGCATTTCACATCTCTGAATTGCTAAAAGAAAAATGTGTAACAGACATTGTGGTGTGTATCCAGTACTGTGGAGTTCATATATATTTCAAATTCATATACACAGTCCAATTGTTCTACCATTTTAAACATAAAAGGCTGTCAGCAGCTGGAGTTTGTGAAAATACACAGTGCAAGAGAAATGGTCTTGGAAATGAATAACTCAAATTTCAAAGATTTTCATTTATAAGCATATTTCTCAGGATTTCCAAACAATGGATAAATACTTGAATAGTCATTTTTCCCCCTAGGGCTTTTTTGGTACATTTATTTAAAAAATAACAAAACCAGCAAATAAAACAAAAAAAAAAATTGTAGGCCATTAACAAAAGGCTTTAAAGTCAGCACTTGAAGCACATTTGAAAAATGTGGTTTGACATGATGGACTTTTGGATGTAGACTGTGCATGCAAAAGACTGTCCTTTTACAGATGTCAGGAGACTCTGTCCCCACTGTTTACCACAGTCTCCAACAGTAATGTTTAATAAAGTTTCTTACCTCCTACTTGAAAGGTCAGGAGAAGGGAGGCAATCTGCTGCTTTGTAAAGACTCAAAGATAGATTCAGGGACACTTAGTTTCTATTTATATTAATGCTCAGTAGTATGTAAAACATATGTGTTCTATCTATATATACAGATCTTATACATGTAGTATCTGAATTGTCTCTCTCTCTATATATAATACATCCTTTTGCTTATTTGGGGCTACGCAAACATACTATAAAAGAATATAAATATATTTTCTTTCCTTTTTTCTTCCTTTTTTTTTTTAATGAAAGAATTTCACATTAAGGCACATTGCCTTACTTTGGCTTGCCTTTTCTGTGGATCAAGGGCTCACATACAGATAGCCACTGCAGTTCAGCTGACAGGCGGTAACTTGTTAAATTACATAACTTGAGAGTATGTCTGAGCCCTTAATTCTTGTCAAATTAAGGTTGTTACCACGGAGTTGGGCTCTTCAACCTAAAGGTAATGGGCAAAGAGTTTCCCCTGTCAACCAGGAATACCCATATTCCGGGATTTAACAACTTTTTAACTGTTCTGTTTTGCTTTCAGTCGATTGTAACAGATGGCATTCTGTCCAGTGTTACCATATTCCTGCTTTCTAAGTGCAGTGTGGATTAGCTTGGTTATTTTGAATAAACTCTCTTTAGGTTAGCCTTGACTTGACATGTTAAGAAAGAAATCCAAACATAATATTCCACATTTTATTCTCCTCAACTTAAGAAATTATTTCATATCTCCTGTATTCATGGAAGAAACATACAATGGTATAAGTTCTGTTTTCACATGGTTGATCTACCACAGAAAACTTTCTTTTAGGTTTGCTGATTCCAGTAGTGACTGTAATTAATTATGATTCTGAAAAAAAAAAATTGGAGAAAATAAACATGAAATAAGTGAGAAAGGAAGTCTTTTTACATTTTGCTCATTCTCTTGTTGTTTGATATAATGGGCCAAAAATTCAGCTGTTCTTTTTATTGGCAGAAATTTTAGTGATGCAGCTGGGATTCATATGTTCCGTATTAGCTGAGTTACTGCTGTTTAACTGTCTTGGATTAACAGAAACTTTACTTGCTTTTAAGGACCACACCTTTGCATATACTGCCATTATAATGTAATATTGTTAATTAAGGGAAGAATGTGTATTTAGGCTTACTGCATAAAATTATGCAGGAGACAATTTGATATTTTGGGTAATTCTTCTTCAACATTAGCACATTTTCAGAATATGTTAGAACTAAGACTTAAAAGGGGAAATAAAAATGGATAATATGCACATGCTTTCCAGAATCAGAAAAGTGTGCACCTCCTCCCTCCCTTCCAAATGTATCACATCCATTTCACAAAGTGCTTAATTACGTATTTAAATTTAATCATGTAATCATCTAATAGATGTAAGTACAAGTTTAAATTTAAAATGCAACTCCTTGCTTTACTGAAGTGGGACCATTAAGTCTGTGAAAAATAAGAGTTTATGAAAATGCGTACATGTCTGAGTAACACTGAAAGCAGAGTTCAGCAATGCCCAAGGGGCCACTTCTACAATAGCAATCCACTTCTGAAATGTTGGGCTCTTCAGGGAAGATCACTATCATTATAATTAGAGCTAAACTACAATGGACCGCTCATAGTAGCTATTCCAAAAAGTTCTTTGAAGGTGAAGATGAGTGGTAAGCATTCTCAGGAATAGAAAATTGCTTTCTCAAGTGAAAAACAATCAACCGAATAAAACAAATTTTAAATAGCTATATGGCTAAAAAAAATTTAAATTTTGCCATCCCTATTTAAAATTAAATCACTGTATTTACAGTTTGAATATTGATGATGGACATTAAAGAAATATATAATTTATATTTTCCTAGACTACACAATATGTAATCATACCTGAAAATAGATGTATTTTGTAAGCAAATGAAGAGAGGCAAAAATACAGAAGCTTCACCTCCTGCGCTCTATTTATGTTTTGCCCTTCAAAACTGACAATTCTTTTTTCTGCAAATTATGAAGGCCTAAATACTAAGAACCTTTTAGTGCTTTTAAGTACATCCATACAAATAGGTATATCGATATGAAAAATACTTGAAGATGTTTTGATCAGGTTTTTATTGTCTGGTTTTTAAATACTTGTCCAGTCTGTCTTTAACATTTTAAAGACTAGATCATGCAGTTGACTAAAACTGAAAACCTGATACCAAGGCACAGTCTGATCTTCACACCAAAGCCAGCACACGTTGCTATATAGACAGGCTTTTATATGGATTTACTGCTTCTCACAGATATCCTGAAACTTCATGCAGCAATTTCTTCAGTCTACTAAAACTATAAACTTAAAATAACAGCTTCAAGAATCCTAGAAACTGAGTGAAAAGTTTTCTCTGTGGAAGATTCAGGTGTTCCTGCCAAGAGCATTCAAGTTATGTCAAAAAGATTATGACACTGATTGCATTTTCTTGATTGCAAATTAACATTGAAGATTTGGAAAAGAGGCCACAGATCTTAGTTCTGTGTAATAGGAATTATAGAAGAACATGAGGAGAAGGGTAGGTAATAACTATGTAAGGGGAAGTGTATCTGTGCCAGTGGTCAGTTGGTCTCAGAGTTATTAAAGTGTGTCCTGATGTTCAGAGGGTACCTCCTGTGTTTTAGTTTGTGTCCATCACCTCTGGTCTGAGAAAAGAGCCTGGCTCTGTCCTCTCTGCACTCCCTCCAGGGATTTATACAAACTGATGAGGTTCCTCTGAGCCTTCTGAGCCATCACAGCTCTCTCAAATTTGATCATAGGAAAATCTCCAGTTCCTCATTTTGTGGCTGTCTGTTGTACTTTCTCCAGTTGCTCCCGTCTGTGCAATTTAGCAAGTTGAAAGTATATAAAAAAGATCTGCTATAAATTTGCTCTTCAGATTTTGATGTGACAGTGGGAGGTAATAGTACAAATTGAAGGTAAATGGAAATATCTAAGCAGATATAAATGCAGTAACACTTGTTTCTCTTCATGCTGAAATCAGGAAATGAGAAACTAAACTTTCTTTCTTCTTTATAATGACCATGATCTGATCTCTCCACCATTTTTTATTATGCCATTTACTAGCAACTACATGATACTATAAGCCACATGTTGGGGTTTTTTTATTTGATACATTTGGTGGGTTATTGATTTAATTTTCTGGATTCTTTATTTCATAAAATATAGTGTTTTCTTTGGCATTAAGTGGTCTAAAGACTTAGAATTATGTTGATTTTTCAAAATGCCTAGGTTTTGACAATCTCAGCATTATAAAAACGCAATATGGTATTACAAACCCTTTGGTGCCCATGTTTGATCTGTGTAGAGGAAATACCATAATTATAGCAGAAAATTATTCCTGAGTAATACAATTCCACTGATTGCATTAACTGAGCTACAAGGTTCTCTCCTTCCATTATGAAATTGCAGTAACAATACTGAACAATTGTATTTGTGTACAATTTGATTAGAGGTTTTAATATACTCTGGCAGACATCTCACAATTTAAACTTATGAATGCATGGACCATTTCTTCGGATATTATAGTCTTTAGATTTTAACCAAACATTTTCTGGGCTAAACAGGCACATTAACTTATTTTTGTAAGTTGGTAAAATATGGTTTGTGGTTTCTTAAAAATTTTCTGTCATAGAAGTACTTTATGTTTTATTCCTTTCTCATTGAATTTAGGAGGACTTCAAACTAGATTGAAATAGGTGTGCTGTCAAAATTCATAAATTGTTTAAAAATAATTTCATTTTCAAATACATAATTTAAGGTAGTTTCAACAGTTGTAAAGTTTTGATCCTTTAAAATATTTTTCACTCCCCACCTAAAGGCAGCAACATTTGTCAAAGCTAGAACCATTGCTTCAGTCTTTACCAGTATGGGTATAAAGTCAGCCTGTTGAATGTTGACTGGAGGTATTATATAGTGTTTAAAAAAAAAATCACTCAAGAAAAGAAAGTTGGCAGAGTTGAAGTCCTGGGTTTGATCATGGAAATGACCGTGGTGGCATGACACATGCAACAAAGCAGAATCTTAATTTTGGCAGCATTTGAACTTCTGTTGGTGTCTCAGTGCCCAGCAAGTTTCCTTATTAAGGGAAGTTCATGTATTTGTGACTCCCTCTAGCGGATCACTCTCTCAACTCAGCAGTAGGAAATGTTTTCCATATTAAATTCATGTGACATTAAACATTCAGATGTCTTTGTTTTCTTGTTGAGGATCTGATTCCATTCTCACGGACAGTCTGAATGTGTTTGTGTGCATCTCCACTCATTATCACTCATTTTGCCATATATCTTTTCTAAGATTTTTTTCATACTGACGTTGCTGTTAACCATATCTATTTATATGTGCAACTAATGTTAATCCATTAGCAGATGGAACATTCTCTTTTTTTCTGTACCACAAACCTCTTCTATTACCCAGACTTTCGTTTACATGACTATATTCCAGAAATGTCTGCAGTTTGCCTTAATTATTATTTAATTATATTTCAGGTACCACCAAGGTAAATCTTGTGAAGATCCCTTCAACTGCTTCCAGTCCTCGAGACACTGCTCTGGCAGCTGTTATATGCAGTGCACTTGCAACAGTGCTCTTGGCTCTTCTCATCCTTTGTGTTATCTATTGCAAGAGGCAGTTCATGGAGAAGAAGCCAAGCTGTGAGTTTCCAACTATTACTATTCCTTTGTAATATTTATAGAGCGGTATTAGCTTAGCAGATCTCTCTGTAGGTAAATAAATTAAATGTTTTCATTATTCAAGCAAGCTCAGCATTGAGATGGTCAATGTAGCAGAGCCCAGGACTCCATCCAAGCTTGCCAGCCCAGTGAGGAAGTTCCAGCTGCTACTGAGAAAATGCTATGTAAATGCCCAGAAATACTCCAGTTGCATCAATTCCGTGCCATACTCTGCTAGATGCTGCACAGATACATTTGAACCATTCGTGATCCAAGATGAGACATTACAAAGCTGCAATGTTGAAATACCAGTTTGAAAGATCTGTGCATCAAATGCTATTGTGAAATACAGATTTGGTCATCAAGATAATGAATGTGGCCAGTGTAGATGAGAGATCTGTCCTTAACAGTTTTGGTTTTATGAGCATATTCAAGATGAATTAAATGCCTAAGACAGATTTGTAAATTTCTTTTAAATCCATAACAGCTCATCACTGTAATTTGTTTATAAGAAATGTTTTTCTGCCTCTTAATTTAAATTAAGAAAGAAAAAAATGAAAAGCACTCTAGTTCCCATTTATAGTTTTATAAAACTTTTATTAAAATATGTTTATAGCATCTAATGAACCCTAGATGCCAAACAAGAATAAATCTAGGATGAATCAAAACTATTACTGTTTCAGCACAAGCAGAAATAAAAAGGTTTAGAGAGGCATTGTAAGAATTGTTCCTAGCCTAGAATTTGCTTTACAGCATGAGTTTTGAGAAATTCTGACACAGTGAATTCAAACTTCATTTAGTGAAGTGTAGTAACTCATTTGCCTTGGCCTGCAATTACAGAGATTAAAGGAAGTCTGCTGTTGATATAAAGCTCTTTAAGATAATATAAACAAAATCCCAGTGGCTGAAAGCTGACTCTGGAAAATTTCAGATGGGAATCACTGAGAATCAGTAAACACTGCAAAAATGTAACAGTGAATAAGATATACTCTCAAATCATCAAAATGAGAGCAGATGTCTTCCTAGAAGAGGCTGTAGTGACCCAGTTGTTCTAGGGTTTGCTGCAAAATCTGTGGTTTACATTATAGGAAGCCACACAGTCACTGTGGATCTTTCAATTGGAAAATGTATGGACATACTTTATAGCATGACAATTACACATTCTGTGAAGATAGAGGGCACTGAGCAGGAAAAAGGGAAACATTTCCTAACACAGATTTTTATTCACTTTGTTCAAAGGGTCTCTGAGATCACAAGACATTCACTACAATGGCTCTGAATTATCATGTTTTGATAGACCACAGCTAAATGAATTTGACCACAGAACATGTTGCCAGTGCCAAAGAAGTACATCACAGACATGTGGTATGTTAGGTCTGCTGAAAGGTGACTTCGTTTTATCTAACACTTGAGTTGTGACAATTAAATATAACTGCAGAGATAACACTGTCAAACTACCCTTTGTCGGAGGCTAATTTCTTAATAATCAGAAAGGACTTTTTAAGTAGCTATTTGGGATGGGGGGAGGGGGAGTGTTTGGGTTTTTTTCCTGTATTCATTTCAGTGGCTTCACTTGAAAAAAAAAATTAAATGTCGATCTCATTTATTTCTGATAAAAATAGCACTGTATCTGGCTTTGAGACTTAAATTAGTGTGAAGGATTTACCAGACAGTGTCTAAGAACATGATTTGAATGCTAAAGGAGATTAACAACATGGACAACTCAAATCATTTCCATTTTGTGAAGTTGTATCAGAACAGCTGCAGTTATGACATTAAGAAATACATAATTTAACACAGAAGCACAGGCTTAAATACCATCCTGATAGATTAACTCAGAATGCTTCCACTTATGGGTATTCAACTGAGAAGAAAATTAATTTTAAAAATAGATACTCATGACTGGCTTCTATATTACTCCTGGAGGAAGGACTTGGCTTTTACAAGTAATTAAATTTTAAAGGAATAAAGAACCTATTTTTACAGAAAGAAATCTCTTTCCTCAATTCATATATTATAATGTAACTGGCAAACTAATCCTCAAGTTTGAAAAAGAACAGAGACTAAGTTTATACAGAGCTTTGACAATTTTAACACTATTAAATAAATTTTCATTCCTTAGGACCAGTTCACTTGATTCCCTCACTGTGCTGTGATGAAACCTGTAGCATGGAGCACAGCAGTCACAGTTGTGCTTTCCACTCACAGACCACGCTTAATGAAAGGTAACTTAGTTTTACAGATGCGTATTAAACATTAAGTATTTTTTTTATGCAGTCAAATTAATATTTATACAGAGACAGCAACTGCTCTATGTGGAGTGAGGGATTTTGATGGACTATCAGCCTTATCATCCCATGTTGTGCAAGAACAGGTTTATGGTGAAAAAATTAAGTATTACTTAGTAAATGCTGACTTGATCCATGGGTTTCTCTGAAGTGGCTTCTCTTACAAGCAAATAATCTGCTTTTTACTCTGTGGCACCTTAGAGGCTTTGGCCACCCCCTCTTCTCCTAATGGTTAGCAAGTTGCTGCATAAACCTGTGAATCTAGAGGACTGAGGTACAGTTCACAAATGGGATGAAGATTGGTTTGTTGGGGTTTTTTTTTGCAACTCTTCAGGACTTCAAGATTTGAAACACCTATTATTTCTAAATTTCTAGCAGATTTTAACCTTTATTTTCTCCTGATCAGCTGGGTATAAGTGCAGTAGTAGAGTAGTTGTTTTTACTGCAGGGCCATGAGCTAAATGTATAAAATTTATGGTGGCCTTCAGAGTTTCCTGGTTACAGATTTTAACACAGAATGTCTTTATTTCTTTTAGCTAGAATAATTTTCCATATAAGGTTTAAATTAGTCGGTAGCTGTTTTGTTCTTATGGCCACATGTAACTAAAAATGTACAGGCAGGTTCTTCATAAGTATTGTTTGTGCAAGGTGGCTTAGCAACCTAAGTGCAAATATCTAAGTTTTCTATAACAACTTGTTTAAATACCAACAAGCTTGAGTCATCCTTGTATACCACTGAGGCTGACAAATTGTGTACTTTTTGAGGAATCTTTTGGTTAAGGCTCTAAAAATAACTGTAATATCCATGCTATGTGGACATCAAAGATCCTGTGGTTCCTTCCAGTAGAAATGGAGTTTATTCCAATTTCCTTTGCCAAAATAATGTATTTCCTTCAATTGTGGTGCAATGTCCTGACTTTTGGCCTCATCTCTGAAAATGCTTTGTGTGTATATTGAAGCTATTAAAGCATCATGTTTTGGAAATGAGTAAGGCTACTTAAAAGCTGTTAATAGGCATGTTAATGTGGGATGAGTTTTGTCACACTGCATATCAGACTTAATATAGCCTTTGCATTTTTAAAAATCTCTAGATGGTTTTCTAAAATAAAAAATATTGGTATAACTTCTTGGTTTTGTTAATACTTATTTTGGTGTGCATATATAGTGAAAAACACTCCTGGATTTTCAACAGTGTTTGGCACACATCACTATTATCATGCACTTTAAAAACACTTGAGGTAGATAATACTGAGTTTCCACTTCTGCTTTCTTCCATTTTCCATAAAACAAAAATAATGCTTACTCTTCTTTAATATTATGTCCTTTCCACATAAAAGAGAATAGAAGAAAGCCTTTTCACATTTTGAAGGCTAGACAGAACAACTGAAAAGTCTAAAGTTTTCAGGTTTAAAGCAAACATAAAGTTTCAGTCTTGTTGCCTATTCCACTTCCCAGTCTGAAGTCTTCTTTTACTTCTATTAGATACTTGTCCATCTAGAATTTGGGGAAGAAAAAAACCAAGCCAACCAAACCCCCTCTGATGTTGAAGATTCCAGTGTCTGCCCAACCATCTTTGTTGCTGCACTTTAAGCCTGTTACATCTTGTCTTAATACTGAGAAAAAATAAATTCTTTCTTCTTTGTGACAGTGTTTGTACCTGAACACTGAGATAGTATTTTTTTTGTCATATTTCTGACCCTAAACAACCCCAAACTCTAGTTCATGTTTTTTGTAATCCAGGATTCACTGTCTAAAGTAGTGTTCACCAGAGCTTTTATCATTTCCAGACAAGGAACAAACTGTATTCCTTCTCAACAGAATTTGTTTGTACAGGATGTCTCTAGAGTATTGATATAACCCTGTTAAGCCTTCTTGAAATACCTATAATTACAAATGACAGTAATTACGATACTGACAATATTTTCTAGAATGCTTTGTAAACCATGTGCCATTTATCCTTCTGCAGAGCTTCTGATTCTGTTGGAGAAATGATTCCTGCTTTCCTTGGTTCTCTTTCACACTCTACCTGTGGAGACATTCCAGATGCTTGGCCTCTTATGCAAAACTCAGCTTGTTGTGACAGCATTTCTATCTGTGAATCATATTCAGAACCGGCTGGAGGATCTGCAAAATCTTGCAGCCCTGAGACTGAAAATACAGCCACTGTTGAATTGGATAATAACCAGGAGCAAAGTGAAGTACTTATTTCAGCTAAGTCTCTTGATGGAAATGTTGCAAAGTGCTTTGAAATCTCCGAACATAGAACATGCATAGAAATTTCATCACTTCAGAACTCAGTGACTGCTGAAAGTCAGCCAAAGACAAAGTGTAATGGAACAACAAATGACTCTACAGACTGATAAAGAGGTAAAAAACATAACTACAAAGGAGTGGGAATGAGTGCTTCAGGCATGTAGAGCTAGATAAAAATAGAATTGTAAGAAGTTGTAGGGTTATACTTCTCCATAGGTTACACCTAGCTATTGCTGAAATAAATTAAACCTCTACAAGAGATCCAGCAGTTTCACATTTTTGAATCATTAACTGAATTTGAAAGATGTAATTACACAAACTGTGGTGTTGAAATAATATTAACCAGAATACAGGGGTAAGTCTGTACACTCAGCTTTTATCAAGGAATTTTTTCATTAAATTTCAAGGGAAAAATTCAGTTTAATAGCCTTATGACCAAACCATTATGTGAGGCTAGCCTTTGTTTATGAGTGAGAACTGAGGAGTCGGCTTTGCTTGTTGCAAACAAAGCATAAAAGACATACAGGTGTTCATCTAAAAATATTTACAAAGTCTTTCTGTGGAGTTACTGCAGTAGCAGTAGAAATACAAGAGAATCTCAAATGCCTTATAATACCATTTATATTCCCATGTCATCAGATAAAACATAAATTTGTCCATAAAATGCAACTTAATCTATAAAAGCTCAGAGAAAATGCAGGTCTGAGGTCAAAATGCAAAGGTGATAAATAATTGTCTCAACTATGTAACAGTGGAACTGTCACAAAAAGTCACTCTGCTACTGCTTCATCATTATATCTTTTGAATATTAGCCGTGCTCCATATTTTTGAAATATTTTTCTACTATTGGAAGTAACCTGGGGCCTCAAGTAACTAATCTGTGAAAGGATACCAAATTACAGCCTGTGTGCTGATGGCAAGTGGTGGTGTTACTCCAGGCTTATGCAGGCTGTGGCTGGAAAGCTGAAACAGTCTCCTGTGCATAAACTCAGAGGAACACAAGAAGTTGCCACTAATATTAATAATGCACCAAACTTAATTAAGAAAATTATGCTATCTGTAATTACGAAGATTTTGGGCCATCTGGAGAAGTAAAACTGCATTCTCCTTTGATCCTCTTCCATTTGGTTTGTGTGCCACTTTTGTGTTATTCCTAAATATGAAGTAGAAAGTAATTAGTATTTGGGAAAAAACAGGCATATTCTGAAAACATGTAACTGCAATAGTTTCTTTGTAAATCCAGCCTTAATTGTTTAGGTGACATTGTCAAGAGGAGGACAGGGAAGGGAACTGACTGTTAAATCCAGAATTGTCTTGCCGTTGACTTCAGTGGAACTTGTCACCCTGAAAATCTGCCGCTGTCACTGACAATATCAGCCTTATCCAGGTGGCATATATTTCTCTCACTGTATGATTTACAATGAAAAGTTTTGTCTGTAGAAATGCAGGGCACCACCTGCCCATGTGTCACATGGCAGCACTGATAGTTCCGTTGTTGTGCGTGCCCGCTCTCACTTGGTGACAGCCGCGGGCCGTAGCCGTGCGTGGGAAGTGACAGTGACATGGGTACAGCTGCAGAGCTCAACACTGCTAGTTCCTAGCTCTCTTGATGTTTTAAGGGAATGTATTTCCATATTAACAAAGATTTAAAAAATTAGAAGTTTGTGGGTGTTTTCCCACTAAACTGTGCATCAACGTCAGAGGTATGCGATTAATAATATTTAGGAGTTTTCTTAGATCAAAAGAACCACAGAATTTCAAAATATGGCTACAAAAATTAGCTTTTATTTCACTATACTCATTATGGTATATGGTTACTGTAAATTTCTTGTTGATTCCTATGTGTATGGAGACAGCTTTTCTAGCATCTCAAAATTCTGCTTTGATAGTTGTCTGCTGTCCTCTATTAATCCTGAGATTTGTGTATAATTTTGAATAATTAAGGTCTTTGGGAAATGAAGTTTTTCTTCATTTTTTTTTCCTATAATAGACCCTACTGATTCATTTTGTACAATTTCTCCCCATTCAGACTCTACAGTGCATCATTATGTGTGCATTTTTGGCAGAGAAATTTCAGTAGTGTTCACAAAACAGGACCAGGACTAGGCTTACTTGAGATATATTTTCAGGATGAACACTGGCCAGCTGTACAACTCCAAGAAAATTAAATCATCTCAGTCTGTGCCATTTTTTTGTCATCTGCCCTTCATCTTTCATGTCTTTTTGAAATATTTTGAGGCAAGGATGATCTTTGTACTGCCTGTGGATGTATTACAGTCTTGCATAGGTCAATGTTTTATTATTGTATTTCAAAAGAAATAATAACCCAAAACCAGAATATAGCATATTTTTATATATGTACACACAAGTATAAACTTCTTAATGTGGGTTTTAATACAGGTTTAATCTTCAGATTTAGGTGAATTTTACAGCAAGCAGTAAGTATACCTCTACTCCTTTAGTGTTTAGTCAAATACAGAGATACATACAGGTTTCTTACGCATTTATGTAACCACTCTCCTGTCACTTTTTTTTAGGGACTGCACCTGTTTCTCTCAGCACTAAAGCTGAATGCTTCCCTTACGCTCCCCTGCTGATTCTCATCAAACATAGTCTGGTCTTCAGTGTTGCATGGTTTCCAAACCAGCTGAAAACAATGGCATCATTTCACACCTCCTAAGCAGTTGTGTCTCAGTTGTAAGTGAAACTTCAAGAAGCATCCTATGAGGACCCTGAAAGTGCATTTATGACCTTTTGCATCTCTTTTTCTGTTCCCTCAGAGTCTCAAAACGTCTAACAGAGTGAGCTTAATAGTATATGTAAATACAGCAAGAAATACAAATACTTCAGTGTGTTTAGGGGAGTCTCTTAAATATGGCCACAGGTGTCAGAAAATGTGGGACAACACGGTGCCAGTTACTCTGCCTGCAGATTTGTGCATGCATTAGGAATTTTTTTTTCTGCTGTTTCTAATTTTAGATAATATTCCTGCTATTGAAGGACATAAAATAAATCCATTTCTGTTTATGCAAGGATCACCCATTAATAAACTGAAGCTTTTATTATGTATTACATTATAGTCAATAAGCTAGTTTAGGGAATTAAAGAATTAGCATGTTACAGTATGTATGGTTGAAGTCCCCTCCATCCAATTATTACATTTTTGGGAGGTGGAATTATTTTATTAAATGTAGCAGGAGGTTAGCTTTAAATTAGATTTAGTTTAATGAAGGTCATACATATAGATAAGGATGTTGTGGTTAATTAGTAGTCTCAGTATTGGAATACAGCACTTCTTGTTATAGCATATTATTTAGGATTTTGAAATACTTGTAATCAACTGTCAAATCAAAATGTCAGACTATAGCAGGTGTGCCATGAAAGTATTTATACAGTGAGACTGTTACCAAGATTTTTTATTAATGCATTATTTTAAAGGGTCAAGCTTCACAGTGAACTTATTAATTCATTTAGGAGTCCCGTTCATTCAAGGTGCTCTGTCCGTCTCACTGTAGTACTGTGTCAATTCAAATTTTCCACACAAAATATAAAAAGCAGTTTGCTTTATCACATCCCTTAATATCCTTTTTTTTCAGCCATTTTCATCCCTAAAATAGTTTTTGCTTCTGTGGATGATCCCAGTAACCTCTACTGTTACTCCATGGGCTCACACTTGTCTGTGATGAACTCAAGCAATTATTCCTTAAAGTACCCAATGTGCCTTGACTAAAGCAAAGCAATCAGCAAAACAGATGCAAATTGGCAATAAATATTACTCATCTTTCCACACATGGTGTGTGTGGCAATGGAAATGTTGAGATAGTATTCAGAATCCATTATGGAAAAAGCCTCTTGCTTTGAAGCACACAGAAGGTTGGACCTGCACTAGAACAGCTAAAAAAAGTACAGGCAGGTATGGCAGCTCTTCACCATATTATTCATCTGTGCAAAAGCCATGAATAACAGTTCCCAAACTCAAACCAAACTGAACAAATTACTCAAGTTATTTTTTTGCTGTTGTTTGGTTTGGTTTTTTAAGTAGTAGATACCACATTTTGGTCACTGATGGAATAATAAACAGTTATACAGTACAATTACTCAGATAAATACTTTCACCTATATATTTGAATATGAGTAGTTTTGAATAATTTCTTTGTATACTTTCACACATTTAAGAAGTTACAAAACATTACTTTTCACTACATGTGCATGAAGACATATGTGCTTCTTTGTATATACTTTGTAAATAGAAAAAGAATCCATTGTGCATTTCAGTATATGGTAAAATATTTTCCGAACATATGGAGATCTAACTTTTCACTAATAACTGTTCTTGAAAAAGTGATGTTCTAAAGTTTTGCCAGCATCTGCCATAGTAAGTGTGCTTTCCCATTGGAATTTAAACTTTGTATAATTGTTTTTGTCCAGCAACCCTAGAGAAAGATACTCTTTTTTTTTTCTTTTTTAATATGTGAAAGCTTGAGAGGAAATTGGGAGGAAAAAATTAAGAGAGTGTTTTTTAAATATATGTGTATATTTTGTATATACTTCTTTTCTTAATTTAACCAAATTGGTCTTTTTTATATTGCCTGTGGCAAGCAATGTTGTACATGCCAATAGAAAACTTACACTGTCACTACATTTATACTACCCCAATGTCATGTCTAAGGACTTACAGTGCTGTTTTAAATACTCCTTTAACAAATGTAAATTAAAATCTTGTATAAATTGTTTTGTAATACTTTTTTTATTTGTGAATAAAATGTTACATGAACCAGTCTTGGTTTTTTGACCTCAAATTAATAACAGCTTTCCATACAAATTTAGTGATGAATTCTTCTAATTCTTTTAGAATTCCATAATGGTGTAATTATATTAAGGTTATGGTACAATTCAGTGCATTTTTGTCTTGAGATGTTTACTGTTTAGCAGTAACATTATTCTTCAAGCAGGAGGACCCTGAAGAAGCAGTAAGTTAGCATCAATGCTTAAAATCACAGTGCTTCAAAACTGTTTAAAAATTCTGCTTCTCAAGAAGGGAGGAGGGGGGGAAAGCTGGTAAGCACCACAGATTGCTGTATTTACAATGTCTTAGGAAAGAGAACCTGGTGCTCCACGCGAGTAGGCTGTTTCAGACAAGACAGATAAGCAAATAATGAGAGGAGCTGTATTTTTGAAGCAGAATTTGAGTCATGGCCCCAGTTCAAGTGATTAAGAAAGGAATGGCATGGTCTGACTGACAAGAGTAGAAGACTGAGAAGAAAGAGTAATTTGATAATTGCATAAAATTGGTCCTTATGATAAAGCCGTAAGCGGTGATGGGAAACTGAATCCAAATGGGGATGGCAAATAACATAAAGCCAGGGTGCCTGTGCTGGAGTGTGATAGCACTCTTGATTTCTGGGGGGAAAGTTTGGGGGAGACTCAAAAGCTGCTCTGTCCCTGTCTCTGGTTTAGTTGAGCAAATTTCACATTGGTTCTTCTCAATGTAATGCTGTCATTTCTACAGTCCTTGAAGTACATAATTCAGAGCTTAAATGAGGATCACCCCCAGAAAAGCAAGGAATCGTCTTACTCCTGTGCCCATGTGCTGCACTCCTGAGCAGTCTTCTACTTGTTCTCTGCTGCCACTGTCAGAAGTGGCAGCAGGTCATCTGCCCAGCCCACCTGAGTGTCCCTGTAGTTCACTTGGAGGTGTGCAAGTCTGCACAGCAGCATGTGGCAGGTTTGGGAGGTCACTGTGCCAAGGCAGGGATCTTCATGACTCTCAGCACTGCCAGGATTGCAACGGAGTCTCCCTGAAAAAATTTTTTTAAAAATCAATAAATAAACATGAATTGAAAAAAGATATTTATTCTATCTGGAAACAAAGTATACATGGCGTACATGACCACAAAATTTGCATAGACATTTGCTCATATCAATTACTATAGAAATGGCATTAACAAGGTTGCAATTTTCCAGCCAAGCTTTCTAGAAGGTCTACAAGAAAACCCACCCACCCCAAAATCTTTTCCGTGCTTGCATTGCTATTCAGTTTAACAATATTTCCTGCCTTTTCTACAAGGTAGACCAAGCCCTTAATCCAGCGCCCCTCATCCTACCAGGAGTTTGGGATCACATGGCTTTTCCCTTTGTTGTGGGCTCTTTTGAGGGCCTTTGGTTTGCATTCCTATGCAGTTCCTCCAAGCAACAACCTTCATGCATTAAATTAATCCTCTCCCTGTCTTTGGTGATGGAGGTTTAGATCACTACCTGTAGCACATTCCAGCGGAGACATTGCTGCTTTGTTTTGCCCTTTTAAAAAAGGGGGATTGAAGGAGAGTGCAGTGTTTTATCAGGCACAGAGCAAGCTGAGGCTGGGCACTGCATAGCAGAGCCACACAATGCACACTTTGTGCTGGCAGGGTGCAATTTAATCCATATTTAGTTTTGGCCTGAGTCATGGTAAAGCCCACTTGCTCTTCACATAGCAGCACATGAGCCATTTGATTATGTCCAATAAGGTAGCGCTTTCAATAGGATAAAAATAATCATGGGTGGATTTGCTGGGGAGCCTGCTGGTTTCCACAACAGCACTGAATGATGGGATTAGTGGAAATGTTTTCTAATAGCCTACTGATGAGAGGGTGGCAGGTTGGGGGTCCACAGAGGCTTTTACACAGCACCACAGCTTCAACAGCAGGGTCAGCCAAGTAGGACTGAGGGGGCTTTCCCATCATTTGATTTCCTAAATCCTTATCATAGTTAGATTTTTGCTTTTTTCTTTTTTTTTTT
>VZRX01019219.1:0-82494 GCA_013398075.1 Notiomystis cincta | reverse complement strand
TTTTTAAAAACTTTTTGTATTTTAGTTTTTTTTTTTTTTTTTTTTTTTTTTTTTTTTTTTTTTGGTTGACCTGACAAAAGGAGATTTGGCTTGTTCAAAAGGTTATAAATTACATTTTTCTAAAACATTGGTGGAAAAGCAGACAAAAAGAGAAGGCAGCTTTTAGAAAGTGCTTCCCTCAAGCCTCAATCTTTGTGGAGTTTTCCATTTCTTCTGCCCAGGTCTCAGTCTCAGTTTATAGATGGAGAATTCACATCAATTCACATGCTTTTTAGCATGCAAAAATTCCCCTAAGTATAGCAGCTAATATATCAAAATCTGGTTGTAACCAACAGTTTAGGGGAGTGCACTGATTTACAGCTTAGAAAAAAAATTAAATCATTGGAATTCCAGAGATCATTTTGATTTGCCCCAGATCTGTATCAGGCAGTTGATTGGCACATAACAATAAACATATATAAATACAGAATAGGTACAAAATAATAAACTGGTCACCTTGCACATGACCTGAAGCAGGACATTGTCCAGGTCAATTTGCAATTTTATTCCTAAATCCTTAAACTTGAGGTAATTATGGAACACTGTGGACCAATTCAGGGAACACCTGTACACCACCCAAGCACTTATTCTGCATGTGGCAGAGATTACAAAAGGAACCAAGAACATTAAAAAAAATACTAAAGGTTCTGTTTCCATTTTTAAAAATGCCTTTCAACCCAGGCATCCAAGTGCCCTA
The DNA here is from genome assembly GCA_013398075.1 of Notiomystis cincta. Taxonomy (NCBI): domain Eukaryota; kingdom Metazoa; phylum Chordata; class Aves; order Passeriformes; family Notiomystidae; genus Notiomystis; species Notiomystis cincta. The sequence goes on along the minus strand of VZRX01019219.1, from coordinate 81,758 downwards.
GACATTTCATAGACCAATATGGGAGCCTTAGGGGGGGAATAAAAGTTACTATAAAGACCTACAGCCTGTCCACTATGGCTCCCTTCCAGGACTTTCAGAGCACCACACTGGAATATTCCTGGAGTGGATGCAGTTCCTCCAGCAGGGTCGGTAGCACCTGGAGGCCCTGCCTGGACCTGCTGGAGGAGTTGAGAGTGCAGCAGCTGCTCAAACACTCTTCAGCTGGTGGGGATCTCCTGGAGGCTTTTGGTGGTGATGTCCTGTGTCTGCACGTGCCTGTGCTTCCACTGGCCAATACTGAACGAAGCAGCAGCAGCAGAGGTTATTTGCCATTAAATAAGAATAATGAGAAAGGGATATCTAGCTTTTAGTGCACAAAAAAAAAAAAAAAAAAAAAGAGCAAAAGGGGCAATTACATTGCAAAAGATATTTTAAAAGTCAAAGTGAAGCTCTAGTCTACAGTCACCCTACTTCTCTAACTTCATGTTCACCTAAACACACACAAACTCTGCACCAGCCCAAAGCAAAATGAGGTAGATCTGGAATCAGCAGAGTAACAGCATTTACCATGCCAGTTTTGTCCATATGTTGCAAATGTGCTTTCTTGCATATTGATATTGACTCCTGCAACACCCGGTAGCTGAGTTTAACCTGAAGAAATTCAGCAGCAAGTATGTTTGACCATTTGTTTGACCATTTGTTGTCTCTCTGTTGCAAGAGAAAGAAGTTTTTGACCTACCTGGTGCTGGTTTACATTGTTAGCCTTTATCAGAGTTTCAGCTTTATTAAAGCTTATCCCTAAAGATGTTCAACAATTGAAGTTAAGGAGACACTCCACTGGTGCAACAGTGAAAATCTCTTTATGATTGAGATGCAAAAAGAGACCCATAATATTCCAGAAAATAACTTGCATTTTGTCAAAATTCATCACACTTTTTTGACATTTTGAGACTACAAAGAGACAAAAATCCTTGATCAAAAATATTTATATGCCTTGACAAAATGCTGTGAAAATTCACATAAGAAAATTTTCTCTGGGAAGGTTTGTCCAGCTACTCTCCATGTTAAACCCTCAATCTACTGAAATCCTTAATTTAGGCTGTACCTTTAGCCATACTTTAAACTTTGGAGGATCTGTTGGTTACTCAAGGAGGACTAATCATTTTTTTATGGGCAAGACCCACCCCAAAGTTATCTTCATACACTACTTTTCAACTGGCAAAACAGATGGACTCAGGCAAAAGAGACTTTAAATCTTTCAGGTGATAAAATGCCTATTGTATTGATGGATTAATAGAAGCAAGCCCTGTGGGTTCAGCCTTCTCATTAATACAATGAGAGAGTCTATGGGATCTGCAGGGAATAGCTCAAGAATGCCATAAATTACATCTCCTATGGCTTTCAACAACAAATAGGTACTGTTGGAGTTTACTCAAGGTGTTGGGAAGTGCTGTAGTAGGGATTCCTGACAAGTGTCTGAGTGCCAGATGATGTTTCCTAATACACTGAGTGTCACTGAGGAGGGCTTGTTGCATTTATGACCCAGAAGCTTTCTTTTCCTGGAGAAGAAATCTTTTATTGCCTTTCTGCAGAGAGTGGACTCTGGGCAATGGGGGCAGCAGCAGCAGCTGTAGGGGAGAACAGGGAATAGTGCTGGCACTTCAGCACATACTGCTGCCTTTTGCAGCTGATTTCCCTCTGCAAGTCTCCTAGACTTGCAGAGATTAGCTGTAAAAGTGCTTGGAAGACCAAAAATCCCCAAAGATGCAATATTGCACCTTCTGCAGATGTATCAGTGTTGTAACTGCAGCAGCTGAGAGAGGTGAGTAAAAAGAAATTATTATCATCTGTTAGCTGAGGGGATGAACCAAAACCAACTAAAAGTTTTGGACTCAAGGCTTCCTTGGATTTGCTTTCCAATGTTTGCTTTCTAAGGTCTACAGCTGCTGCAGTTCCTCTGAGGACACTCCTGTGGTTCTTACCTGATCTTAGTGAGCAGAAATTGTATTTCAGTTTGGCCTTGTCATGCTCCATGCTATGAAAGCTGGTGGGTTTAAATGCCTGACAATCTGTGGTCTTTCCCTTATTACCTCAGGTCTTAGGCAAAACAAAGAAAAAGACTATATTCAGATTTGGCTTAACTTGCATTACATTTTCTCAGGGAAAAGAAAGGCAGATATCCTAATGCCACCCAGAAGATGGCCCTGGAACCAGCTACAGCTTCATGCTGTTAACTGCTGCTCTGTCCCCTGGCCCAGCAACCAGGCCAGGAAAAGACCCCAAACCCCACATCTTTACCTAGATCAACCCCAACCCACACCAGCAACCCATTCTTTAAAAGTCTACTATTGAGCCACTGCCTATGAGCAGTTCAAAGAAAAGAAAACAAAAAGGAGAGAAAAGAAACAGAAGAAAAAAAACTGCATAGAAGTTGTACTGGAGAATCATTCAGCAAAATTCCCACTCGTGTATTAAAAGCTTAGCTAAATAACCCTGGGCTGCATGGGGAAACAAGTAGGAAAGAAAACACTTCTATTTGCTAGAATTACCCTGCCCCTCAAACATACCAGGCATTTTATCTTCTTAGTCTTCGTAAACAATCCATTTTGTGGAGAAAATATGCTGCCTTCATCCCTTTTTCTGGACTCAGGAGGATTTGTCCTCCCCATCCCCTGCCTCATGTCAGAAATAGTAACACACAACATGCTGAAGACTCTTTCTACTCAGGAAATTAATGTCTCTCTCTCTTATCCCCTCTTCTCCTGTGTTATGGCTCTTTCCTATCTGTCTGCCTTATTTATCACTGCTGCAATTTTCAGGTACTTGTTTGCCTGCTTTCCTCCAGGCTTCTCATTCTCCTCAACTGCCTGGTCTGATCCCCCATTGCCACTGGAAAAGAGACTTGGGGGTTTGATTTCATGAATTTGGAAGATGTAACACATGCTCAAGATAAAGCCTGCTTTCAGAAAGGCAGAGACCTCACATCCAAAGCCAGTCTACCCAGGGGTTTTTTTGGTCAGATTTCAATCTGTGGACAGCTGCTTCTGAAATGGAAGATAGTGGTAAAATGCTTTAAATTGTGATTTTTAAGCACATGCCCTGTTGGGGATTTTTCTGCAAGAACCCTCCATGAAAACTAGGTACAAGAGCTGGGCACAGCAGTAAGACAGAGCTATCCATGGCAGTATGTAAAAATTGCTGATAACAAGACTTACCCTCAGGTGCTGCAAAAAAATTTACAGACAGGACAGTTGGGAAGTGTGATGGTTTGAAATTACTGGAAACACAAAGCTACTCCTTTTTTTTTTGTCCTGGAACAGCCACTTTCTCTTCCCTGAGATAATCTTTCCACAAAGTACTATAGCAAAACAAATAATCCTTATCAGATCTACTTTGCACACCTGGTATTCGACTCAATTTCCTAAACGGGTTAGTCAAAGCAGGTTGGGCTGACCTATTAGTAAAGACACAGTAGGCATTCCCTCCTGTGCTCTTAGGCTGGTGGAAAACAGCACCAAAGAGCAAAGGAGTTACTGCAGAAAGGATGACACAGTTAAATTAGTCTCCTGCTTAGAACTGCTAGTTATAAATCAGCCCAAATCACATCCAAGTTATTTGGTCATACTCAGTTCAATAGAAATTATTTTAACATTAATGTTCTAAAACACTTCAAAAACTTAAGAATAGCAAGATGGAAAAAGTGGAACAAAGAATCCAATCTAATTTTGGTCAAAACAGTCAAGAGTCCCCATGGGCACTGGGAGGGAATGCCTGGGCAGCAAAACACCCAAGCACTGCCTGCAGGCTCACTGGCAGCACCCCACTCCCACTCCAGACCCTCACCTCTCCAACTTCACCAGCTACTACTGCTGAACAGATCCAGTGTAAATGATAGAATTATATACTTTTATATTATGCTGTTACAATTTTTACACTTCCACAGGAAAGAAAACTACAGGGCCCTAAAATGGGGGCTTTCAAGAGCCTGTTCATCTGCTAATCAGGGCTGGGGTCTGGCTGATCCAGTCCCTCTGCAGCTCCTCACCTGCCCCCAGAGAAAGCAGAAGAGATGCCGTGGCCATGGCTCACAGCAGTGCTCTGTGGGTCCCTTGTCCTGCAGCAGGAGCAGTCCTGTGTTATCATGGCATCTGCCCCTCCCTTGGCTTTTGCAAAGTGTTTTGTCGGTGTTCGCTCAAAGTCTTCCAGAGGATAAATGGCTTTTACACAGGAAACACGTACACCATTGCAATGTCCTGCCGTGCTGTGACGTGGCCTCAAAGGACACCTGCACCCAGTCCGTTTGGCCCTGGCTCTTCATTAGGGGATGGAGTGGGAAACTGCAAACTGGCATCAATGAGTGAGCCTTCTTCTTAGCACTACTCATGGACCTCCAGTAGCTGAAGGATGTACTCCTGTCTGCAATTAACCCATCGGTTTGTGGTGTATGGAAACCCAGATTCAGGACCACCTGAAAATGTTGCCTCTACCACATGCAAGCTCTTTCAGTGTTGTTCTGGATGGGGATTTTTTGCTGGGGAATCCCATCATCTCTCTATAACATCCAAAACCTGCTCCTCTTGGCTTTGACAGCTCTGTGCAGACTCCCAGGTTCGAGCCAGGCCAAAGTAGTCCCTGCTGGTGCACTGGCCAGTGGAAAAGCTAAAGAGTGCACCAGGAAGAGACCCAAGAGGAGAAGATGATGCGCAAAGCTGTGATTTGCCTTGTAAAGCCCAAATTCATAGGTGATCAGTAAAGGATGGGCAAAGCTGCAGATGGAGTAAGTGTGGATGTAAAATTTGTTGTAACAGGAATGATTTTAAAATTAAGAAGCCCAGAAGGATGTGTAATCCCAGCCCCAGCCATGAATTTGGTGCAGCACCTGGAAGGCAAATTGACCATGTGTTTGCTTTCAGCAGCCCTGCAAAACGGGAAGGTTTGTGCCACCTCACTGCAACGAGCCATCTGTGCTGGGCAGCTCCTGAAGAGCCTGGGCTGGAGCAAGAGCAGGTCACAACCATCTTCTGGCTTTTCTGACTGGGAAGGCCCTGGCAGGGCTAAGCTGCTGCTCTCCACTGTCACAGGACTGATCCCTTTTACCCCACACAGCTCTATAGCGTTTGTTCTCAGGCTGTTCCCAGCCCACTGGTAGTTGCATCATGGCTCAGCCCAGAAGCTTCAGGTACCCTGAGGCAGCTTGTGGCAGGAGATGAGGCTCTGTGTACTGGGATAGACCCCCAGGGGCTACAGTGAGGCAGAAAAGCAGTACTCGGGAGTGGGCTGGGTCCCTTGATACCAGTGTATCACACCAATGCTCCTCTTACACTTCAATTAAGCAAAAGCAAAGTCTCAGGCTGACCTGGACAAGGAGAGGGATTTCAAACAGTACAGAGAGCTGGTGTAGCACTGAGTGGAAGGCATGGGAGAATGGAACATGCTCATCAGCAATGCCAAAGGGGAAGAAAAGACAAGATGCAAAGCAGGATGTACAAAACAGATCCTAGAAAAGAGTAAAATTTGCATCATGCCAGCTGGGATCCTATGAAGACAGTGACAGTGGGCTCTCTATAAGCACTCCTGAAAGCAGTTTTTAAGTTAGTCTGAGTAAGGTATTCAGGTGATTTACATGTTTCCAGCTGAAATAAAAGATGTTAACATTTTCTTGGCAGGCCTCAGCAACGTTTAATTCCCTCTTTAGAGCTTTTTGAATTCCTTTTTGAACGAGCGCATCTGTGCCGTACACATTTCAGTTCAAACCGACCCATAAGAACACACTTCCCAATCCCTGAGTTTAGAAAGGCAGCTGAGGATGTGACTTCAGTGCCTGCCTGCAGCAGCTTCACCAGGACCACAATGGCTCCGTTGGGACCAGCTTGTTTCAATGGCCCTTTAATTACCTCCTCCTTTGCTGGCTGATCCCATTTCAAGGATCTGAGTGCAGAATTCAGACCTGGAACTGTAATTCAAATACTGTAAACTTCCAGCTGAGCCAGCCAACAACTACTGTCACTTCAGCATCCCTTTTCTGAGAGAGGGAGAAGAGGCATGCTAGACACAGGCCAACAGGAAAAGCCATGGAAGGCATAAACACTCAGGACATTAACACTGTTGCTGTGCTGCTGAGCAGCAAGAGCGTGCCCAGTCTCCACTGAGCAGGAGCTGGGCCAACCCCCAGGGACAGCCTTCTCGTAGAAAATCCACCCATTATCAACAGTTTCATCTCCTCATTGTCACCAGTGCCCAGTTTTTGATGGACATCTTTCAGTCCCTGCAGGAGAGATGGCAATTCAGCAGCCCCACTGATGATGATCCTGAAAGTGGAGTGAATTGTAGAGGCTGCTGCCAAACATCCCAGTGCTCCTGAAGAGTAAGAAAATACCAGTTTGGTTGCCATGGGCACCATCAAGAGATGTCATGAGCCCCAGATGACCTTTGGGCATATTAACACCTACTCTTTTCCAAACAGTGGTTGTGCTGGATCCAGCACTTCCTTCCAATTCGAGCTGGTTTATTCATATTTAAATTGCTTAGAGAAGTAATAATGAAAAGTTACAGAGAGATCGCCCTGCCAGACACTTGCCTGCCTTTCTGATAGTGTGCTGTTTGTGTTATTTTTTTGGTACAAAGAGCAGTGTCCAGGAGATTGTTGTATTTATGGTATAGGTATAGGGAAAGGCAAATAAAAGGTGGGAGAATGTGTTGCCTGCAGAGATGGGATTTGTCTATCCCAGCATCAGCTTCGCAGACAGAATGCCAGGGCTGGAGAGCAACACTCCAGGTCCAGATAGGATTTCTCTGCAGGGGAAGTCAGTATAAACAGGGTAAATTCATCTGGAGGATTTCCTCAGGTTTGATTTCAGGTCAGTGGAGAAGCAGCAGTACAAATGGAAAGACCCAAAACTGGCTTTGATGATCTGGCATAACAAGGAATTTTCTCCACTATGTAGAAAACAAAAACTTTTTAGCTACTCCATCATTTTCCCCAGTGTTCAGGGGGAAATAAAATAGAATTCCAAGGTGTCAGCCAAACCACCAGCTCCAGCTTCCTATTTCTCCCACTTCCATGTTCATATGGCGACTGTTGTTCCAGGTCTTGATAAAAAAACTGTCCAGGAGCTCACTTTTAACAAAGCCTCTCAACAATTACAGAAGCCCCATGCTGACTTTGGCCCTTAAACACTGTTTCAGAAGTCCAGAACTAAGGCAGCATTCACATGTGTGTCCTTTAGCTGACTGAGAACATTGATGGATCTTCCACCTGCAACTGGAGCACCAGAGGGTCCTTTGGGTGAGCCCAGCGTGAGCTGAGGGTCACCTTCCCCATTCCTGACGTTGATAAGAGGTGCACAGTCCCTCTGCTCCAGCCTAAAACCCCAGGTGAATAATGGAAAAGGAAGAGCAAAACTCAAGGGTCCTGCTTGCTTCAGCATGTCCTGTACTTCTGAAAAGATTACCCTGAAGTGACCTTTTCCATAGGGTGTGGTGACTGGGATCTGAAGCGTCCTCACCTGGCACAAAGACTCCTGACACAGAGAGGAGGAGTTCTAAAAAGGGGGGTTGTAGCTTTTACTGACCCACTTTACTTTGTAAAATTTCCTTTTTTTGTTTTGGGTTTTAGGGTTTTTTTTCCAAATAAATCAGATAAAGTTGGAGATGCAAGATGGGATGAGAAACAAACATGAATCAAGGAAGAAATAAAAAAATACAGGCTATAGCCAGCAAGGCACAGGTGCCAGACCAGCTAACAGACATTTCTGACAGACCAAGGGAAAGGCATGGAAAATGGGATAGCTCACAAAGGAAGAAACGGAATGTCAAATCAGTTATTTCCCTGTACTCAGCCAGCCTACATCAGTTTTTCATGTACATTTGAGACTGTCAGGAAAAGTTAAAAGGAAAAAAACCAAAACAGCTGATTTTCCTGAAAAACGGAGATTATGAACTGAACAGACTATTAAAACCATTTTGTCTTGGGAATTTGGCTTCAACACCAGATTAAATCAAAGAGAGCTAATTTGATTAAGTAGAACAAGTTATCTAAATCCCTACTTAGGTAAAACACCACCAGCAATTCGGCACTGTTTTGCAAAAGACCTTCAACTTTAAATAGCTTCAGCGAGAGCGATACCTAGAGACTTATGGCACTTCTCTGTCCATGAGGGACACGTTTGCTGGGCAGGCTTCAGGGCAAGACAACAAATTAAACTTAACAGGAGATAAGAAGAAAATTTGCCATGATGATGAGGAATCAGGTGTGATCAGAACTTACCTTGTCACTGTCAGCTGAGGTTACTGACCCCAATGGCACTGCCTCTTTCTTGCAATGGCACCTCCAGTTCTTGGGGAATTCCTTTCTCAAAGTCCCTGTGACAGCACACGGAGAAAAGGCAATATATTTGTGCAAATGTTAAGAGACAATGAACTGTCACTTCAATTCTCATTTGTAATGAGTAGGATTTAGTCTGGCTAGCATGAATCATTTTGATAACACATATAATTCGTTTTATAGAAGTTTTAGTATGTTATAAAAGCTGCTCTATCACTTATGTTTCCCCCAGGGCTCTCTTATAAAATGATTTTGTTACAACTGTATTCTCCTTGGAAGTGAATTGCAGACAACTGAACGTATCTGTATGTCAGAAGCATTGTAAGCCAAGGCATTCAAGGTAATTTTAATGCCTTTTTCATTTCTAAAATCCATGTGAAGAAATGCAGCCACCCATGGGCTCCAGCCCTATCAGCTGCCCAAAGCTGAAGACACCCCTCTGCTCCCAGGCTGCCGCTCAGCCGCCTCCACACAGCCCCTGGCTGCCCACAGCAGATGCTGCAGCTCAGCAGCCCAGGAGCTGGGATGCTGTCAAATGGCCTTGGGGGAAAACACTCAACAGGTATAAATAACACAGGTCTTTAATAACTTCATTTGAGCTACAGAAATTTATGCTGAATGAGGATTTGTGTCTGTGCAGGGCACTGCAAGGTGAGTTAACTGGATTCCATCTTTGTGAGGAAGAAAAGTGAGGCTGGTAGGAGAGTGCACTAAGTGAAACCAGCAAGCCCTTCTGATTTTATACACCTTTTTTATTCCATATGTACTTTAAATCTTGAAAGTAGCCTATGACTGAGCCTTGTGGCTACTTCTGAAGAGCACCGTTAATAAACAGGCTACTTTTAACAACTGCCCTGCTAATCTGCTGTAAGTATGTCAGAGGAGCTTGATGAGGTTCAGGGCTGCTGCAAACATCAGCCAAACACTGATTTCTGACCATGTTCAAGGGACAAGCACCTTCAAACACCTACCTAAAAAATTATTCATGACGAGCAGCTGTCTGCAGAGTATTGAGAGCTGCTGTCCTGTAGCCTGTAACCTGAAGGGGCTCATTTCTCCCGACTCAGCCCAACTTGGCAACGCTTCACCTTCTTAGTGGATCACATTCAGGGCATTTCCCCAAGGCCCAGCTTTCCCAAAGCATGGGGAAAGTGGATGAAAAACGCTGTTTGAGCATGATACAAACTCCAGGCTGAATGGGCACCAGCAGTAGCAGCTGTGAACAAGGTGGGAAGAACTTGCCATGCTGCCATTTTGCTTTTCCTCTGCCATGATCACAATCCCCAGGCCAGTGACAGCCCAAAGCATCCCTTGCCTCCTCCTACCCACTGGGTCATGTCCTGGTGCAGGTGTAAGAGCAGGTGGACAAGGGGGCATTTGGAGGTCTCTAAGGAGTGAAGTGGAAGTACTGTAAGAAGTCAGAGGGACAACAGCCAAAAAGCACTTCATAAAACCCAAGATGTCCTGAAGATTACTTAAGAGCATCTTCTGCAACTATTTTAATATTGTATTACGTGATTCTGTCAATGGCACGTGAACTCAGTCACGTATGACAAGCAGCAAAAGTAAGCAGTGGTGGCATTTGACAATTGAAAAATTATAACATTAGAAAACCCAAAAGTTTAGTGCTTTGAGGTGCTCTGAACTGAAATCAGGGCTCCTGACACTTCTATTCCAGCCATCTGTGTTCTCTCTCTGGCTACTGGAGCAACAAAAGACACATAAAAGAGCTGGTTCGTCCCTATCCTTAGACTGGTAGGATATATTCCACATTGAAGATGTCTGTTTCTTCTCATCAAGAGTGAAGGCAGCCAGAATGGCAAGTTTTAGCCACCTACAAGCTGCCTTAGAAGCTACAGGCTCTTTGGCAACTGCTGGCAAGAGGCACCCCACTCCCTTCCCTCTGTGCTTTTAAATCTACACAGCAGCAGAGCACCAACCACTCATCCTGTCAGATCTGTATCGCCACTTTGCTTCTGGTTTAAGTAGTTTGTCTCCAAGAGATGTTTCGGATACTTCCTCCAAACAAGAAGCCGTAACGATTTCCTACACCCGTGCAGCTCCGCGTGCCAGCTGCTGAGGAGCAGCCGCAGCGCACTTGAAAGTAAACAAATCTCGGCTCAGGAAAGATCAGAAGGGCCGGCAGACAGCCCTACTGGTGCTGATTTATACCTCCTTATCTTTTATCTCTTCCCCTCTTCTCCCCGAGTACACTAGCTGTTCTCCCAGGGAAATCCGTGTGCTTGCTTTCTGCTATCATGCATCATTGATTCTCAAGTTCTTTAACCCTTGAATTCTTTCTAATTTTAATGTAATACTCCCCTTTTGGTACACTGCAAACCTGCTGGCGTAAAGTGCCAACTTGAACTTTTTCCCAATGGCACACAAATAAATCCCTGGCTCTGGGAACACAGAATCTCCAATACTTTGCCCAGAAGCAATCTGAAACAGCAAACACACAATGCCTCCCACTTCACAGCAAGCAGAGGAGGTGCTTTGGCTGACACTGCTTTTCCAGCTCTCCGTGAAGAGAAGGGGAAGCTGCCAGCAGGACAGTTATTGAGCAAGCACAGACTTGCTGCCATCGTGGAAAAACCTCCTTCCCAAGACACTCTCCTCACTCACAGCTTGTAGGACCACAAAAGAAAGCTCTGCCCTGGTCTAACTGAGGCTACAGGGCTTCTCTGAAATAATCTGAATTAGGGTAGGTTTTTCAGAAAACAGCCCAGTTCTGAACGTTTCTGGCGCTGATCGGTCAACCCCAGCATTTCTCATATGTTGTCCTTGCTGTCAAAATATAAACTAGAAATCAAGCGCAACTTTGTCTAACTTCACCTACCAGCTCTTGTTAAACACTTGTTTACAGACCAATGTTTAATCTTTCCAATTTTTCCTTCTGTATCATGATTATGTTAATCTTCTGACAGAATAAGATGCATATTTTCTGAGCCATCAGTATTGCTGTTACAATCATGCTTCACTTCCATCTTAGTGTCATTGATAAGACTGAGCTCCCTTACTTTGATATATATTCGTTTTTTAATTTTGCACACCGATTTAAGTCTGTCTTGCTCTACAAGCAGCTATTTAACATCTGTAGAAAAGCTTTTATCAGCATATGATATGAATTTTTCCAACTGGCATTCCACTGAAGACCAAGCAGAAACATTTTTGAACACCTCCGCCTCTTCTGTTACTGACAGTGCTGTAATTTCCGTTTTAGACTTACTGCTGTGGAAAGAAAGCCCTCTTTTACTCTGCCCAAGCTTTTAACTCAGAGGTTATTTTGCTTCTGTATCAACCCGTTGCCATGCCTGGTTTCTAATTTATATTCAATTCTTCCTTGCCTGATTTCCCTTCTCTTCCCTGCCTTCTTAACTGCTGCCTTTTCCTCCTGTTATCTTCTTCGGTGTTTAGAGAACTTCATGCAGCACCAGCTGCATTTATGTCACCTGAAAGTAATTATTACACAATATTTGAGTCTGTCTTAAATGAATCAGAAAAATAATCACATCAAATTAAAAAAAAAAAAAAAGAAACGAAGTTTACACCTCCGACTTCCAAACATAATCCACCTGTGCTTTTCTGATGTGTTGTAATTATGTGTTATTATTTCAGGATTGCATAAGGGTATAATTTCTTCTGAAGATGTTCACTACTTATTTTCCATAGCAGCTAAAATCCAAAACATTGTAAAATTTCAGATTAAATGCATGATGCTGAGTTACAGTATTATAAACCAAACTTCTGGATAGCTGGTTCAGCAGCCCCAGTGGGAAAGCATGGAATGCTGGAAAAAGATTACAGTGGTTTTTACATTTATGAAGAGTTACACTACAAGAGAGGTCTCACGTTACTCAGAGTACACATTATTTGCTGGAAAATAAAAGTCTCTTGAAAAGCAAAAAAAAAAAAAACAACCCAACAGAAAAAGCATCAGACATTTGAACAGCTGGAAGCATTTTTAGAAACTATCAAAAAAAGAGAAAAAAATTAGAATAATATTTCCCCTTCTGTAGTAAGCCTCGTAGTGGTGGTATAATACATTCCCTACAGGCTTAATCATGTCTACTGTTCAATTCTCAAAGGTTATTTCATTAAAAAAAAAAAACAAACCAAAACACAATAATGGAGTCAACAGAGTTTCTTCATAAAAGAACCTAAAGCAGTCATTCTAAGTTGTATTTATTTTTCTACCAGGTCCCATCTTTGCCAGACATCTCACGAGTTATAAATCTGAGCAATAAGCTACAATCCACGATGCTCTGGCAAAAGACAAGATTTTCTTCCTTCCTTTCTTCTGATCTCATATTAGGAAGATATTGTTTGATAAAACCTTGAAAAGACCACTCTGATAAAACCTTGAAAAGACTGTTGTTTGCAGAAGGATCAAATGAGATGGTGAATTAAGGAAGTAACAGCAGCCATGAGCATAAAGCAATGTGACTACCACATATAATTTGAAGAGGTATCTGTACACTAAATCCAACATCACTTGAATTTCTTTCAAATTAAAATGCAGGGGCAATCTCTTAATTGTAAATGCTCTGCTTATTCCGCCAATTATGATGCTTTATTTTCTTTACCGCAGTGCTTCCAGAGCCGTGTCAGCATGAGGATTTCCGTTTGCTAAGTTCTTTTTGTCATAATGAATCTTTCAACGTGTGCCAGCTCCAGATAAACATAATTGTTAGTTTGTTCCAGTACAAAACCCAGGCAACAAACAATGCAAGGCTCCCACAGCAACACCCTTGAATTCCCTTTGAAATATACTTTCCTTAAATACTCCACTATGGGTTGTTAAATTTACATTCATCAGCTATTGTATACTTTACAGGCCTTCCCATCTCCGCAATGTGTTTTCACTCACACCTAAACTAAGTTTTTGTGGATTTTTTAATGAATTTACTTACAGCAAAATGCCCACCTAGTTTGTTAAGCAAAACCATTCATTCTTTCCTCTGCGGAACCAACTGCAGATACACAGTGGAGTCAGTCAGCAGTACAGGCCAGAAGCCTGGTTATGGTGTAAGTCTGAAAATGAGCCCAGTACGGTTTAATCAAAGCATATAAAAATGTCTAAACCCAGCTCCACCAGAATCACAGTGCTACTCATACAAGGAAACTTCCACTGTGCAAAAACAGGCAGTGAAAAAAATAAGGTAAAATATCAAACAATAATCTTTTGTACAGATTCTGCTAAAAAGGGCACATCATCCAATCAGCTCTCACTATTATCTATCCCTTCTCAAACACCCACTTTTTCTGGCTGGGTTTTTTTACCTTTACTTGCTTCTCTCTCAGTTATTTGCCTTCATCTCTCAGCTTTGGTTCTCTTCTTCTCTTGGTTCTTTCACTGCATTTCTGCTGAGCAGACACTTAGGTTACTTTTTGTAACAACCTACAGAGGACCTCTAAACAAGGCCATTCCTACAGAAAAAAAATCACCAGTTTTCATCTTTTTTTTTTTTTTCAAACAGCCCCAAATAAAATTTTATAATTTACTTAGGGGAAAAAAAACCCACTGATAACATTCCCTTTGTTTATTATCAACTATGTAAGGTGCAACCTTAAACTACTCCACTCTATCCTGGAAAAACATATTTGTTTTGAATTATTTTGCTTCCCCTCCAAAACCTGCCGTCCTGTACTTTAAACAGTTCCCCAAACTTGTCCACTCATCATTAAAAGGAAACTCTGTGTGGACAAACACACAGGGACCAGATCAGCTGTAGGCTATTTTACTCCTTTGTCTCTCTTAGGTGTTGGATCATACCTCTTTCCTCCTCACCCTAAAATTTTCCATTACAGACCAGTAGAACCATAGATTTACTTCTCCCATATTTCTGTTCCCTATTTCAAATGCAGCTCCTAGTTTTTCCACTTTCTTTTTACTTTCCAATTTCCCCTTTGTTTCAAACACAATTTTATTTTCCCCAATGCAGGACTCCTACAAGAAATATGGTTAAACGAGGTTAAAGAAAATCCATGAGCACATCAGAAAGACCTGTGTGAACAGTTCTGGGTCATAACATCAAGAGGTAAATCCTAATAGTGAATCAACACGTGTACCAAAAGACCATTCATACCGCTCCAGTCACCCTGAAGATAAATTCAATTCCCATTTACTTGGATGTTCCAAAAAGATCGTATTTTCTAACAGTACATGCTAGAGGATTTGTTCTCTCAAATTCCATGCTTAAGCTCCTATGCAATGGAAAACAGTCATCTTCATAAATGAAACCAGGTGATCCAATAAAAGTATTTATTACCGTTCCACCAACATGAACAGTCAAACCCATAAAAGTGTTCAGCAAAGAACAAAACCAGTCACAACATTTTATCCACAATTATGAAGACATATCTTCCATAAAAGAATTCAGTTCTGTTGTTACGAGTCCATGATAAACGTTTCGAAGTCATAGTCTAAGTCTGAAACAAGGGCATCCACAAAATCTTCAACTGAAGGGGATTTCTGAAGCATACCTACAAAAAAGCAAGACAAGAGACTCTTCATCAGGATGCTGGGACCTCAACAGCTTCATCAGTAGTAATACCTAGTGCTAACTAACTTTTACTGTCACTGTACAACAGAAAGAGCTATCAGGTTTCTTTGTCAAGGAAAAAGTGCAATTAGAGTGTAGAAGGATTATTTAATTTCTTCAAAATACCTGTTTCACATTTTCACAGAACTGACAGGTTTCAAGATTGTTAACTGATTTTTATCATTACAACCTTGTTTAAGCAGGGAATTATACCTGTTTTAAAGCAATGTAGGCACAGACTCAGTCATTTCCAAATGAATGAAATAAATTGGTGATTGAGCAGGTATACAAATCCTTATCTGCTAAGTCTCAGCTCTGACCAAGCCAGAAAAAAATGTATTACACACCTTAGAACCATTTAATTTAGTATTTAAAGTACTGTTACATCTGCAATTTTTGACAAGGCACAAAATACTCACACAAAAGCATTTTCAATATACTGCAGTTTTAGTTTTGCTTTTTTTTACAGTACCAGGATTTACCTTTTCTTAAGAATTTAAATTATTGCGTCTGTTATCTGTAGCACTTGGCTACAGGATAACAGACAGAAAAATTAGCATAATGAAGAATCATGCTCAAGTACTTAGTCAGGTAATGCTATAAACAGAGAAGCTAAAAATTTCACCCCTTCCTGTCTAGAATCCCAATTTTTAGAAGGCATGAGAATATATCCTTTAAATTATTTTCAGATGTTTCTTTGTACTTAACATTACATGAAGTTGGTCTTTTCACTATTATTAACATTTTCAAGATTATATACGGAAATTGACTGCATAACTTCTACCAGAAAAAAAAAAAAAAAAAAAAAACAAAAAACAAAAAACCAACAGTACAACTGCCAAATAATGTAAAATTTAATCTTTGTCTTCCTTTGAAGTGATCTCTTTTTTCTGAAAACTGCCAAGGTAAATATAACCTTGTTCTACCCTTTCTGATCAGTGTACCTACTGAACATAAATTTATATCCTTTCACATCCTCAACAATATTTGCTTTTGGTGGAAATTATAATTGCATGCTGCTAAAAGACCATAATCTTTTCTATAACACAATGATTCAAAACCCATCAGGAAACAGACCAGCTCAAAGTAAATTGGTGTGAGCAACCAAAAAGAATTTTCATGCTAAGACCTTACAGAATTCTATTTCAATCTGATTTAAACATATGTTACAAGTGTCAACACTGCCATGGCCCAGTAGATTAATAGCAAGCACCAAAAGAAAAACAAATCTCACACTGTATATAGATTGACTGAAATGCTGTTAAATGAAGTTTCCATCAAGCTATTTTCAAATGAAAGAGAACAGAATTAATATTTCTAAGTACTTGGTAAACTTGCCATCTACTCTGATACTAGAAAAATTGCTGTTGAATTACTTGTAGTTCACAATGACAAAAGGCTTGCTATGAGTGGGGCTGAGAAACAGATGTGTGCAGATACCCAGCTACTGATCTGAGCTCCCCAGAGAGCCATGGCCTCTTGCAGACCCCCTCTCTCGGGTTCCTGGCTGGGGAACACGCTTATTTGCTCCCTAACAGCCTTGGGAAAATTCCAGGTAAAGTCATCTTTTCCTGCAGCTTTCACAGAAGAGGAGAGAATGCCTTAAGAAGCTGGCAGGGATGGCAGTTCACTGGAGCATGTACAGTCATTCCTTTTTCACCAGGTATCAGTAGGGAGAGATGGCTAAAATGCTCCACAGATGGTATATAAAGATGCCATAAAAGACATAACCACCACTCCCCCAGCCCTATCTTACAAAAATCCCCCTTCCAATACTGACTTTACAAGAAACAGCCAGTCTGGATGATATTTAGCCAATTCTTTGACACACTAACAATTATTCTGCCAATTATCAATACATTGCAAAAGAAGAAGAGCCAACAGTATAATGACTAGGTAGAAGAGCAGAAACTGAAGCTGGGATTATCTTCTAGGAGATTTAATTTCTCCTCTTATGTAAAAATGGCAAATCATAACAAAAACATTCCAAACCTGGATATTACAAAATGAATAAGAGAAATACAATTAACTACAGTATACTTGGATGTATTTTAGTGCAGCTGAATAGAGTCTTACCAAATATCACTCAAAACTTGTTACAAATTATATTTATTTATTAAAACCAGGTTTGCTTTAAATATGTAGGAGGTCCCAAAATCATTCTGGCAATGGTGATGTCAAATGACCTCCTAGCCAGTAGTTCCAGCTTTTGATAGCAAAAACAGATTTCAGATTTCTTGCATTAGTGGTCTGTTGCATTGCTATTTTCCCAATACTGACATCAAAAGCAGACACTAATAGACTTTGCTTTTGCCAAGAAGGGACGAAGAGTAACTGAGGTCATCGCTGAAGAACTCCTAATGTAGTGAAATGATGATGCCCTCATTAAATAAGTAACTAGATTTTGGAGTAGACAGCTCCAAAAGAAACAGGCCATGACAGTATTTCTGTGTCTTAACCTCTTACTCCACACTGATGCACTAAAGGGTGGTCATGTCTCTCTTTAAACCCCATTAAAATATATCAAAGCAAGATCAGCTTTGATATTCTGTAAGTACTCAGCACTTCAGTCCAAATGATTTAGTAAGATGTCCACAAGGTCTGATGGTTGCAGTTTTCAAATTTAGGAGTGTATTTTAATACGTTCAGCCCAACTCCTATTTCAGCTCAGTCTCTCCCAAGCCTAAGGCAACTGCATAGCTTATCTTCACTGCTTTGAAGTTTCTTTCACATTACAGCACTGTGGTTAACCACACCCTTTTGAGAGATGGTTAGCTATAACCTACAATCACTGAAAATTGAGAGAATAAAGCCTGTGGCAAAATTTGGCCTCTGTCCCCCCCAAGAACACTAATTATTTTGGGTCCATGTAGTTTGAGCTAACATATGTTGCCATTCACATCACCTTCTAGGATTTACACAGATTTCTTACACTTTCAAAGAGACATACGATCATTATCTGAAGAATTTTGCAGCCTCTTCAAATTATAACTACTCCATGAAGTTCCATTTGCATGGAAAAGCAAATTTTCAAACAGCATTGGAGCAAATGGGTGTTTATTTATTTATTGGTTTCATTACCATGTAGGCACTGAGCTGTCTGCAATGTAATATGGCATCAACAAAGCAAGAACACAACCTCACAAGCATTTTGCACAAGGACTTCGTCAGAAGCCCCAAGGGCAATGTGACTGCGCCAAGGCTGCAGAAGTGCACTCCAGGATATGTTCCATGCTCTCAACTCCCAAAACATCCAACCCAGTAGTTTTCATGCTGTAATTCACATTCTGCCTATGCACCTGGGTTTCTTTCCAGCCAAGGAGTACCAAGGGAGAGAGGGAGGAATGGTGAACACCTGAACTTGTTCAGACCTGCAACCAGCACACAACTGGACCTGGGACACCTGGGTTATATAACTTCAAAGGAATTTAGAATCCCTAATGCCATGTAGTGCTAGGAAGGAGAAAATCTGCAAGAGCCATGTGGTCAACACAAAATGACAAAGGATTCAAGTTCTTCTCAAAATGAATTTTTTCTCTAAGGAAAAATTAAAATAAAATAAGCCTCTCGGACAAAGCATTGTTCACCTATCTTTAATTGCTCCTGATATCCATATTTGTGGCTATTTCTGTATTTCATTGACTATCGAGAGGGTAAGATAAAAAGGGTCACTCCAGACAGTGTTTAAAAAGTTTTCAAAAAACCTTTATGATTTTGGGTTTTTTAAAGAAAACAAATGCCAAGAGAATTAAATGCAAACAACAACAAAGTATATTGAGTTTCCTAATTAAAGACTAGTTCAAACAGGAACCTTGTCAGTAACTCCACAGGTCAGGTCCTTTATCTTTCCTAATCAGTACACCTATGGAATCATGTTGGAGAAAGATGAAAAGCTAAGGTCGTATCCAAACACAAAAGAAAGACAATAGCTAGCTTCTGAGAAGAAAATCTTAACAAATAAACTGCATAAATGAAATGTGTGAAGTAACCCGTTATCAAAGAGCCAATGAACATGGCTAACTTCACAATGAGGTATGGAAGCACTTCAAGGGTGAGGCTGCAGATGTGCATCCGAAAGCCAGACATGTGCAAGCCCATATAAAAACCACCTGAAATAACAACCTAAAGAACTTTTTGAAATAGGGTACTAGTGAGCACAGAATCTGGACTTTTTCTCTGACGAGGAGTAAAATCAACAAGCTTTAAAGTTTGGTGGAATCCGTCTTTAATCAGACATGTTTTGTTATTTGCTATGGGAGCACAGTTTTGCAACTGATGGAAAGCAACAGCAGATGGAAATCAAATATTCTGGAATATCTGCAATAAAAAAAAAAGCAGCAAGAGGAATCAGAAGCTCATTGAACCTGAACAAATTAGATTGTTCTTACTTTTCTCCATAAATTCTCATTTTTTGTAATAAATGCAGACCATTCAAGTACAAATTTAACTTTTTTCCATCAGGTGTGTTCTATGATTTAGCTTCCAATAATCCCAAATCAGCAATCAAGTTATTGTCTTGTCAAAACACCTGAGTCATCCTGATTTCATTTTTCAGGGAGTAGTTCAAGCATGTTAGTTAAGTTTTTTTACTACAAATGAACATCATGATATGCATAGACAAAGAATCTGCTGATGAACAGTGGTTATTTTCATGATCTTGTGTATCTTTTAAGATTTCTATATAAAGAGTGTAAAAGTGAAATTCAGAATGCAAAAGTGGCCAGGGAGATAACCTGAAGCAAGGAAGATGTACCCTTGATGTAAGTATCAGATCATGGAACATTGAAGTAAATGGCATAAACAAGACCACAGGCCATGACAGGATGCACTCCTGAGTGCTAAGAGAGCTGGCAGGTAGCATTGAAAGGTGACTCTCAGTAATCTATTAAAATTAAAGACTGAAAAAAAGCAAAAGTCATATCTATTTTCAGGAAGAGCAAGCAGGTAAACCTAGGGAGCTGAGTCTGGTCAGTCTCACCTCAGCTCTAGGAAGGTGGTGGACCAGCTAATCCTGGAAACTGTTTTCACACTCCGGAACAGCAAAAAAATCAGGAGCAGTCAGCATGGATTCACCAAAGCCAAGTCATGCTTAAATAACTTGATAACCTTATATGATTAAATAACTGGCCTGGCAGAAAAAGACAGAGCATTGCTTGGCACCTCCATGGGCTTCAGTGAGGCCTTTGACACTGTCTCCCTTAAGATCCTGGCAGAGAAGCTGTTGATGTATGGGCTGGATGAGCAGACAGAAAACTGGCTGAATGGCAGGGCACAGAGGGAGGTGATCAGTGCCACAATGGCTGGTTGGAGGCCAGGGACCAGCAGTGTGCTCCAGGGGTCAATATTCTGCTCTGCTTAGCACTGGTGAGACCATGACTGGAGTGCTGCTGGGCTCCTCAGGATAACAGAGACATGGCCGTACTGCAGATAATGCAACAAAGGCCCAATGGAAACTTGGGCTTGGAGTGCTTCTCTTGGGAGGAAAGGCTGAGAGAGTTGGGACTCTCCAGCCTGGAGGTGAGAAGGCTCAGTGGTATCAATACCTGAAGGGAGGGAGCAAAGAGGACAGAGCCAGGCTCTTCTCAGCAGTGCCTGGTGATAGAAACAAAGGCAAATGGGTATAAACTGAAATACAAGGGTTATCTCTTAACATCAGGAAATATTTTTCTCCTAATGTGGAAGAGCAAGCAATGGCAAAGTTGCCCAAAACAGCTGTGGAGTTTCAATCCTTTAAGATATTCAAAAGTCATCTCGACATGGGTCTGGACACCCAGCTCTAAAAGGCTCTGTTTTAGCAGGGGGTTGGACGAAATGATCTCCAGAGGCCACTTCATGTCTCAACTATTCTATGCTTCTGTAATTCTGAGAAAACATCTTGAAAGCTTTTGCCATTTTTTGTACATCACAGTCTGTGCTCTTATGACCAGTACTACTCATGCTAATGCTGACAGAGAGGAGTCACTGCTGGCTGCTTCTCCTATTACACGTGAACAGACACACCAGCAGGCACATAGCAGTGACTGACCTTGACATGACACAAAGTTCTGTTTGGTGGTTTATCAATTTACTGACTTAAAGAAAAAGATTTAAAATCAAGCCATATATCTTTTATATAGATATTTTTTGTCACAGGATAAATATGCCATTATTCTACCATTGATGTCAAGTTCTCTGCTCTGCAAAAAGTACAACTATTCCTTGAACAAGCTTGCTGTCTTCTTCAAGCCCTAGGCTATACAGCCTTCACCTCTTACTCATTCACCATTGGTCCTGACAAGTCACCAATGACCTGTCTGCACTAAATTAATCAAGGACTAGAAGTATGAGGACTTTTCTGAAATGCCTAAAACATCTAATTACTCCACTACAAGAGTTAAACTTGTTTGTGTGCTTTCACTGTACCTTGACAAACTTTATATTTGGATTTCCTTTAAACTTAAAATAAACTTGGAATTTCCTGGACTATGACGCCATTTTTTCAGATTAATTTCAGAAGCAAGTTTTATCCACAATAACCAGTGCATGCTGTTGACCCCAAACTGGTTGCACCATATTCCACTGTGTTCTATCACATGCAAGCAGGAAAGTCAGTTTTGCCTCCATTGATTTTCTGTAAGACCGTCCACAGATGAATTTCAAAACTTCATTCAAACAGTACTTGATTCAAGATAGAACAGAGCCAGCAACTTCAACATAACTTCCAGGACGATTCAATGCTCAGTAAAATTAAGAATATATCCCAGAATGAGATCATAAACATATCTAGTGTTTAAAATAATTTTTTCTTTCTCCACCATATGACATACAATGCAAAAATTGGATGTGCTTGTAAAGACCCACATTCCTGTCTTGCAACTTCTTAATGCACCATTCTGGGCTACAGTTTTTCACGGTCACAAACACAAACTCTTCAAGAAGTAAAGAGTAGTACTTCAAGAAGTAAAGAGAAGTAAGTTTGGGAAGTCATATTGAATTAAAAGTAACCATGTAGATCAGAAATGTAAATAGACAACCTAAAGATTATATAGTTGGTTAATATATGATGAGTCTAAGGAGAGCAGAGGTCATGGCCTCAAATATAAACAGATGGGCCAAAGAACTGAAATGTTCCAGTCATGAAACCGTGCCAATCTCATGATGAAATACAGACACATTACCACTGTCTTCCTTATCTGTAGAAAAAAGTCCAACAAGTTCCAGTCTGCTAAAATTGAGTGATGAGAGGCCAGTGAATTCATGCTCATGCTTAATATTAAGAATTTCAGAGAAAATTGAAAGATGTACCATTAGATGAAGGACTTAGCAAGTGCTCATCTTAAGAACATCAAAAATAATGCAAAAATGTTTGGTTTCAATTCTGTAACATTACACAGGAAAGTCTTTATCCTGATCTCTTGATAGATTTGAGATAAAATCAGCAGATAAAGTCAAACTTGTTTCATTTTCCTAGCATTATTTTTTAATGTATGAAGACACATAGTATTTTTGCTATGGGTATTAATGATTTTTAAAAGTTATTTTCCAGATTCAGAAGGTAAATATGGTAGTGAGCTGAATAATGATCCATGTTTCTTTATTACAGTTGTCAGAGCTGCATTTCATGAAAATGTACACTCAAAGTACTGATATAGCTGAAGATATTTTGATGACACTGAAATGATGTGGCCAAAACAAGTTCAATTTCTCCTATACAAAATGACCAGAGATATTACAATTCCATGTAACTACTTTATTGTATCAAAAAATGATGTAATCCATCTTCCTTCAACTATGTGATACTCTTATTCTGTGTTATTTCTACAGCCCTGTAATACAAACTTTCCAACACTACTGCCCAACTATCTGTGTATACTCCGTGTACCACAAGGAGTTTTGCTGACCATGACACAAAGGCGATGAGCAGCCCATTTAAATTTTTCTTTTGTAAATTCAGCGAACATCATAATTATCTAAAAAGACGAAGTTGGGAAATGCAGTAAAGTTAGTTTCTTCCTTTTGCAGAGGAATAAACCAGTTACAATTTATTTCCTACCTTGCACCATCAGCATGGGCTCCTTTCCACCGCCGTGTGCCAGCATCTCTCTACGATAGCGCTCCCCCATTGCCCTGGAGAAACACAGGTATTAGAGCCATCTGCAAACACAACCTGTCCAGCCTTCACTCAAGTTTGCTTCTAGGATCTCTACAGAACTCACAGACAGAGACCAAATGAAATTTTCTACCCCGAAACAATGACTGATGGATGTTGACTCCTCAAATTCAAATTACATTTAAAATCACACTATGAGTAACTGAACTAGACAAATTTTTTACAGATGAGTGTGTGTTGGCGCTTATAGAAGTTAATTTGCAAACAACATTTCAGCCTTCATTGTGCCAAAGGGAAAAGTTACAATGTCCTGAACATTCAGTAAAGGTATAAGAACACTTACCATTTGTGACCTCACAATTTACTTTTTAATTTCACAAAGCAAAATGAGCAGGATAGCTTTGAAGTTGGTGGCATGAAGCTTGTTTAATACCCATAGTTGCTTTGATTTCAATAGAAAATTACAAGCTATTAGGCACCTATGAATTTCAAGCTCTCTAATTACATCTAAATAGGGATTTCAGTGCCTCCCAACTGACACATTTGTATTTTAAAACATTGACACAATTTTTTTTTGCACCAATGAACATATCCCACAGTATGTATGTATCTATATCTATCTATATCTATATCCATGTCTCTGTGGTTATTTCCTGCTTTGTAGTCCTCTTAAAGCCAAGAAAAACTCTAAAAACTAATTTGCATCAAAAAGGCCCATCAACCTCATTTGTTTCATGTTTCCCAGATGCAATGAGCATTTTATTCTATTTAACACTTCTGTGTTTTTACCTATCAAACGGGTTCTGAGCAAAACACTGTTTCCACACCATAGAGGCAACAGCCCTGGACATGAGGTAGGAGTAGTATTTGGCACCGTAGCCCACGAGGTGACTGAATCGCAGCTGCCAGGCCTGTAAGAAGAAAAAAAAAACCCACATCCATATTATCTTTTAAACAGTTCAACTTTTTCTTATGTATGATGGAAGAAATCTGATATTAATAATAACAAAAAAGAAAAAAAATAGCCACCAGAAATAAACCCCAGTATGAACAATCCTTTATCAGAAGAAACATTTTTCCATCTAAATGCTGTATATCCAATACACTGATCATATAAACAGTCAGAAGGGAAGAACATCAAACAGTAAAATAAATGACTCGTATTTGATAACAGCCGTGTAGTTCTACTGGTGTTGAGCAAAACTCACAATTACTTTGTTTTGTAACACAGTATTTTATAATTTTCCATGTGGGTAAGTGCATTGTCACACTCAGAAAAGTTCAATTTATAAACTTTTGTCACAAACAAAATGGTAACTGGGACCTACATTTAATACGATTAAAAAATACAGCTTTCCATGTGCCAAAAGCCTTAGAAGTACACAAATTTCATCCACATGTAATGCCATAATTCACAGATTTTTCTGCACATTTTTGAATGTGTATATATAACAGATTATAATCCATAATTATACTCCTATTCATTTATGTATTGTTACTTCACACAGTGACTCATTCAAGTGATGATAGACATTTTTTAATGCTGTTTAGTGTTCACTATTTCCTTCTGCTTTCTTAGCAAAGAAAATCAGAACTATCAGCCTTATCTTAAACAGAAATCAAAATACTTTTTTCTTTTTATTTCCCTGACTACAACAGATTAAGTTAAATTCTGACAGACCTCCAAAGGCCATCTGGTCCAACTCTTGCCCAAAGCAAAAGCAACTGTGATTTCCCAGGGCTCTGTCTAAAGTCTCCAGGGATGAAAATTTCATCACCTCTTCAGTGTGATGTGTAAAGGCAAGCAGGTCCGAACTGAAACAACATTGTTTCCCAAAAGGTTTGGGCATATTTTTTGGAATGAGAATGGACGACTGTCCATAAAGGAAAGAGTGTGAAACTTGCCCTGCTGGCTCTGAGGAAACCAGAGAGAAAACAAGAGCCCTGTCTTATTTGTCCTCCTATCCAAAGTCAAAATTCTAAACACTCTTGTGATATGACTGATGTCATGATTTTGCAGGTACTATAAAAAACAGAGTTTCAAAGAGGAACTGAAAGATAAACAATAATGTAGCATAACAGGTGTTTTAAATTTAAACCCATGGGATGTGAGAGATGCTTGTTCTTATCCTACAGTCAATGGTTGGAATTCTGATAAAGCCAAAAAAAAAAAGGGAAAGGACATTAGTAAATTTCCAAAACTATTTGTCTTTGACTGTGATTCTTTAGTATACTGTAATTAACAAGCTCATTATTTTTTACAGCTGAAATAAAGTATGCTTCTTTATTCAAGAAAGTGCTGATTATCATCTTATTCTCCATTACCATAAGAGGTGTATTCTAAAAAAATGACCATCTGAGAGGGTAGAAAAATAAAGTACTTGGCTTTTACTCAGTCTTTTTTCCTTAAAAGAAAAGGGAGCAAAAAGTGCCTCCTAATCTAAAATCCTTTAATAGCTGATGAGAAACAAGTTGCTAGCTCCCTTTCCTGAGCAATACCTACAAAGTTCTCAAACTTAGCTGTAGTTCAGCCATTCAAAAGCCACTTTTTACAAGATGGTTATCTCCACCCTAAGACAGGTGTTCAAAACAAACTGAATTGCCATGGGTGAGCAATTAGCCTGTACTGGTGACTACACTACTACTTTAAACTAGGAGTAGTGAAGTTAAATGAGATGAAATAAAGTCTCCAGTCTTCAATTTTTCTATGGGTCTTGATGCATGGTGCATATTCTTAAAAATTATTAACTTTTTCTTCTTTTTTTTTAAGGTAAAGCACTGTACTGTATCTCATTGTAATGCAAGCGTGTTAAAATACTCAGCTTGGGCACAGAGTCTCTGGTTTGCTTTGAAAGGTATTCTGGTTGCCATGTTTGTACTTTATAGCTATAGTTTTTCTAACTAGTCCCTTAATTACAACTATATCATTAAACTAAAAGCATATTTTGAAACAGAGCAGAGAGACATTTTTAGAAAACTGAGCAGGAAAATATCAGTTTATTTTATAATAAGTTTTTAAAGTTATGATTAGAAGTTTCAACTCACTCTCTCTGGAATGTGGAAAACTTTACTGATGGAATTGGTTTCACATACTCAGAAATGGGTTTTAGGCTACAAACAAAAATAATTTCCAATTGGGCATAGTGAAGGATATTTCTATCTCTGTCATCAGAAAGGAATTACTTTGATAATCATATAAGCTGTAACTAAGAGTGTATGTCTTCCTTGAAACCTCAGATTACATTGTTCACTCAAATGCTCTTGGCATTTAAACAGCTCACCTGCACTTCCAGGTTGATCAACTATTCTATTAATCAGGTTTGTTGAAACTCTGCATCCCAACTAAGCAAGGAGAAAAGAACAACTTCTCAGCAATCTGACCAAGATCAAAAGCTTGATTTCAAAGTCCGCACCTAAAACAGGTCTCAGTACCCTCTGCTCAATTTTGTTTGACCTTGTCTTTGCTACTAAGCTTTATGAGCAAACTTCACATTATTTCCTTTCAAAAGAGAAAAGGAAAGGATATAGAAAGACCAAAGAATGACACTGCTCATCTCTCTCCCTGCATGTGGGGGGGCTTGCAAATATGATGAAATTGAAATTTCAAAAATTCATTTGGAACTGAACAGTATCCAAAACAAGAAACAGAAATGGAAGATGAGTCAAACTGAAACTAAGACTGTTTTCCCATTGCAAACAGCAGTAAAGGAAATCCAGTAACAAACAGTGCTATTCCCTACTGAACTTTGAAGCCTATATTTGATTTAATTTTATTTTTTTTTAATCAGTACAGATTTTCCCCACTCTAGAGCCTGGATAGCTCTAGCAGGTTATCATTCTCTGTCTCTATTTTTGTCCCAGTCCTCACACAAAATTCCTGATCAGGAACCCCCAATCTTCAATATTACCCAGAACCTATTACATTATTCAAGTACATTTACTGATTCTATGCTGTCCTAACAATTAACTTTTCAAGACTGGACTTAGATACCTATAAAAATATATTTAAACATTAAAACACCCATCCTCTACCCTAATTCACAAGGAGCTACCTGCCCATATAAAAAAACCTCTTGCTCTCCTCCTACTTCATACAGAGGAGACTACAACCTAGGCAATAAAACGTTCAGAAACCCCAAGAATATATAGGTTACCGCTCCATTAAGAAGTTCTATGATGAATGAAATGACAACCCCCATCACTGTAAATGTATTTAAAACTAAATTATTGACCTTCTAGCATAAAACTCCATTTCTCTATTTTAATAAATTCAGTTATAGATGCAAAATGACTTTATTTCTTATGTTATTTCCAATGAGAAGTCATTTCTCCATTAAATAAAAAAAAAGACATTGAATTCCCTTTTGGACAGGGTAAAGGCTAGACTTGCAGAACTAGGGCAGTCTCCTTATTAAATGGTATATTTTTGGTAAGCAGCTAAAAAGTTAATGAAGACTCTGAGTAATCGCTTACTTCAAAAAGCTCCATAAACCCATTCCAGGAGTTTATAAAACAGTGCATTTTACAGCATAGCCCATGGGTTATGATAATATGCCATCCACAGGTCATGTTCATACCTGCTTTTCATTCAGCACAGCAGACTGCAATAAAGGTGTGTGACTGATACACTGCTGTTATTAAACAGGCTTTTTTTTCCACCAACATTATCAGTTTTTTCTTATAACCATGTCTGAAGCATTTCCAAAATTCCATGTGCAATGGCTTTCCACTCCATCATGTAAAAACAAAAATACCATACTGATACTTTTGTATTCTCACACCTTATCAGGACTTTTATTAAAGTCCTTGCAGAATACATTCTTAGGGTAAGATTCAGTTCATTTTACTTTAGCTATTTTAAACTATGTGTCCTGCCCAAACTAGTCACATAGGCCTCCTGTAGAGTAGAGGACAGAAATATTTATCCTGTTATCTTTTAAGACCGTAGGATTACTGTTTTAGGAGAAATCTAAATAATTTACTACACCTTCTATCTTCTAATCAAAAGTTAAGTTCCTTCATTCATGATAACAACATCGTAGGACCAGTTAAGCTAAACTATTTTGAAAGCTACATTAATTTAGGATTCAATTATTTGAATTTTAAATTTAGAACTGTTAATATTGTCACAAAAATAATCTCATATAACAATTTAGATGTGATGGTAAAACAACAAAACTGAAAGAAAATCCACAGGTAGCTTAATATATATTAAGCTAACTTTTGCTTGAGTGTGGGCAAATATTGTTCCAGGGGACTCTACTAATTACACCAGGAATCAGTCCTACAAAATCTACTACATCTTTTGAAAAGAAATCCTACAGAAATTCTTGACTATTGCTTGGACTTTTCAAAACTTTCTTCCAACAGTTTCTGCTGTCACTTCAGGTACTTCACAGTATATTTATGTCCATTTTGCTTTGCATCTGAAGACAAAAAAACACAACTGAGAACCTGAAAAGACCAAATACTAAATTAAGAAAAGCATTTTGTCATTTAAGACTTCTAATTACAAAATGTGTGCTACAGTAATTACATAAATTGTTGAATTGTTTCCATGAAGAACAATATTTGATGGAGATGATATCTGGTGCTCTCCCCCTTCTTAATTAAAATCTTATTTTGGCAGGAAGCCCAAGAGAGGAGCAGCCAACTTACCTCCTTCAGGGGCTACTGGGTGGAGAACTCCTTGTGTCTGGCACTACCTTGATACTATTGCTCCTAATGCCCTTGAATTTAGCTATCAGCATGGGTGGAAAACTCTTGGGAGTCAAGGGGAAGCTCCAGGTCCTGGTGACTTGGAGCCAGGAGAGAACCAGTGATTGGCATGGGAATGAGCACAGGCTATTTCCCTCTGCCGAGGCCAAGGTTTATTGGCACCAGCAGAACTCTAGGACAAGGCTGCTGTGCCATGCAGACAAGCACACCATGGCCAGTGCTTTGAAGACATCCTCGACTCCTTCTCACTTGAAGAAATGGTTTCATGAGTATCAGTGCAGAGTTTGCCAACTGTTTGTGCCAGTAGCTACCTCTGGGGAAAAGCTGGAGCATTCCCTGACTGTAGAAACAATTCTCTCCATAGGTATGCAGTGGCTTGCTCAGTCAACTTACATTCTGGATTTTTGACCTGAACCCCTCTTAGTTTTATAGAATTACACCATCATTCTTCTGGAGTTTCAGAATAATAATAATAAAATTCAATAAAGAACCATTTTCTTTCCTGCAGTTTCTCATCTTGCTTAGAATAACAGAAAACTTATTTCAAGAAACCTCATATTGTTCTGCCTCTCTATCTTGCCTAATATCAGTACTCTTCAGTTTTCCAGTGCTGTGCATTTCTATGTTAGGAATAGAGAGAATACAAAGTAAACCAAACCAGAGACACTGTTGACATTTCAGAAAGTGAGCTGAGCAAGAGATTAAGATTTCAATTTATAACACTTCCGTGTTTTTACTATAAAATGATAAATAAATCTAGCAAGGCAGGGAATGTAAATATTTTTGCAGTTGTTTACACTACGGAAGAGGAAAGGAATTTAACATGCAATTAACCACTTAGGTGATTCTAGATATGTACCATATGGTATATGAATTGCTTAAAGAAAAATATTTCATTTTTATTTATAAGCTATTCATGAATTTGAACTGCTTACAGCAAAATTATTTAGAACTATTTACTCTATACCCTCTTCTCCCTAGAAAGGGACTGAGGGAAAGGGGATGTGGGTGATAATAAAGAATAATGACATCAAAAATCTGTATGTATGATTTGCATTGCTTCACAGTCTTTAAAAGATACAGAGATATGAAAATTGCTTCTTTATTGTGTCCTTTAACTGATCTTATTTGGACAAGTTAGGAGACAGTGTTACCTGTAAGCATTATAACTAGTCTTCAAAGTAAAATATAAGAAATTTGCAAACATACAATTTTCAAACAAATATTTCAGGTCATACCATGTAATTCTACACAGATATACATACACATGCAATATCCCCTCTTCAATTACAATTAACAACTTGTTATTGCCTAAGCTTTACATTCATATGCCTGAGATAAGTAGAATCAGCTCACCACTGTTTCCTTTGGGTACAGAGTTGCACTGAAGCCCAAAGTTTTTATACTGCTTTTCCAATTAAAACTAATTTTAAGTATTGACCTATTATTTTAAAATAAACATCATGAATGCTGCTTAAGATAAGCCATTACAATAACCAAAATATACCTTAAGCAACACGGTAACTGCAAAATGTATTTGCTAGTACAACTTAATCAAGTAAGTATCTGAACTAACACTGGAAGTAGAAATCACTACCTTTTTACAGTACTGTTTATTTACTATCTTTTGCTAGAGTCATTCTAGAAATGGATTTAAGGGGTCATGACTCTAATCCTTAATCTGCCACAAGTGCAGTGTGACTTTAAAGAAATTGCATTCACTCCACCTCAGCCACTTTCTGTGAAGCAAGGGTGCTAATAGCTCCTCTGTCTTGTTCTTTTCTGTTTTGGCTTTTCATAGAAAGGACACTCACTCACTGCACTAGAAAAGAATTTTATTGCAGACTCCCTAGGCTGTGTTTATGGCAATGATGTACTCAGTTGTATCTACCACAGTCAAATATAGCTCCACTACTGCAATCCCGGGAGGGAAAAGGATATGTGAGTCATGAAAACAGAACTGTATCAAACTAGATGAAGCTATTTGTTTTTCATATATATATATATATATACAATATATCTAAATATATCCAAAATGTTAACAGAAGATATATGCAACTAATTCCTGCACTGTTACTTAAAATGGTCTACCACATGCTAAATATGGTAAATACCATCACTAAAGTATGTTTGAGTTTCATGAGGCTAACACTTGGAAAAAGAATTTCCTTGAAAGTGCTTCATATCTTATGATATCTGTAAACACTGCACTGCTGTAGATAGTTGTCCAGTGAATAGTGTCATATTACCACTGGAAAAAAGTCTTCACAGTACTTGCTATCAGCATTTTCTTTATCATAAAATGAACTCAACTCCACAAAGACAGAAACCTAAACAAACCTTTAAAGGTGACTTTAAGAGCTTTTGAAAGTCCCAGCATCTACTTTAATACTGACCTCAGCAGGACACCAATCTTTTTGAAATGGCTTTTAGCTATTAATTATTTATAGAACTATCACTTCCCTGGAGTTCACTGTGCATTCCTTTATTAATCTTTTCCTCAGACCCAGACTCTTCAATTTGATTTTATAGTCTACTTTTAAGAAGGCTCATATGAAAACTAATCCAGGGACTTGCACTCTGTATAAACAACTTTAGTTCCCAGCATGGCAAGGTAAAAAATTACCTTTAAGGGGTTACACAAACTTCAACAGGTTGAGTAATAGCATATGACTTCATCTCTCTTCAAAAAAGTGCAATATGAGCAACATCAGTACCTTTCAAGTAACTGCAGAGGGAGAAAAAGTGAAAAAGCCATCCTCTATGAAGGTTCTCCGGCTTTACTATGAAGCTTATATGACTCTGTGACCTACAGCAGTGGTTTCTTTAAAACAGCCTATAAGAAAGACATACTGGGTGTCTGCTACCCTCTTCAACAAACGAGGGAAAAATTAACAATACTTAAAAAACCAGATATTACCCATAGTCACATTTGCTATAAACTATATAATTTCCCCCCTCTTACTATTTTCTCATTAATAAGAAACAAATAATCACTGCCTCAATTCCAAATAAAGGTTTTCAATACCACTCGTGTGCTCATGTAATTTTCTCTTTGCTAGTCAAATAATGGATTTCCTTAACTTTCCTCAAAGTTATCTTTCCAAAACTGCTTTCAGTAATTCTTCCACTTTTGTTACATTTTTTAAGAGGTAGACATCTACTAGAGGACACACTATTACCACTGCTAACCCCCCAAGACCAAATACTTAAATCTATTAAAAAAACACAGATCATTTCCTTTCCAGCAACCCATATATAAAACCATATTATTTTGGCATTTATTTTTCTTTAATTACTTATTACTTAAATTGCTTTCCCAATGCAAATTATCCTTTGGAAAATGATTGCGAGGGGTCCTGCTATAACATCCACGGGCTCCTTCAGAACTCTGCGATGAATCCAATCAGACCCTAAGACCTGTAGATGTTCAGTGTACACCAATGGGAAATCATTGTTCCTGCACTCATGGCCCTCTGACTCTGGGAACTGGGATGCCCAAGGTCTACTAGTAGCTTTAAAGACTGAGGGGAAAAAAAACCATTGAATCACTCTGGTTTTTCTTCATCCTATTAGTCAGCTGACCATCTTCAACAAGTATCAATCCAATGTTTTCTTTAAACCTCTTTCTATTAACATTCTTCAAGAAGCCCTTTTGGTTACCTGAAATAACAATGGCCAGCTTCAACTCTAATTGAGCTTTGTCCATTTGTGTCTTCTCCCTGCATTAAGGCTCAGAGAAATGGGGTTGTTCAGCCTGGAGAAGAGAAGGTTCCAGGGAAACCTTAGAGTACCTAGAATGGCCTACAAGAGAGCTGGAGAGGGACTTTTGTCAAGGGCCTGTAGTGGTAGGGCAAGGGAGAATGCCTCTAAATTGAAAGAGGGCATGTTTAGATTAGATATTAGGATGAATCTTTTTACTCTGAAGATGCTGAGGCACTGGAACAGGCTACCCAGAGATGTTGTGGGTGCCCTGTCCCTGGAAGTGTTCGAGGCCAGGGTGGGTAGGGGCTTTGAGCAACTTGGTCTAGTGAAATCTGTCCCTGTCCATGGCAGGGAGGTTGGAGGTCAATTATCTTTAAGGTCCCTTCCATTCTGTTATTCTGTGACAAACAAATCACAGCTCTGTACTCTTCCTGAAAAGCCTGACCTTGCTTCAAGAGATCATACTGTTACTTTTTCCTCCTAGGCTCAATCAGGACTTTCCTGTTCAGCCAAGCTGGCTTTCTACACTGTGTTTTACTTACACCACAGTGATCCAAATTCTTTGGATCATTTAAATTCTGTTTTTCAAAATTTCTGCAACATCTGTCAAATGAATGAGCTTCTATGAATATTATAAATAATTTACCACCTAAATCATTAACAAAAACACAGAATGCAGTAATTTCTGGAGAGACTCCTGGTGATGTCCACTTAAATGTCCCTGTCTGAAATGAAGCTTTCACCTGCTTTGTCAGCATGTTTCCTGTGTGTTGACTTAGCCATAAAACTACAGTGTGGTTGTACAATTATGATTTGCAAGTGTCAGAAAGCCTGCTAAGTGTAGAGTTATGCTATCAATTACTTACTTTCTGTTTCCAAGACCAGCCAATGTCTTAAGAAGAAAGTAGATTTTTTTCATCTTAGGTGGTTCTTAACAAAACTGGGGTTATTTTGCTCACTTGATTGTTCTCAAGGAGCTTGTTAATAATTGCTTCCACTCCTCCTAGAGTGATAAAAGCTGAACAATTAGTCTACAGTTCCCAAATTCTTCTCCCTTCACAAGAGCAGTTATCATGATAACACTACTACTTTTTCATGAGTTTCTGACTGATAATTCCTCCAAGTTGCTGATTGTTTTGACAAGCTTAAATATTCTGAAAATATGACTAAATCTAATTTAGTTATTCTCTCTCTTTTATTCCCTAATCTTAGTACTGTTTCAGTCCATCTCAAAAATTACATGTATTACTTACTTAATCAAAATTTACTTATTTTTAAAAAATGCTGAGGCAGAATAGAATATCACCGCTTTCTATGACATTTATTGGTGTTCTTTCTTCCACTCTCCTCTTGCTTCTTCAGTAATTATGGAATTTTATTACTTTCTCTCCTTGCACTTTGCAATTCAGCATTTCTAGCCTTTTTTGTTCTGAATTCTTGCATTCATCTCTACTCATATAATGATTTCTATTATTTTATTATCTTAATAAAGTTTTAAAGGGCTTGGTCCTTTACTGCCAAATCTTTTTTGCATCAGGATAGTTTGTATCCTTCATTCAGGCTCTTGGATAACTACATAATGTCTTTTGAATCATCATACTTAGCTATGTTCCAGTTCCAGCTAAGATCTGGCAGCCTTCCTCTTTCTGTTAATCCTTACTAATGGGTTTGGTTTCTAAGGTTCTGGAAACTTCCAGTTTTACTTCTGGCTCATTAGAACTTACCCTGTATTCTGTTTTTCACCCTTTTATATGGGTTTTACTTTTCTAATAACCTCCCTTTTTCAGATATTCAGATATACAGGCTTATTCTCCCACTGATTTCTTTTTAGCATCTTATTGATTAGCATCATAATTTTTATTCCCTCATCTGCCACCCAGAATTGATTTTCTAAAAGTTCTTTGCCAATAGCACTCATTCTACCTTTTAACTGGTTTTTTTCTTTTACATTTCCTTTAATCTGGCTTTCAGTTTTGCTTAGGTTCTAAGGTTACATCATTGTTTAGCTTAATAAATCTAAAAAAAATGTGGAAGGTTTTAGACAGAATAAATATGAAGTGAAATTACAGTTTAAAATTTAATAGGTAGCCACTACTTAGCCCTCCTTACCAATAATTTTATGTTCACCACTGAGTAAAGTTTTCAGAATTCAAAACCACTTTTACCATCAGAGGTTAAAGGTTATCACTTATTTACTTTAAGACAGCTGCCTCATTGCTTGCTCAGTCTATTTATTCTTTTTATATGCGTTACTGATATTCACATGAAATTTTATACAGAAACAGAGTTATATATAACTGCACATTAGTAGTCATTCCAAAAACCTAACAAGAAATTCTAAGACAAGAGATGCTACAAGGACGCAGATGGTAGATTCTACAACAAGATACTTCACCCAAACTGCCAGCCACCCTCAGTAGGCTGAGGAATAAGCCTGTTAAAACTACACTCCCTTGCACAAAGGCTTCCTTCAACAACAACAAAAAAGGAGGCTTTGGCTCATGGCGACCATGTATGATGCAAAAATTATTTTTTCTCTGTAGAGAAACCAGTCCTGTGTATTGACATCAACTCTTCTTCAGCTGACCCAGCACCCATGCCTCTGCATGTTCCCTGTTAATGAAAAATTGTGTTTTCAATACCCATGGCATCTTCCCATAGTGCCTGACGGCCTCCCTGAGCAAGCACTCCAAATGTTAGGTTGCATCTCATCCACTGATTTCCTTTGTCAGGAACATGACAGACACAACTACAGCAAGTTAAGACAAGGACCTAGGTGGAGCCTTCCAAGGTCAAGATCCCTGTCTGGGCAGAGTCCCCCCAGCTGCAGGAAGAAGACAGACTAACAATCACATTGGTGATAGACCATTTTCATACACGTCTTTGCTCTAGGGTATCTCTCACAATACTTGCCTTGTCTTCTGCTGGCAAACTTGGCTGCCTAACATTTTTGGTCTCACAGGTGTTTTGGTCTGTCCAAACACTAGCAACCATAGACCTTGCTGCCAAACAAACTTGCACTCTGGACAAGACTATATAACCATAATTAAACCTGTAATCTGATGCACATTTTATGGCACCAGGAAAGGTGGTCCTTTTGAACTAATACATATTTTTAATATGCCAAAACAAAAAGGCATATAGCAAATTATTCAGTATTCCAAAAAATACCAAAGGCACCAACATACCAACATGTTGCCTCCTATCAAATGTAATTATAATGATGTGTGTGGGTTGATTCCATCATCACACTTTGTATTCAAGTACCACACAAGAAATTCAGCTGTTTCTGGAAGAGGAGCCAACCGGAAGGCCATGAAATTTTAAAAAATGCAAAAGGGACTACTTGGCAATGATTTAAAAAAGAACCCAGATTCATCAAGCCTCACTCTTCAAAATAATTTTTCCTCACAGTCATAAGTCAAATCAGCATCTCCCACCCAAATTTCAGATTAGAAAAAGTTACTGCAATGGATAGACAATTAATATGTAAGTCCATTATAATTTTCTGAAAATAAGAATCAGTAACTCAAACTACTTGACAAAGAAAATATAGGTATGAGGATCTAGGCAGCTGGTGTTTATTGTACAACCACTTCATTATTAAGAGCTCTTTCCTATAACTGCAGGAGCCTGCAAACTCCACTATCATTGCAGAGTCTGTTTACCCTGTGTGTCATTCTCTGCTACAATATTGAACCAAACCCCCAGCAGGAGATAGGAATTATTATACTTGGCGAAGGACTAGCAGTGGCATACCATTAAATCACGATGACTGTCTCAAAGGCAAGTAGTTTTCAAGTCTGAACTTGGGGGACATGAGTGGACTAAGCAACAGATTATGGGAAGAAACTTTGATCATGTCTCAGATTGATCAAAGGGTCATCCGATACATTTTCAAAAGCCTCTCTGGGCATCCTGGGGACAAAGGTAGA
This sequence comes from Notiomystis cincta, assembly GCA_013398075.1. NCBI lineage: Eukaryota > Metazoa > Chordata > Aves > Passeriformes > Notiomystidae > Notiomystis > Notiomystis cincta. The sequence continues at coordinate 45,443 of VZRX01019219.1, read as the reverse complement.
AGAGACCAGGGGAGACACTCTAAAAGCAGACAGTATCATCAACTGCAAAGCAGGCCATAATAAATGAAAACCGATTGCAAAAGAGATAAGAAAAGCTATGATGTGAAGAAAAGTTTGGAGCAAAAGCAGAGTACTGAATTCCCCACAGTGCACAGATTTTGACACCATGAACATTCAGGAAGAAACGGCTGGAAAAAGTATGGTCATTACTATTTTGTTTATCTTGCTTTGTGTTAGAAGAATCAAAAGGAAGACTGGTTGCTTTTTAAAGGTATCAAGAATCCAGCCTGTGCAAAACTGCTATTCATTTTCCAAACTCAGTAACATTAATCTCCTCTGGCAACAAAACTGCCAGACACTACAGAAACAGGCAGATACATTTCCTTGCCCCCTGTCTGGCAGTCATCAGCTTCTGGATTCAGTAACAGCAATGAAATCCCACTGGAATTTCATCCTCCAGGAGCCAGCAGTAAACTCTGTATACTTTTGAACAGATAAGCAGTGGCCAGCCAGAAACTGAGATTTCCATTATTCAGACAAAGTCCAGTGGGGTGCTGTTTCTCTGTGCTTCCATCTGACTTCCTTTCTGCCTTGCATGTGGCACCAGTTCCTGCGGCCACCCACATCAAGGCAGTCAATGCAAACACTGCTGTGTGCAATGCCTGCTGCCTGATGGCCTGCAAAACCTGTCTGAATGGCAAATACAGACCTCAGCAGGACTTGTTTGGATCATCCCTACACAGGACTTGTTTTGCACTATCCCTCTTACTGTTGGCACATAATACATGATGGTTTACCTTAAATAGGTAGACCCCATAGGTGCAGCAGCATTTACTTACTAGGTGTAGTTTATATGCCTAATTTTTAAACCCTTGTAACAAAAAGACACATGCAAATTGTCCTATTATTTGAGCTCTGCCTGTGAATGACAGAAATTCATCTGCTGAAGGCATATGTTGTGGCTGTATTTCAGAAAATGTCTGCACAGTAAGACTGAAGCCCAACCAAGTACATACATTCAGAGAATATTTACTAACTTAATTTGCCTGTCAAGAGCAGTAAAAGGGAATTAGGGTTTATCAGGAAGAGATAATAATGGATGTTTGCAGCCCTGACAGATGACACTGCTACAGAAAAATCCCATTAATGCAGTAAAGATCATCACTAAGGCAGAATTACTATTATCCAACATCACTAACTTCAGATATAGAAGCCTGACTTAGCAATACATAACTAAATGTATAGAGAACAGATAAAATTTAAATAATCAAAATACTTTTTCTCTGCCAGCTCTGCATGTACCTAGTCAAATGACAGATGAAAATAAAAACTGCTCCCTAATATTATATTTCTAATGTCTAGCTGTGAAATCAAATGAAAGGAAAAAATATATTTTCAAGGCTTTTATTTTTTTAACTGGACTATAAATTAAATGGCAAACATATCTTAAATTTGAAAGAAAGAATAGCGAAGGACAGCAAGACAAACTACAGACATTAATTACTCTACAGAGTACTAATGTTATTCTAAAGCACTTTTTCACTATGTTTTACTGAAATTTAAACTGCCTTACAGTTCTTGACACTAATTCTGCATTCAATAAATATTAACATATTAATAACACATCAATAAATATTAACATAGACTTTCTGACTATTCAGAAGTCCACAGTACATCCACAGTACTTGCTGTCCCATTTCAAAATGATCATAGCTTCACTAGAAGATGTTGCACTCTTTTGGAGGTGCAAGCAGTGGCAGTACAGTTTTGACAAGGAAATGGATCTCCCAACACTGTTCTCAGAGAAGACACAATTTGCTGAGGAGAAAAAGTACAGTTTCTGAGAAGCAGAAAAAGGATTTGGGTATTCTGACCACAGTGTCAAACAGAGACTGGGGACAGGCTCCAGGCGGGAATTCAGCTTCACACAGACCAGGAAATCCCGTGACTGCTGCCTATGCAAACTGCGCCTTTGGCTGTCACATGAAGTACAGAACAAATGCATGTCGTGATGAAGATCAAAATTACATAGCTCAGTAGAACTCAAGGCTTTTACACTTTCAGATAACTCATGGAAGGATAAATGACATGACAAAGGTCACAGGAATACAATGAGAAAAACACACTTCCAATTCCTGCTTCACACTTTCTCTCATTGCTGACAGTATACACACAGCAATGTGTAGCACAGTGTTTTGCTGCCTTTTATAAGCAGTCTTTGAAAAGCTTGAATAAACACTCTTTCCAATATATTGTTTCCAGTGCCTTCTTCCCTAAGAAAATAAAAGCAAGGTAATGAAGTTCATCATTATGAGACTACATCTAGACAAAAACAAGTACATTAATTCAATTTTGATTTTGGGCTGAAAATTTCCAACACCCCACTCTCTAGATAAAGTGAGTGAAAGAAAGAAAACTCTTTCAATATAACAATAAGTAATAAGTAATAAGCACGTGAGTGTGCAGGGCAAGGGTCAGGGAGAGGGTGGGGTATTAATAGATATCAAAGAAAAGGTGCAGTTTATACATTTATTCTGTTGCTACTCACTGTATTGGGTACATATGGCAATCCATAAACTTTCTCCTGCGTTTCCTTTAAAATTTCTGTGGTTGACTTTTTCAGAGGGTGTTTACCATGGTAGATTTGGTCCAAGACAGCATAAAATACCTGAGGAGAAAAAATACATTTGTCTTTGGCACATGTAATCGGTATATGAAACCAAAAAAGACATATAGAAAAGAACATGAGAGATGGACTAAGGAGAGGGAATAGTTTAAATATATATGGGCTAGAAAGCTTCTATCATTACTGTAACATAGAAGGAGAGAAACAGGATTTTGGAGTACACCAACCACCATCATCGTGACCTACCATAAATCCATGCTTAGGTCACTTAGCACACTGGGAGTACTAAATTGTCTGCCTTTTTAAAATAAATTAAGACCAGTCCCTAAGGCCCTTCAGCAATTCCCCTTTTCAAGAAAAGTATTTTTAAATAGATTTACTAAAAAATCCATCTATTTTTAAATTATTTAAAGTTATTTAAGAGGACACTGCAAAATAAGCTATTTCAAGACGTGTACATGCAGCCATGAGAACATCTCAGGCCTACAAGGGCAAGTTATGACTTAGTGAACATTAGAATTACAGAATCATTGAGGCTGGAAAAGACCTCCAAGATTATCAAGTCCAACGTTTGACCTAAAAGCACCATGCCCACTACACAGAGCTGCTGCTGCTACTGAGTTTCTGCTAGAGCCCTGCAACAGTGTTGCAGGTTTTTCCTAATCTGCCTAATCTTTCAGCCTAAGGCAGATTTTCCCTTTATTTCAGCTCTCACCATCAGAGCAAGAAATTGCTAAAGTGTAAACTTAGCTCAAAGCACACTGCACTAGGAGAGTACTTTGCCAGAAGTAAGAGCTACTTCATGAACAATTTTTATGCATTTGAACTACAGCAGAACGCAGGTGTATGACCAAATTACTGAGGTGTTCAGAGAGCGGGAAAGCAGCACCACTAAAAAGACTTTCCAACCAAAGACAGCAAAGCAGAGTCTGTGGCACTGTAACAGCAAACATAAAACAGGCATGGACAGAAGACAGAGGCAAGGCTCTGTGTGCGCCATCACTGAAAATGACTGCAGCTTTTTTTTTTTTTGTATGATTATTTCCTATTTTTGTATGCAAGAAAGACAGAGGACACCCACTGCTGTGCAACACAAGATATTTTTGAGAAGTTTGATGGATCCAGATGTTTAAGGGAAGAATTCAGTTCAGGTCATCCTGTGGTAGTCACACTTCACAGCAAAGTTGACAGCCTCAAAAAGCTTTTTTGTAAGGAATGAAGCAAATAATTTGGCTAGAGATTCAGGCTTAGTCACACTCCCAGGGTGCAATACCATCCCCAATGACATAAACACATTGTTCCAGGAACTAAAACCACAAAATTTTATGGAGAAAAAGTTGTTTGGATGTTTTATGTCATCTAAATAACACAACCCCCTGAACCTCTGAAATAAAGATATTATGAAATTTTAGTTCGAATCATTCTGAACTCTAATAATTTATGAGATTTCAGCATCTTTTTACTTGTTCTGGATACACCATGTAGTTTCACCAAAATTATGATAGTTTCTAAAGCAGCATATTCCTTCTGTTTCAATAAGCTGTCTTCTAACATACAGAATTCTGATAAAACCTTTGACAGTCTCTCTTGACAAATAATAAATGAGCACATTGATTTATTTTCCAAGAAAAATTGAACATTATAAGGAGGGGGGTGAATAAGCTGTGTCTTGAAGGAGCTACTTCTAGATTTACTGCTTGCTCCCCACATGGCTAATGAGGAGAAGAGAGGTCAGTAAGACTCAATTTGCACAATCACCCATTAATGACATTGCAAGTTTTGTGTCCAAGACAGCAATACTGAACAAGACATGTAAGCATTCAACATTGACCATCTACAAATGCAGAGTAGGCAGAAAGCATCTGTTCAGACTAAAAATATAAAGAGAAATCTGAACTATGCTGCAAAATCTACAATACTTTTTTAGTCTTATTTATCTAAGAAGAGAAAGAGGCTTTACAATGGCTTTGCATTCCTAGTGACTAGAATCCCATTAATTTTTTTCAGTTTAACAAAAGCTAGAGCATCTATGGTAGCAAGGGTGACAGAGTATGACCCACATCATGAATAGACCTGAAAATTACCTGATGTAATAGTCCTAGAAAGCTCACTTTCTCCTGTCACCTTAGATCTTTGTAACTCTGCAGTAGCCATTTCGCACTATCTTCCCCTCTCCTCTCTACAAAACCCAAATCAAACATGAATAACTTCAGCATCTGATAACAGACTTTAGCGTCAAGCTTCAGCACAGCCTTCATTCTCTTTTTTCTATCTCCCATCTTTGTTTGGACCAGTCTGCAGTTGCTCTTCATTGTTCCTCACAAGATGGGGGAACTGTATCTGCACTGCAGGAGACCTTTTCTAAAGTGAAATTTGGAGTGAAGTAATTTGTGGTCAAGGAGGCAGAGCAAAAGCTCAACTTGCAGTCAGGAAGTGGGAAAATGTCAGCTGAAGGCCAGTGAAATGTTCTGCCTGAAGAACAATTTGGTGACAGGGAAATGAGTCACTGAAGTCTGCTATAAGCTCTCCCTTGATCCTGGCATGCGTAAAGTGTGGGAAGAAAGCTATCTATGAGCCAGACCACCTGGACAGCATGGTTAAAAAACTATTCCTGAAAATAAACTTGGATGAACTTTATACCCACATGCATTTCCATCTACAAACTACAGTTGTGTGTTTACATAGGCCTTTGAAATGGGAAAGGGAAACACATCCCAGGACCACAGGATTTTAGGTGATACTGCTGATGAGTAAGCTAATACCTAATACCAAGCAATGGACAGATGATGATTTTTAATTTCAGTAAAACACGTTTCTCAAATGATCGAAAAATATCAAAATGTCATCAAATTGTTATTTATCTTCCTAATGTCTCTCTACTGTACACTTACATTGGTATTTATTAGTTTCACTTGATTCCAATGCTTTCTAACTCCTTGTCTGTTTAATAGCATTAACATGCAAACACTTAGGCCTTTTCCAGTGAAGTTACTACTGACTGAAAGAGTCTGGGATTCAATCTGCCTGGTAAAAGCCTTAGGAGAAGATGTATGGACTCTCCTATCTTTCCTTCTGAGTAACTGATTACACGACCTCAAAGAAAATTCAGAGGTATTATAGTTATGGAAAAACAGCAATATTTCTGACTTTCACATGTCAACAGACTTATTTTTTGAACAGACCACAAAAGAACCTCCAGGTGTTTTCCACGCTGCTGGAATATTTGTCAGCATTCTTTTCTTCTTTTAGAGGTCAAATATAGCTAACATAACATCTAGCCATCAACATAGAATATACACTTTGCAAAGTCTGAAGAAACAGTATTAGAATCAACATTCACTGTTTTCTCAGGCATATAGCTAGCAGCACATATATACTTTGGCATCTGCAGATTAAAATATACTTTGCTTCAATTAATCATTGTACTTTTTTATCTGCATGAGTAACAATATGCTCTGCTATGAAGGAAGGTATTAGCTTTATATTTGCCATGTAGTCAACTTCTTTGGGACATTTTTTTCTGAATTATTTAACAGAACAGCTCTGCCAATCTGTCTCTTTGAAATGAGTGCACGCTTCTGCAGGTTTTATATCTGGCATCTCCAAAAACATAGTGCTGAAAGTGGGAAACGAATAATATTATTCAGTGTAGCATTGTGGTCATTTGGCAGGGGTTGAAACTGGTTGAGTATTAGTTACACAAGAGTAATTTGAGGGCAAGCAGCCTGCTTAATCACTGCATCAGTGCCAGCACTAGTCAATCACTAGGCACCCACGGGAACTTGAGCCCACCAGAACTGGGTGTTCTCTCCCCAGTTCTTGAGCCATGGCGTGTGAAGTCACTCCAAGACAGACTATAAAGAGGCTCCAGGAGTAGCTGAGGGCCAACAGTAACAGGGGCATTGCACAGCCCCAGCACCAGCAACTGATGCAATCTCCTTTTGGAATACTCTTTCCTGCACCACAGAAGAGGGAGGCCATGTCACTTGTGAATATATTTGTGATGTATATTGCTCAATATCCAAGCCCATACAGCCTCCACAATGTCAACTTGGCCTCAAACCTTGATAAAATCATAGCAGATTCATATTAAAAGTTGAAGGGAAATCTGTCAGATCTATACGTGGACAGACACCAGAAAAGAATGGGTACGTGTGAAAGGACTTGATCAACACTTGGGTGGTTACTAATCTGTACATGTGTTGTGCCCTCGTGAATAAAGGTCCATGATTAAGCATTCACAGCATAAATTTTATTTCAATCGAGAATTAATTGTTTTTTCCAATAAAAACTTCCTGTATTAATTATTTCTATTCTTGCCCACATTCTTTCTGGATTATCAGACATCTCTATGAAAATCTTTCAAAGCCAGCAGTGTGCATTTCAAAATCAGACCTGCAGAGAGGGTGCAGTTATATTTTCATGTCATGGAGGTATAGACATAGGTAGCAGCTGTCCAGTCAACACTGGCTGCTGACAGCCAGCATTGCACTGAAAGCACAATTCAAAAGTCCATTAAGTTTAACCAATGAAAAATACACGTACAGACTGAAAACAGTGTTCACTCTGGCTTTGACTAGTGTAAATGTATACAACTTACAGGTCCACACTCCAGACTTGTGATTAGTTTTAAATCACTGCATGTAACTGCACAGAGAAAGCTACAAACATTTAAGTTTCTCTTTCAGATCAACTTCAGTTAACCAGCCCAACTCATGTTTGTAGATAGGGCTGTGATCACTTGGCCAGCTCTCAAAGGGAAAAATTCCAAAGACCTGTAAATTTGTTTCTTTCCACATCTTAGTAAGTAACTTTTATTAAGGTACTAGCAGAGTTATCTCACCTAAACACCAGGTTAATTGTAAAAGGAAAAACTATATGCTTCAGGCTTAAGGCAAAACAAAGAAGAAAACAAAATCACGAAAATCACACAGCAAAAACTTGTAGCACACTAAACGCATCCAAATGCTCACTGCAAAACAACTTGCCTGGATGCTAATGCTACTGTACACATCTGAGAACTGCTGTTGCAGGACCAAAGGAGACCAAATATCATTTTAGATAGAACACTAACTTCCTTCACTGTCTTTGAAGAACAGCACCACTGACTGTTCATGGAATTGACTGATTAATCACACCTACACACAGAAAATAAAAGTTTATGAATTTAGTCACTTCTCCTAACACTGTGTGACAGAAGTCTTACATCCTTACAGCTCAGCCAGCAATTTTGTCATCTGGAGCTGCAGGAGGAGCTCAAATCACATTCTAGTAAATAAATGTGCTGGTTTGATTTTACTATAGCAGCCTGTATCTCTCAGTCCTACTACATTTTAATGATCCAAGGTACACAACACTTCCTGTATTGCAAGTTCTCCTTAAATGATTCCATTAATTCAAGAATGCAATCTTAAACCACTTTTAGGATTTCTGAAAATCCAATCATTTTCAAAAGCTGTGGTTTTCATATTTTCCTACAGATATAAGCATTTATGTTTAAGCAGACACCACAGAATATGTTCAGAAAAACAAACATAACAATTACTATAAAAATTAATTAATTTTAATTCATTTGAATATACTTAGATAACACATCCACATTAAAATTTAAAAAATGGTAAAATTATAGTAACTAAAATATTTTTTGTAAGTTCTGAATAGAGAGCAGAAACTGGAATGCAAAAAACATACCTGGAGTTGCATATCAGCTGCAGCACACACCTTTTTGGACTCACATAGTCTTGACACCATGTTTTTTGGTAGTGGCTTGAAAAAAAAAATCAGATCATATTTAGACTTACTGTATATTTGTAAACAGTGTTTAAATAGCTAATTACTAGAAGAGGCTGAAGATACAAAAAAAACCGTGGTGGTAATAAAACACATCTGAAGTGCTTTTCATTGAGGAAGGAAATATTTGCTGAGCAAAGCATTAAATGGCCAATTAAGATATCAGCATTAATCCTCATAGCAATAGAGAAATCACTGTGTGTAAATTGATCCCATATTCCCTTATATGCCTGTTAAAAATGTTATTACTATTTTTAGACATAAAGAACAGACTGGAGCAGTTAAAGCCCTCTCACATCATATAACTCATAATACTGAACTTAATAATACTGGGTTTTCATAACTTCAACTGAGACAGCATCAGACCTTCTACCCTAACTTACATAAAAATATTTAGTTGTACTGAACTGTAAATATCTACCCTTTGAAGTTTTTAACTAAGCTGAATTTATTCCACATCTATGGCAATAAAATTATCCATGCCACCACATACTAAAAGTCAGAAACACTTTTCAAGTCATTAAGCAAACTTTTTGACTTTCCATCCAGGTATCTGCAAATATATCTAAAGACTTTTTAATGCCAGATTTTTAAGAAAATCTGTCTATGAATGCTTGACCTTACATTTCTTCCACCACTTCTTGAAGCTTTTCAATAGATGTTATTCCTAACAAACATTTTCTTTCTTTTCCTAGCAGCTTCCTTAGCCAGCCAAACAAAATATGGTTAAAATAACTGCATTCTTGCTAAAATATTAAGAAAGGTACTACAAGTTGTACAATGTAATAAAGATGCTAGATATTAAACTTGACTCTAAAAACATACCTACACTTTTACAGTGTGTTGAAGTGTTCAAGAAATAATCCAAGAAGTCTACAGATATGGCAGAGCTATATGTTTAGATTCTCTGCAAATGATAAGATTTCAAGATAAACAATGTTCACAGAATAAAGACCCAGCTCTAGAGAAGTTACACATAAGAAAATGTTATCAATTAACTTTAGAATCTCAAAGTTGAAATAAGTAAGAAAAATTCTCCAGTTGCACAGCTGCTTTATGCAGTACTTGTTAAGGCTTGCAACCTCTTCTCCAAGTCAAAAGTCAGCAAGGTCAAGCATGGTATAGAACCATAGAATTTAATGAGGCAGAAAGTGAAGTAGACAAAAAATTACAATTGGTTAAAGTATTTTGGCTGGACAATTATTCTCCTTGTTCAATGAATGTCTCTGTCTCATCCTCTTACATAAGTATGGCACACCCTTCAATGCCCTTTCATCTTGGAACTAAAGTACAGCTGGATTTGCAGTAACATGGTTTCAACAAGGAAACCTATAGAATTTTGAACAGATTTTCTTAAGCATAAAACCTATCAGCAAGTTTTGGCAGCTTTTTGGAGGCTTTCTTTTCCTAATAAAACAGTACAACATGGAATTAAATAAAACTGATTTCTTCTAGGAGCATCTGTATGTGGGATACAGCAAAGTGTGAGAAAACTGGATGGGAATTCTTAAGTTGTAATTTGTCAGTGTAAAATACCTAAACCACCAAAACCTTAGCAACAGCAAATATGTATGTTTTACAAAGTTATCATTTAAGATAAAGTCAAGAGCCCTCCTACAGTAAGGTCAAACCAACTCTTTCAACATAATGGTATTTCGGTTTTATATTTCATCTATATTAAATGATGGCAAGAGGAAGTTCTAGAGAGCAAGTAAAATACAGGTAATTTTATCAAGAGACTCTAAGAAAATTCTATTAACTTTTTTTGTAGTCATATGAATGTCAAACAAACAATGTCAATCTACCGTGCATTGAAGAGCAAGCTCTACTCTTTGCACAGATTAAAATCAATGAGAAAGTACAAGTCATTCTTATGACTACACCTGTTGCAAAAAGGCAAACAAGAAAGAATATTTATGTCTTTCTTTAAATCTATCAGTGTTACTAAGCTGGCTCAAAAATTGTGCTGTGATCATAATTCACAAGCCAAGCAGAATTTGGCACCAGAAAAATACTGCCAAAATTAGATTAAATTGAAAGAATTGAAAGAAAGAAATCACTTATTTTTCCCAAAACACCTTTGGGATCTCAAGACTTCAGGGAAGCAAAATTTGACTCCAGGGGGTTTTTCAAAGATCACGACTCCACTCCAAGGTATGTTACTGTCAATGTCATGTACACAGATATGCTGAGGTCTTGAACTGGAGCATGCACTATTTCAGGCAATAGAAACTATTCCTCTTGCTCCATTACAATCTCACACAATCCCCTTAATAAGCAGCTGGGCGAATTAGAAAAAGGCATCACCATTCTTACTTTATGCCTCCTGAAAGATGAGCTCTCCAATAAAAGCAGAATGAAACTCATCTTCCTTCTAAAAGAAAGACTTCACAGAGCTTTGGCTAAAACTATGTCAACTGAAAAAACATTCAATTTATTAAATTTAAACACTACATGCTTTACTTTGAGTCCCACTTTTCTATCCTTCTCCATTAAGTAACCTTAAGATCTTGGAATTAATTTTCCAGCATTTTTCATGGTGGCTAAAAGAACAGAATTCCCTGTGTCCCAAATCACGCTTAACTCCTTACTGTTGTGTAGCAACTGCAACACATTACAACTGTTTACTCTCTGTGGGCTTATTCTTGTAATCATGCTAATACAATACTGTCTTTGTAATTCCATCTCTCTGAAAAATGAACTCAGTTCAAATTTGAACAGCTGAAACACTGGCCTTTTTTCAAGACAGCCTCCAAAGACACACAAGCTTAAAATGATTTAGCTCAGACCTATCACATATCTGTGCACTTTAAAATGAAATTAAACAAACAATCACAGTGATACAGAATGGCACCCATGCACCAGACTGTTTAAGCATGTAATGTCCTCATTTTGGTCTGGCTTGACATCATGAGCTTACCTGACTAATCCAACTTTAGTTACTAATTATCACAGTCCTCTCTATTTATTCATTTTATCTCAAGGATTTTTAGATTTGAGTCATCTTTCAGTTGAAAGGAAAACTAGGCTTGCTATTTTCTTGAAACAAATACATTTGTACTGTCCAGCTTTTTCAATTAAGTTCAAAAGACTTTCTTCTTCTGACAGAAGAGCTTGCAAGCTTTGTCACTCCTCAGCATTCAACAGCACAACTTATCAAAAGGGACAGAAGGCAGAGACAAGCCTTCTATAAACTTCAAGGTATTTTGGACCAGATCCTCATGATCTACATCTAAATGAATTCTCACGTTTGAAAGTCTGCCCAACAATTTCTTTTCCTGCAATGCTACAGTTCACATGTTTTAATAATCAAAACACCTCTTTGCCCTCCTCTTCCCACAAGCATAAGCACTGGTTCTAAGCGCAGATTCTCAAGGATGAGTCCTTCTACAAATGACTTTTATAGCAATGGTTAATATACGATGAGATTACTCTGACAAGCTTTTCTGATGCAATTATATTCAGTAGGAATATTAAAAATCACACCACCTGAAGTCTACATGCAAAATCTAGAGTGTAAATGCAGTAATGCCAAAAGAAGGATGCTTTGTCAAATTATCTGTATTGCCTCTGACACCAGCTGGGTCAGTAGCAAGTCCTCCTTCTGACAACATCCAGCAGAGCTCTGTTGGTGCAGTTGTTGCAGAAAAGATCCATCTAGCATAGAAAAGGTCAGTCTCTTAATTCATAAGAAGAAAATTAATGGAAGTTCTCATACAGAACAACATATCAATTAAATAGTTTTACAATTTTAACATTTTAACTTTTTCATCCATCTTCCTTACTTCTCCTTGAAAAACGGGTAAAGTGGACTAATTTTTCTTTCAAATAAATAAAAAACTGGAGAAACAAAAAAAAAATTGAATTTCCTATTTGATTTACAAAAAAATTAATCAGGGAACAAGCAGACAAAATAAGCCCAAAAAGATCTTTGTGAAGTTGAAATTGTGAGAGAGAAGGGATTTTCAAGTCAAAGGACTTCATAACATATACACAATAGAAAAGATTACTTCAATCTATTTGTATTTAAATGACAAGACACAGAAATCCAATATCAGATTCTTAAAATCGGCTTAGATGAACCAACATAAGCAAAAGCAGATTTACATATGCTGGATAATGGCTTAAAAATCCATTTTAAAATTTTTTTTAAAAGCCATTAAAAGGAAGCCATCAAAAGCTTCAAGAACCACAGAGCAGTTGCAGGCTCTTCTGATCTTCCAGCATAATCCATTCTTGCCCCCTTCAAGACTGGATTTCTACATCAAACCTCTCTCAATTGCTCTCTGAAAGGGGAAGATTTCACCACCAATAAACAGAAGAAGTTTATGGAAATGCCAAATGGGACACAGTGTCTGGTTCTTAGCTTTTGCACTGAAACTAAACATGGTTTAGATTTGTCAAGTCATTTTGAAAATACAAAGCTATAAATAATGTTCTACAAATCTTTTTCAGATGTTTTAGTGAAGCTCATTCTCTGAACTCAATGCAATCAGATTAACTCCATGCTGTTTAAACACTACATGAACTTTATAGAGAACATTAGAAAAGCCCAATTTCTGTATGTGGATTCAAATAGATAAATGATCAACACTTCTGAACTGAGTTTAACTCCCAGGTTTCAAAGAGACCTTTCTTAGTGCAATCAGTTCTGCAGAAACAATTGCTCCATTTAAAAAAAAAAAAAAAAAACAACAAAAAAACCCACCAAACCCAAAAACAAACAAACAAACAAACAAAAACCACAAAACAACAAAAAACCAAACAAAAACCCCCAAACAAACAAAACAAGAACAACCAAAAATGACAGAGCAAATTTCTCAGACAGTATCTATTAAAATAGAAGTTAAGCAACATATTTTCCTGACTGTTCAATAGAGGCAAACATAATTCTACTTCCATAATACTGAAATACACTGAATGCTTAGTATTGGATAAAAAGCTCCAATGAAGTATAACACTACATAATTTAGGAGGAATTTTTGAAATGTCTGTATAAATATAAATAATTTTCTATTGCTATGTCTTAAAGCAACGACCAAAAGTCACCTTGTTCCAAGGAGCACTGTTTTCCAAATACCTCACAGAAAGCAGATCATTACAATAAACTGATAAATAACTACATGTAAGAATGGCATCAGAGTTTTTATGCAGAAATTCATGACTGACAGAATCTAACTAATCCTAATATAATCTTAAATAGAGCAGTATATTTTTCTTAAAAAAATATTTCAGTCCCTGCCCTACACTATGCTAAAAATGGAAATTTTGATACACTGCATATCATTTCCATTTACATCCATGATTTGCTACCTGAGCTTTACTTTAAGACAGACTTTAGAGAGTTCAATGACAAATCCTATTTTTGTCATAACTTACCTGTGATTATATTAAACCATTCAAAATAACTTGATTCACTCATAAGTTGTTCACCTACTACACTTTGTAGGAAAAAAAGGCTGAAAGTGTCAAATATGTAACTGGAACTTTGGATATAATAATCTAGTTTTCTTCCACACATTACATTTATCTTTTCTGCAATAACGATTTTAATATTTTTTTTCTGAATAACTGAAATTGTAATACTAAAATAATTTTATCCATTGTTTATTTCTACTTTTAACACTATTAATTAATAACACATGTAAATACGAATTTTTTTCTTAAATACATTTATTCCTGTTTTCAATATTTTACATATTATTTTTCCCTACCTGTCCTGTTTTATAATGCCTTGCAAACTGGTTAACCACTCGATAGTCATTTGCAAAGTACTCCATCAGAATTGAGGGAACTTCAGCAAAATCAGTAGGACATCTGGTTCCTAGAGGTAGAATAATTGTATACATTAGCATTTGCTATTTCCATTATCACAAATAGTTAACTCTTCCCAAAAGGTGTTGCAACTTTCAGTTTGGACTTTTGGTGAACTTTAATGTTCTTTCATTTATTAAGTCAGTATTTCATTTCCATTATTGTACATATTGCCAGAAAAGCTTCATTATGATCCTACACATTTTTACTATAAATCACAAAGTAAAACAAAATATTTGAACAGCTGGGTGAGGCACCTTATAAAGCTCTGGATCACATACCCTTTTTAAACTAAACCAGACTGTAGCCAAACTGGCCCTACATGAAACATCAAATCTATTTAAGCGTCCTAAACCTAAATTAAAGTACAATGTAAATAAAACTCTGCCTTAATCCCATTCACAGTTAGAAGTTTTAGCTTCCATCTGTTTGCTGAGCTTACTTATGCTTTATATTAAATTTGCTTTATTATATCGAGTAATTCATTCAAGGAACACTCTTGCAGACTGGAGACATGTTCCATGTAAGTGCAATGAGATAATATCTTAGCTGTCAGTATTTTCAAAAAGCACTTTCTCAAAAACCCTATTTACTCTAATCTTTATCAGCATCTTACCCAATGAAAGTTATTAAAAAGTGTAACACATTGCCAAATCAAAGTGTTGAATTTCTGATTTCTGTATTAAAGATAGCAATGTAAAAGTTGTTGCTTTCATAGTGGACCCTCTGGGTCATCACCTCTATCCCTATCTGCCAGAGACAATGTCAATATTCAGAATTAGTCTTAAATCCCAGTGTGCTTTTACTATTTTTTGAAGACTGATTTTTAAAATCACTCCTTTGACCTCTACAAACCTTTCTTTAATTTTTAATCTTAATTTATAACCTATTTATACTCAATGATTCAG
This sequence comes from Notiomystis cincta, assembly GCA_013398075.1. Classification (NCBI taxonomy): domain Eukaryota; kingdom Metazoa; phylum Chordata; class Aves; order Passeriformes; family Notiomystidae; genus Notiomystis; species Notiomystis cincta. Next base: position 30,305 of record VZRX01019219.1, on the reverse strand, counting down.
ACTGATACTGCTCTTTAGTATAAACAGCATTTATCACACTGGTTTTTACCTACTAAATTGAGAAAAACTGTATTCTCTCTGAGCCATCATTATCCAAAGGCAAGATAAAGTTTAAGAAACTATCCATTCTAGTTCTTCTCTGTACCTGCTGCAGTTTGAATTCACCTTCAGACTAGACATACAAACTATGCCTAAACATTGCATGAGGTTTCACCAGTACCTTTACCATGTTAATACTTATTGCTGTTAGATACAGCTCTGATGTAATTTCAAATCACATTGGACCCTTTCACAGACACATTGGCTATATGTACTTCTGCATTGACACATAAAACTGTGATTCTGTTTGTCCATCACTACTGAAAAATCCATTTGATAACAAAAATTCTCCTTTTATTCTGAAAATGCATGATCTGCACTGTGTAGTTCTAAATTAAAGAAAAATAAGCCAAGAGAAAATAGGAAAGATGTCAAATACTCCGCTCATCTCAACAAGAATGTCAAATTTTTTGTTCTTACAATAGCCTGTAGTCACCTCATTTCCATACTTTACCACCCTTGTGTTCCATGAGAGCAGACAGCCCCTAACAGACATCCCTAGGATGAGCCCTTTGATTGTTACACATTCCAAATCCATAAAAAAAGGGGTTCTCTGGAGAAACAACACCACTGACCTCCAACCTCCAATGCTGCTTTTGCAGTGCTACATCTGGAGTGAAATCCTCTGGGATGCAGGACTGCCTGGAGCTAAGGCAACACAGAAACCATGCACAGGGACTCTTGGAAAGTCTGAGCCTCAAAATTAGCCATTTCCTGCCCCTCCAAGAGTTTGACATGCAGGCACACATGATTCAGCACAAGAGGAGAACTCCCACCAAAGGAGCTATTTTGGGCATATAAGTATTCCTACAGCTCAAGATAAGCAAGGCTGTATGAGTGGAAGGACTGGGGGAGAGCCATTAGCTGTCTCAAGCACTATACAGAGCTTATACTGAAGGAATTATGCAGTCTTCATCTGTTTTAATAACGCCCAGTAGCAACATACTTATAAAACAGTTCAGTCAAATTTAATTTTAAAAAGACTTAAAAAATGAGTATTTTTCCACTGGGTGCAAAGGTATCTACTGATAAGACATTAACTGTACCATTTGTATCTCTAGCATAATGTAAAAATGGTAAAACACATTAAAAAAGTAATTCTTCAGACAAGGGAGTTACAAACTCGTCTGTTTGGTTGCTTGGGTTTGTTTTTTTTTAATAAATAAATGTCTACTGCACTTGACACTTCCAGCACACTATTGGAGAAAAGAATATACCAAGATGTCCACAGGTAAAAAACCTGCCAATACACTCACTACTCTTTGCAACATCTAATTCACTAATTTTCCTTCATTCATTTTCCTAAGTCATTTCCAACTCAGGATTCATTGTGCTTTTACACTAGGTACAACCTATTTCTCAACCTCCAACTACTCCAATGATTATAAACTCCACACAAGACAAACTTGCAAGAATAAAGCTCGACAGGACATAAAGACCACCTAATTCTTATTAGAAAAAGAATATTCAAGTGTTGTTTGGTTGAGTTTCTTACCAGTGACATGTTGGTAACGAGTTCTTCCCAGCATAGAATGCATAGCATGTCCCATTTCATGGAAGAGATTCTCCATCATGCCAGGGCTTAATAGCGTTGGTGTACCCCTTGCTGAATTGGGAAGGCTCAGCATAAGAACAACTACAGGTAGCTGGTACTCTCCATTTTCCTTTAGCCTGCCTCCTCGAACTGTAAAGTGGCAGTCCTTTTCAAGATAAAAGAAAACACGGACAGCCAATGTCATTATATCAATGATATTAAAACAATGATTAAATTAAACAAAATTGTTAAATCACAACTGAACATATACTCAGTAACACAAGTAGAATTCAATGATTGTTAACAGTGTTGTTCAATAGCAGCACTGTTTCTCCATCCTTATTATATACTACAAATTCATAAGGAAATTACTTTATTTCATAAAGGAAAGACTGTGTTGCTCTTACAAAATATAATTATTTCTCTATGTTTTAGAATTATTAAAACCACTCAAATTTTCTAACGGGTATCATTAGCACCAAGAAATTTACTGATGTGTCAAATCCATAATGTACAGATTAAGTCCTCTCCTCAACCTTCAACAGTAACTTCTTTATAAAATATACCACACACCACTCCTAGTATATTGTGAAATACTAGCAAAACAGAGTTACATATTAAAGTAATGTAGATTTAAAGTTTGTCCATTCATCACTTCACTAAAGGTGGTAATTTGCAGATGCTTCTACTGAATGAAGTGTCTACTGTACTGCATCCTATTGCAAATATACTGGCACTAGGTAGTGAGTGAGCCACAGTTAGAACAGGTGGAACCATCTACAGTTTTAAGGAGAATTTAGAATAAAAATTAGTTATGTGTGAAAATCAGAGTGTGTAAATGTAAGATTGTTTCTACTTGTAAACAGCAGGCCAGAAAATAAGTGTTTAAAATATCTACCATTTCTCTAAACAGAGTTCTATGACATTTCATAGCGCCTGTTACACTGTACCACAAAGAGTCCAAGTTCAGCCTATTGCATGATGTTTTTTAAAATGAAAGCTTGCTCTAAAAATATTTAACCTAAACCAGCACATGAAGTTTCAGACTTTCCCTGTTAAAATTTATTTTAAAATGAGGCAAATTTTACTAAACTTACATTGAACGCAAACGGCACTAATGCTACAGTCATTACTTATATAAAACTCAAGCTGAAGTCAGATCATAAATGTTACCTGATGGGGTTTATCAGGTCGCTGGAAAAAGTCACAATAGATGTATCCTAGCAAACCTTCAGTTTCATGAACAACAGCCTGAAGAAAAAAAGTATCATTTCCACAGTTACACATTTCCAATCATTTCCACAATCTACACTGATAGCGTGTAGATTGAAGACATAATATTCAAATCCCTAATGAAGAATAAATGACAATCTAGGAATAATTAATATAAAATCTGTTCATAATTTTAGTTGAAAAAAAAGTGTACAAAATTCACAACTTGTCTCTCAAACTACAGACATTTCTGCATTTGACTCAAAACCAGCTAGTCAAAGATTAATATTAGAAGTACTGTCTGTGTTAAAAAAGCACTGTATGAAGCCTCCAAATGACAAACATAGAAATAAAAATAGAAAGAGTAAAGAGTAATTGTAAATTGACCCCCTAGTATATAAAGAACAGCATCTCTTGCTGGAGGCTGAGAATAGAAGAGCAGTGGAGAAGATCTGGCAGTGAATAAATGTAGGGAAGACAACAGAGGAACTTGAGAACCTGATGAGTAAGTTATTGCCAAAGTTCTTATTTTCACTTTCCCCTAAAAAGAGGGCAGGAAAATAAAAGATGTAAAAATCAATCTCAAAGTAAAGATGACATACAGAGTAAAAAAAATGAGGCAAAGACACATGCCTTCTAGGACACACATCTACAGCATTCTAGTCATCAACAGTCTTCTACAAATTGAAACTAAATAAACTAACAGGGCTCATTCAGAAAGGTGCAACAACAATCTCCAAACAGAAAAACTGTTTCTGATTCAGGCATCCTTGGCACAGAGATATTATTAAGGCCATAAAGTACCAAATATCCAAAAGGCATTTAAAGAGATGATAAAGCTCTTGAGGTCTAACTTCGACTAAAATTAGACAACTGGTTTGTGATTTTGCTAGGTATTCAAGTAATTTTCTTTGATTCATGGCTTACAGGAACACATTATCTTGTTTATCGTCCCTTTGGTTTCTGATGCTGGAACAAGGACACTTACCAACTTTCGAACATCTTCAGACCAAATCTCTCCTCTCTTTGTCTGTTCAGCATAGAGGGAGATTCCTAGGAGCTGACTGAACAAAGAGTTCAAACCTTCCATGCATGCTCCAAGAGAGAAAAATGGACTGTACAAGCCAGGATCAATGTTGTACCTAAAGGAATAGAAGAATCCCAAACCGGTCAGTCAGTAGAGCTACATAAACTACAGTACTCCCCTTCAAGCCACAGAATGTCACAAAATACACTAGTTCAGCCCAAAGGCCCTTAGTGAGCATGCTTGGCTTTATTTTTCAAATAGTGAAACCAAGTTACAGTCACAGTGCTTTGCAGTATCTCAATTTTTCTTATATTCAAATCTAGATACCAAATTCAACAGATGTTGACTGTGATTTTCAGAAATGTGGTGAACATGTAGCCCAGACAGACCATGGCAACATGATGGGTGGCCAAGCAGTGGCTTTTGATCCTCAAGAGGCTGCTGGCGCTCAAGTGCCTTTCTCATGCCAAGGCTGCACCATGTGACTGATCAGAAAAACAAGCTGGCTTTGGCTGTGGTGTAAGCCAAATCCTCAACTAGGGCAGGAAACCAACTGGTAAGCACTGCTGACTTTGCAGTCTTGCCTTTCACTGCAGCAACAGAAACACCAACTAGACACAATCACCTCCCACACAAAAATCACACCTCAAGCTCTGGGGACACTCTTGAACCATGCAGAAAATATCTTACAGATGTGAGCCACCTGAAAATTTTAGTATATAACATGGATTTCAAACATGGCCAAGCTTGAACCTAACCTCAACTATGTTCAAGATGCTGTAGCACAGAAGACACTCATAGGGAGAAAGACATCATACATCTGCATGCATGCATATAAACTGAGAATGAACAAAAAATTCAAAAAGTCATTCAGAGATGTATGCAGTCTGTAAAAGGGCTTACACCTCCTGCGACTCTGACCCTAAAAAGTAAACACACTACAAGTGTAATCAAGCAAATCAATCCTTTGCAAACTTACACCTTTCACAAGCTGATCAACACCATACAAGTCTTTGGAGACAACAGCAAAACCAGAACTGGAATCTGCTTGTAGCTGTGTGTGCACCCCAAATGGCGAAAATGCTCCTGCCTCATTTCCCACAGAAAGCCCAAGTGTTATTTATATCCTTTTCTAGGGTCTCGGAGTAAAGACTGTTTAATTCTAGACAATCACAGTCACTAAAATTTAAACAAGCATCAACTAGACTACAATAACTGGACACCAAAGATGAGAACCATGCTGTTTTAAGGCTTATGATGAAAAGGCTTACAGACCAGTTGTGAAAGAGCCAGCTTGTCCCTACCCACACACCTACCCCTCCTTCCTTCCCACTGCCACCGAGAAGACCTGAAAAAGAAGCCAAGTGGGGATACTTCGTTTGCCAAAATGCTGCTTATGACTGCAGCTCTGATTCACTGACGGGCGTCACTGAACTGTGAGGCACAGCAGGGTGGGGTTAGTCCTCTAAGCCACGATATAGTGAGGTACAAGATTTTGCTTATTTTCACACCACAAATACAAGAAGCTAAAGCCAGTGTATTCTATTCTATTTTTAACTACACTAGAACATGGAAAATAAAGTAGATTTTGCCTCTGCCATACTGACACACTTCTTCAAGATCTTCACACTTAAATTCACAGGCCACACATTTCCATATGCATGTTTTGCTTCTTAATCAAAAAATCTTTACACCCAAGGAAATAAGCATTATATAAATCTGTTTAGATCAAGTTGAAAAGACGGAAAGCAAATCTCTAAAAGAAACCAGAAGAGATGAGTTAATTTTCATATAAACCACAGAAATTTGGAGTACGAAGGACGCTAACTTATGCACAGAGCTCCCTCCTCCACCCCGAAGTACAGAACTATAGGGTATGTGTTGAATATCCTAAGAATTTTTAAGTCAGTAATTCTTAAGAATTGCAATGCCTTCAACAGTGGTGCTTTCTGGAAAGCTTTAGCAGGTAAACCCCAGATGTCTCCACACTTAGAGTCACCCAGTGATCACCTTCTGCCCAGATCATTATCATGAAAACTGAAACACACCCCTAAGTGCTTCAGACCTCCTGGTTCTGCTCTGAAGCTCTCCCTGCATATAGACTACAACACCTGTTAAAATGACTCTTCTTCCGGCAGCAAATCATAACAATCTCATAATAGTTTAAAACTGTTTTTTGTCATATGACTTAAAAATCGTTTATTATCATTCTACATGCCACTATGAATAGAAAGCTGAGTTTTCCATTTGTAATTCAAAGAATTGTTCCTTTAATATCAGGCTATAAAAGCACTGTCTCAATACACACTACAGACAAGCTCAAGTGGTTTCATTGCACAAGGGCTCTTTACAGGGCTTTTTTGCTGAGAGCATTTAAATCAGTCCTGCCAAAGCTATGCTTATGTGCAAAGCCTGCATACCCTCCTCCCCCTAGACATCCACTATCATCCAAGGTTCCTGTGCCACTTCCTCCGTGCCCACTAGGAGAAGAGACAACCATATGAGGTATTTCAAGATAGAACCCATATGATACAGTACTACAAATACACACCACAGTAAATAAAAATTAAACACTACCAGCAGCTCACATTCATAACAAAACATCAGATTTTCACAGCTTCAGGAAATTAAAACAGTGAGTTCAGCTGCAGGATAAGAGAACATGAAAATGATAAGAAATTAAAGACCAGAATTCTTGAAAACACCTCATGAAATTAGATCACTTTTACACAAGAAACAAGAAAAATCAAAAGATGTCCAGAGACTGCTCAACATTTTTTAAAGAGCAGAATTTTTTTTGATGAACCAGCTAATCCTGGAAACTGTTGCAAAGTACATGAAAGAAAAGAAAGTCACCAGGAGCAGTCCGCATGGATTCACCAAAGCCAAGTCATACTTACAACTTGATAACCTTATATGATTAAATAACTGGCCTGGCAGAAAAGGACAGAGCATTGCTTGGCACCTCCTTGGGCTTCAGTGAGGCCTTTGACACTGTCTCCCTTAAGATCCTGGCAGAGAAGCTGTTGATGTATGGGCTGGATGAGCAGACAGAAAACTGGCTGAATGGCAGGGCACAGAGGGAGGTGATCAGTGCCACAATGGCTGGTTGGAGGCCAGGGACCAGCAGTGTGCAGTGTGCTCCAGGGGTCAATACTGGGTCCAGTCCTGTCCAGTCGTTGGCAGATAACACCAAAGTGATTGTCATTCAAAATGGGAGGAGTGGCTTCTATGTCAGAGTGTCTTGCTTCCATTCACATGGAGCTTTACAGGCTGGAGAAATAGGCTGACAGAAACCTCAAGGAGCTCAAAAATTCTCCCCTGAACCTGGGGAGGACAACCCCAGGCATTAGTATATGCTGGGGGACATCCAGCAAGAGAGGAGTTTTGCAGACAGGGACCTGGGGCTCCTGGCAGACACCGAGTTAACCATGAGGCAGAGAGGGATCCTTGCCACAAAGAAGGTGCACGGCATCCTGGGTGCATTAGGAAGAGCACGGTCAGCAGGCTAAGGGAGGTGACCCTTCTGCTCTACTCAGCACTGTGTCCAGTGTTGAAATGCTGAGTCCAGTGCTTGGCTCATCAGGAAAAGAGAGACATGACCATACTGTTCGGCCTGGGAAAGAGACGGCTCAGAGATCTTAATAAGGAATATAAATTCCTGAAGGGAGGGTGCAAAGAGGAGGCAGGCTCTTCTCAGTGCTGCCCAGTGATAGGACTGGAGGCAACAGACACAGAATGGAACAGGAGATGTTGCATCTTAACATCAGGAAACATTTTTTTCCCAGTGAGGATTAGCAAGCAGTGGCACAGGTTACCCCTAGAGGCTACAAAGTCTTCCAGCTTGGAGATACTGAAAAGATCCTAGACACCCAGCACTAGGGGACCCTGCTTCAGCAGGGGGCTGGACCAGATGACCTCTAGATCAAATTTCCAGCCTCAGCTATTTTGTGAAGTTGTCACATGGAGCCTAGGACTACGAACACACAGCTGCAGTATGAGATAGATTCCAGCTTTACCCCAGGAAGACAATGTTTCATACTAACTGCAAAGGATTACTGCATTCAGTTGAAATACTGGATTAATATATTTGCTGTAGGGTTGGAAAAAAAGAACCTCTGAAACTAAGTTTCATTTAATTTCTGTCAAAAACACAGATGCATACTAGCAGGAGAAAGCAATGATATTTCTTCATGGACAGAACAGCTGACACTAATACATTACAGGGAGAAGATCAATGCCTACTTCTTCCTCATTCTCAGCACTCCTTGAACATGCACAATGTCCCCATGACCCTACATCAGGATGAAAAGGATGGGAAGAAGGCTTTCTGATAAACACTTTGTAATATACTATCACTATCCAAAGCGGGGGAAGAGGCTGGGGTGGTGGCAGGAAGTCATTCTGTAATAAAGTCATTCTGTCCTTTGAAAAAAGCATGATACTTATTCATCCCCCTAGAAAAACAGCAGGAACAAACTATAATGCCTTAAGGCAGACTCCCCAGAGGAACTAGCCCCCTACCCTGGCTAATGATTGAAGATGTCACAATCTTGACATTTTGAGTACAATGAGGTCCTGACTAAACAACTGCTTTAATAGAAACTACACAAAGTTAATGTCAGTCCCTTCTGGTAGAACATTGCCAAGATCAAACCTCTCCCACATTTAATGAAAGATGTGTGTTAATGTTCTTCTTGCCAATGGAAAATTGAAAAAAGTTTTGTAAACCAACGCTTCTTTATACAGAATGCCAAAACAAAAATGCTTCTAGTTCTGATCTCAATTGTCCATTTCTGCCTTGCCTATTAAATCAGTGTGCAAAAAAAAAATCAAAGCTGAAGATATTGAAAAATCCTCAAATATCACTAGTGTCTTATGCCACAGACCCAATACTTAAATTATTTTTGGACACACCTGGCAGCAGTGATTATTATATCTTGAGTTATCTGGCATCCATTGTTTGATTGCTAGCCAGTGCAGTGTCCTAGGAGTTATGGGGAAAGGGGTTAAAATCCATAATAGAGTGCAATTATCACAATCAGATGATAATAATCAATAATACTTCAAAATGAGTACTGGGTACTGAAAAAAAAAAGCTACTCCTCCAAGAAGTGTGTAATACATCTTTAAAAATCTTTGTCTAAATACCAATCTATACCCACTAAGCAGTAATCATTATAGACACCAAAACACAGATTCAATTCCCAAGCTATGAATTTGGTCCTACCTCATTCATGAACTCTATTTTCACAAATTAAATACAACCAACTGTAACTGAAGAAAGCCTAACCCCAAAATTGCACTGATTCCAGGAAAACTTTCTCTTTGGGCTTACTTAGGAACAGCAGTTAGCCAAAACCTCAGCTATCTGAAACTGATGTCCTATAATCAAAACCTCAGTTCCTGGAATTATTATTGATCTTGCCTTTCAGTGGCAAGAGCAAGCATATGACTGACTCTTTTCTGAGCCCCCACCTTCAAGATTTAATGCTATTCAGTGAAAAATTAAAGGTGTAAGGTAAGGTAAGATTGCAGGACAATGGGGGAAAGGGAAGAAATTAAAAGATTTGAACCTTCCCCAAAAATAAGAATACTCAATGAACAGAACAGGAAACACTGCAATCTCTACTAGGTCTCTAAAACTTGAATGTGGCATATGGGTGTGGGTAGAAAAGCATTTAGAAGAGTTTACAAAGTACATGTTCTCTTGTTGAAGATTCTTGGTTGATTTCAGGCACTCAAATGGTAGCAGTCATTAGCAATTTCATTGTTTCCAGATGACAAGAAAAAAGCATCTGTTAGCTAGCAAATGATTACTCAACCTCAGTTACTGACAGCTTCATCACATTAGTGGAACTGCAAGAACACATTTCCCAGGCACAGTATTTTGGCATTCAAACTCATACCAATCTAAAAACATGGTAGCTCAACTTCTTGGCAGCAATGGAGACTGTGATACTGACAGCAATCCAAGCTTCTCTTCCCTCAGTCCTTTGAACAAAAGTTCTCATGCCGTTAAAGGGTCTCAAGTTGTATCTTCAAAACACGCTCTGACCTGGGCCAGATTTTCTAAAAGACCACATAAAACTTTAAGATGAAGACTTCTCTCAATACACTCCTTTAGCATTTTAAATTGCCCAGTAACAAAGACAGAACTTGTCTGTGTAGGATGCAGAGTCTTTTTGAGGGCTGATCCAAGAGTGTAAAATTAATTTCTCCCAAAGCTAAAGGGAAAACTCAAAGTTCCCCATCTTCTATCCCAGGTGTATGGTGCTTCTTTGATCCCTTTTTTTCAAACATGAAACCAAGTGTATTTGTAAGTGCAGACTAAAGCCTCCCAATAAAACCCTACCGAAACCAAGGAATTCCTGCCTTGGCAGGGGGTTGGACTAGATGATCTCCAGAGGTCTCTTTCAACTCTAACAATTTTGTGACTCTGCGATTCCACTGCACATTACTTTTTAATCGACAGAATGAAAGAACAGCGACTTTAGTAAAGGCATTAGTTGATACTGATTGACTCTACATAAAAAGGAGCAGAATTTCCAAAGTGCTGTAGCCTAGCCTTGCCCTGAAATCTTCACCAGTCAGAGCAAAGCAATCTTCACAATTTACATGTTAATAAATGTTAATGACCCTACTGTGCATCTTATTATTTTTATTATACTATATGTTAAAGCAGCAACCATTCTAAGAATCACTTTATGCACAATTTTCAAGCTGTTATCAATTGTAAGCTCGAATAGTTGTACAGCTTTGTGCCTTCTTTTTAAAACAAAAAGTAAAAAATTGAAATAAAACTGCAAGAAGCAGCTGCTTTATTACGAGCACACTCTTTGGCAAGCTGCCTCCACATTTATTCAGACAAGTTATGATTTTATCTCCAACAGGAAGTGCACTCAAGTATTTTTGGAAAAAGAAATCAGAAAGGAAATTATCATGACCCATATTGAACTACAGTAACAGGCACTCTGCTACCAGTAAAATTTCTGCTAAGGGTTACTGCTACTACAAAGAAAGGTTAATGTTCTGGAAACAGACAGCATTTAGTGACAGTAAGTACTGCAAAGAAGAGCTGGAAGACAGGTTTTCTTGTATGTTGTAATTTGCAGTCTCAGAAGAGCAAACAGACAGGATTCAGCAGGGAGGATGATGCATATGGCATAGTAACATCACCAGAAAAACATTGTACTGCTGTCTCCAAAGCTGGTAAACACATGGAAACATGGTTACAGCACTTCCAAAGGAAGAAAAAGGATTAAGGGCGGCTAAGCAAGCCAGGGCAAGAATCAAACACCCTGTCTGGATACCTTTTTGCTTAAAATGTGAGTTCTGGGCCTTAGGATGCCTATGTCATCAGAGAAGGGCAGTCACAAATATTCAAGCTTAATAAGAGGTTACGAGCAGAAATTCAGAGCTCAGCTATGACCTCTTTCTAGAACTTAGGCTTCCCTGACTGGACTGCATGTTGTATAGTTGAATCCAAAAAGGATGAAGAGTACAGTATTTTCTATGGAAATGTGCCTTTGAAAATGCAGGTGAAAGAAATGGATCTTAGATGGTGTTCTAATGCATCCCAATAGAACTTAGTAGAGATTTATATACTCCAGACAAAAAGATTTCTTACCATGTAGTATTTCTTCTAGTTTATCTCAGGTAAAAAATAACAAGGTATGGATTGGTTTTTGATATTTGCAATTTGCACCGCTACAAAAAGATTTTCCCAACTACCCTTGAACTTGAGCACATAAATTTTCTTAAGCCATTACATGAAACTTAAAGGATCTGAATGTAATTCTGGAAGAACAGGAAAAGGAAATACCAAAATTTCTATCCGTTACAGACATACACACACCCATCAGAAAACACAATGATTCATGTAAAAGAAGACTTCCTGAAATGAAGGATTTTGTACATGCCTAGATATGTACATTTTCAAAAGGCTGCTTTTAGTTTTGATGGAGGAAATACAACATTTATGTAAAAAAAAGTGGACACCAAAACACACTCACTCTGCACAAATCAGAAATAGCAACAACAAATATATACATGAACTCCTCTACAGTGGAAAAGAATACTTTCTTCTGTGCCAAACATTCAGTTAAGCTGCTTTGACTTAAGAAAGATAAAAATCAAGATTCAAAGAGGTCCCTTTTATTCTAATAATGAACCTTAAATTATTTGTTACTTCTGTAGAATTGCATAACTCTCATGCTTACATGTTGAAAACTGTGAAAGACAGAGACACATAAACTTGAACATAATAGGTTTGCTCTGTATTAATTTTGCATATTCCAGTAACTTAATTAATCTGAACATCTGATTTCAAATGCCAAAGCCTTTGTATTTATAACAAAGCCCCGGAAAGAATGAAAATTTTCTCATATACTCTATGTCAGAATGTGAGCTCAGAAACTTTATTTAGAGAAATCTCAGTACCCTCCTAACAAAGTAGAAATATCAAAGAAAACTGTACTTTCTTCAATGTAAATTCCTACTTTTTATTAAAGGATAAATTGCATTTAAGAAATCCAGACACTTTACTTTCACAGTTTGCAGCCCAGCAGTATTTTTAAGAGAAGCAAAGTAGCCAAACCAATTAAAAAAAACCATTATAAAAAGAAGTAACTGACACAATGAGGTTTGGTTATTCTTCAAGAACAGCAGGCTTCAAACAAAAAGGCTGTGCCTCTGTGAGAAACAAAGATGTAGTATGTGATTATAAATAATTATTTCTAAGCTTCTATGACTTCACTGAGTCTAAATAAAATGCAGACTTCTAAAATCACTTTCATTTAAGCTGTATCTTTGGAAAGAAACTAAGACTGTTTTGTGCAACATGACTTTCATCTATTCTATTAAGAATGCTTTTTATAAAATTGAACACTAGGGATATTTGAATCAGGATCACTGTTCTTCAGAACACAAGCATTCAGACTCTTAACAATTGCGAATTAGCTGCCAGGCAAAAATTCTTATTGGTGGCTATTAGATGTAGTTCCTGATATATCCTGACTTCTTTGGGGGATTTTGCAAGAAAAATTATTATCCTGTTGACGTCCACAAAAATATAGAAGACAAAGTTAACTATCTCTAATAAAACAGATCCTGTCAAAACTTTCAAAGAAACTTGAAAAGATCTTGTTAGTGAAGATAAAAGCAAGATGAACCCCTCAGGTTAACTTGAAGAGATCAAGACAAGGAAAACCCCTTCCAATTTTCTTTACATGCCAGACTATGAAACTTAATTCTTTACCTAAAGGGAGACTCTTAACCATGATTTATAGAAGACTCTGGATTTCTTAAAAAATAATAACAATAAAAATAATAATAGACAGCCTTTGTACTCTCATCAACCATAAAGTAGCACCCGTACTTCACATTCCTTTTTTCTTTCTGTTAATTGTACTTCCTAGAATATTTTAGAGGAGATCAAGGGGTAATTCAGAATATTGGTATCAACATTGCACACAACTTTAAGATTTTACTTAGTTTTCAAATGAACAATTTCTTTGCTCTTCCACAGTGTTTTGAATAAATAAATAATTCTTGAAAGTTTAACTCTGCTTCACAGCAATCCTTTTCAATAACATTCAGGCTTCTCTCTGAAAAGCTTAATCCACTAGCTTTAGTAATTGGTGAGTTAAAGTGGACTTTCTATATCTACATTAGTTGATTTAACAGAAAGCATGCCTTCCGTTTCTTATCAATAGTTTGTTACTGAAAGTTCTTCTCTCTGAGAACTTTGGTTGAAATATTTCCTAGTTACATTTTGCATTAATTTTCCACTTCAGCTTTCAAATTTAACAGTGATAGTTTTCTCATATGTTCTGAAAAGCCCATGTGGGCTATTCCTCCACATGGTATTCCCGAGAGAGAACTGTCTTTCATAAAACTGAAAGTAATTTTACAAAAAGCAGACATGAATAAGTTTCTTTACTAGTAACTTGCAAATCTCAGTATTAGTTGCAGCTTTTAGGAACTTGTGAAACATCCATTCATGTTCTCATACCTTGGTATTGAACCTACCCCTCTGAAAAAAAGCAAAAGCGGTGGCCACCCTCCCCTGAAGCCAGCAACCAATGGACAGTCCCAACAAGAAAGGAGGTGATTTATTCCTAATTTCTGCTAAGATGGCACCCCAAGATCCAAAACGCCTGCAGCTGTCATGGTGGCTTCTCTTTCCTACACATCAGGAAACTAACTTATTTTTCCATTGATCTGTCCTCCTCAAGACTGGTTTTATTTCCTTCTGCAGTACCAAAGAAAGGGACTAACACAGAGTCAGTACTCTGCAAGCACATCTCTACTTGAAGTTAAATAAAGTCTGGGACATTTTGGCAAAAATCCTAACAGTGAATTAAAGCCAGTGAAGCCAACCCAGCCTGGCAAGAACCACAGGTTAAGGAAACAGGAGTCAATACCAAACACACAAAGCTCACCACTGACGGTTCTCAAGAACAGTTCTGTACCTCTGTCAGAAGTGACTAAGCACAGCCAATCCTACCTTCAAGGCAAATGGCTAACTTTAAAAAGTCTCTCACAGCATTTTGGGGGTGATTTTCTGTTGTTTTTTTTTTCTCTGACCCAGAAGAAGTCAGCAGGACCACTACAACTTTGCAAGATCAGGGCCTTGAGAATTACAGCTGTACTTACTGAGAAGTAATGCAATTTAATTAATACTCGGGTACTTGTCTGCACTAAAACTCAACATTATTATTTTTATAATATATCTACTAGACATCTTCTTACTTGTTAGACGCAGAAGCATGTTCTAGCATTCACTGGTTTATTACCCTTAGTCTGCCAAAATTCTTGAGGTTCTCCTAATTACTCTATCTTCTTTTAAGATACTACTACCATGCATTTCAGACTTTTGTCTCCTGTTTCTCTTAAAAGTACATTTACACCAACATGGATTTTCCCTGCCTCTTAAACTATAGCTACAAAAACATTACACTGTTTTAAGTGTAGGTTTCAAACCAGAGAGGCTACTTAACACAGTCTGGGGGAAAAAAAAAAAAAAAGTAAAATATCCTGTTCCCATCAATAGGAGGCTTACACTTATGAAGTAGGATCAAGTTTCCAGGGAAAAGACTTGGTGAAAGCTGACAGAAACAAAATTGTTGTGGCTGGGTTTAGATGCAACAACCGCAACTCTGTGGCTTAAGTCTGGAGCGCCTCCTGCTGTTCCAGTGACCGAACAGCAGCAATGGACGGACAGAAGCAGCGACAACGAAATCAACCTGAAGCGACAGCAAATGGCATCAAAACTCTACAGTCCAAAACAACGTGGACATCCTGCATCCTTCACAAGTAAATATCTAATATCTACCTCTTAGAACTAGTTATTAGAAATGCAGTGAAGGATTTGTTTCCTTAATCCTGTTACAGTAAAGACTACATGTATATTTAGAAGATAAAATACATAAACACATTCAAAATATGCTGCAAATATAAAAGAGACACATTAAAAATATGTCATGACATTCAGTGTCATTTGAGATGTAGCTGGTCAAAATCTGGAGGACTAAAGAGGAATGGTTGTATAGGCCAAACCAGGAAACAGTAAACATTTTCCAGCAGACACAGACACTGTCTCATCTAGTATTTCTTGCACCCCCTAGTGCTGAGTTAATTAATCCAGAACTAAATCCCCATTGCCTCTTTATACCTACATTTGTAAAGATAATCTGCATTTTATGTGCCTGACAATACCCAGGAAACTATTGGTCTGTACTTAAGCTGGAAGCACAGTAGACTACTGACAACAGTAGTCCAAAAGGAATACCCAAAAGCATATATTTGCTTCCCTTTCAACACAAACATTTTACTAAGCAAAAGAGAAATTCCTAACACAAAAATCCACCATGCAAACTATTACTGAGTCCCAAAACATGACAGACAAATACATAAGCCATGCTCTGTGCACAGTACTATTACAGATACAACCATGGCATTTCTGTTGAAGACCTAATGCTAAAAGTAAATCTCTTCCAAAAGAGAGAAATTCTTGAAGAACAAAAAAATATAATAGATGAAACAAAGAATGGGAGAAATGCATGACAGTTAAGTGCATCTTGTTTGAAAACATATTTTGTCATTTCATAATGAAAAAATGCAAAATAAAATAGGATAGAAGCAAAAAAAATTTTTTGAGCTTATAAATAAAAAAAAGACACACAATACAAATTTTTTTAAAATGCATTAAATCATTTTCCTATAGGAAAGAAACAACCAACCTAACAAGGAAAATAACATCACATTTCCTTAGATACATCATTTAATACTACAAGAAAATTGGCTCAGTTAGGAAGAGAGTAACAACAAACAGCCAAAAGCCAAATTCCAGCCAAGTATGAAGTTTTGTGTGACAGATACACTTCTCATCTTCCAAAAGTGCTGAACTGAACATACCATAGCATCCACGGGGCATTCAAGAAGGGATGTGGTCGAACAAGGTAAGTACAAATACAAGATAAAGGACAGGAGATTCCCATTTGGGGCATTTAGGGCATAGACATAACAAGGTATATTCCCATCCTAAGGACAGGAGATTCCCATTTGGGGCATTTAGGGCATAGACATAACAAGGTATATTCCCATCCTCTGGTTGTTGTATGAACACTCTAACTCCTGCCTCGTTCCAGTCATAAAGCATGGTCCTTGACTATGCAGTGGAGAAGTGCGTTTTACTTTTCAGAGCTGATTACCCAGTATCCAGCGCCCTGTTAAACATCCACAAGAGGAACAGAATAAATGTAAAGCCCTGTTTAGTCAGTTAGATCAAACACATCTTGCAAAGACAGACAACTATCCAGAAAACATGCTTGTTTGAAAGCAAAGCAGCTCTGCACACAATGGAAAGGAACACTACTTTTCTCCCCCATCTTTTAGATTCTTGTATACCTGCCAGAAACAAATAGTCCTGCCCAAGCTGGAGGGAGAAAAACACTGGGCCTCAATCTTGCATTATAATCAAGCAGGCCCTACATAGATTCAGAGGAGAGGAGACTCATCAAACTGATCCAACTTCCAGACTTGGTGCCTGAATACAAAAGAATAGCAAAGATACACTGCCAGCATCTGGGTCTGTTTTACCTGCAGCTCTCCTTTCACAAAGCCACCATGCAATTCTTAAAGTTACTTAAAAGGAAAGGAAATATTTTTCTTTCTAATGCCAGAAAGAGAAGAATAATCTACTTGTTATCATCAGCAACTCAATTATGAGATGGTTAGCTTTACAAGGAGATCTAACAAGCGCAGTAAGACCAGTAAGACCAAGAAGGACAATCAGCATCAGAAGACACTCCTCCAGGAGAAGTAACAAACTGCTTTCTACACCTTATGCTCTAATCCTTATGGCACACACCAATTCAGAAATCAACCAGGTCAGCTGCAGGCAATCCCTCCATGCCATGGCTATGCAATCACTGCTTTCTGATCCAGAGTAAACTACTATTTTAATCAATACATCCAGTCTATGTCTGTTTAAAAATCAAAAAACTGTAAATCTGCAGTGAAGGAAGATTTTTTTTTTCTAAACCCCCTTGTGAGAGCAGCACAACTTGCAATTATCTTTTCCAACAGAAAACTAAAAGGTCACTGCTGCTGATATAATAAAGGCAACATGCAGGGCTTACATCTTTCAGAGCTGACATCTCATTATGCGCAAAGGCCCTGTGCACTATTTAAGTCTGTGTAAAGGATTTATTTCCCAGTCTTTGCAAGACAGATAAGAATGAATTCTATCCATAAACAGTAAAGATTTATTGAAGAAGTTGCTATTTCAAGTCTGCAGAAGAGGATGAAGTTGCATATTTGGTAAGAAGCACAATGAAGTTGAAATATGAAGAGCTGAATTGTACTCAGTGTTGAAAATTTAGTTTTAAGCAGTACTACAGCCCAGCTAAGAACTAAAAGCAAAACAAGAATAAGGATTTTCTATCTGTTCTGAAACTGCTTCATCCTCTTTTATCTTCAAAGAAGGCAAATACCTCCTTGCAAAATAACACAGGAACCAAAAACTTCTACAGGCATTCCAGTGGAAACTAAAAAACGTTACAAACAACTCTCCCACCAGATAGTGTTTATTTTTTCATACTGAGGTACATCTTCAAAGAAAGAAATCCTGTTTGAGAACTTTCTTTGTCCTTATTGCAAGGACACTCATTTACATTACAATCAGGAACATAAGGAGCTTACCTCTCAGCACGAAGGACTCCACTGTAGTAGGGGTGATCCCATGGCATCAGCATCTGAAAGAGAATTCCAGTTTATAATTACAATAAAGGACAACAAGTGAACCCCAATGAAACAAAACTTTTACTTTGAGTATTTTTGCAGTTTCAGTAAGTCACAGAATTTTAAAACGTAATGGGAAGGAGTTAGGGCTCAAACCATCACCAAAAATAGCATCATATATCATAACCTGTAACATTTCTTGAAGATTGGTTTTCTTATTTGACTACATAATAAGACTTCATACCAGAAATTCACTCAGTTCAAATAAAAAGATAAACCTATATATGTACAGCATTAAGATACATACAATGTAGTATACAAAGTGGACTTGAATTTAACCTGAAGTATAGCCTTTATTTTTCAAATGAGTCAATTAATTCAAAGCAAAGTGATACTCCCTTTCACTGCTTTATGTTTTGGTTATCTCAGGATCACTTTGTATAAACCAACAGCTCTCTCGTACTCAATATTTCATTTTAATACAGCAACTAAGTAGTCAGAAAGCATTTGAAGCCAGAAGAGAGAATGTTTCCAATTCTACTAAATCTTGTACATTAGAGATAGAACTGTAGAACATAATTGTAGAACATGATTACCTTATACTATATTTTTAGAAGAAACAAATAAGACTATTATGTATGGAAATGTAACTTACTGAATTGTGGGGATTGAGCTTCATTTTCATCTTTGTCATCATTTCAAAGTCTTTTTGAGTTCTGAAAAATATTGTTATGATGAAAATGTTAATGAAAGATTTTTGAGCAACGTAATACAGTACATAATACTCCATCCTGAGAAAACGTCCATCATCAGAGATTTATAGGATTATATATATAAAATTACTATATAAAATGGCAGGCCCATATACTATGGTAGAAAAACTTTTCCATTCTGCTTCTGTCATTCAGGCGCTTTCAAACTCAGTCCCTCTTACTGTGGTTGTACACCTCCAAAGCATTTTCATTTTTACAATTCACCCCATTTATATCCAGTGATGAAACTGTTTTGTGCTGTGTGGAACTCGGAGTGGCAAGAGGGACAAACAGGGAAATTTGTTTATAGATGCAAAACATATGGAGTTGTGCATGTGGCAAGAAGACCAGGAGAGGTGTTCTACAATTCAACTTGGTCTTCTTGTTTGCTGTTAACTGCATTTCTTGCTTTCTGTCCTGTGTGTTCTCTGATCACGGAGGCAGAACTTATTCTAAGCAAATAGCCCTCACTCAAAATTCTGGGAAAGTCTCGGTTTTTGCTTAATCACAGCATATAATAGGCAGCACCAACTAACTTATTAGTGCACAAGTACCTCTATTCTTGAAATAAAGAGTATGGTTAAAAAAATAACTTAGTGAAAAAGACATACCTTTTAGACAACTGCTCAGAAAGCTTCTCCAGAAATTGTCTTACTGTTTCTAGAAAGAAGGAAAAAAATATGAAAATTATTTTTCCTAAAGGATCTTAAATTTACATGAGAATATTCCAAACAAAAAAAATCCCTTAGACTTTTTAACAAACTACTCCACTGACATTATTTCAAGAGAATTTAGTACTACATTTACCTTGTTATGTGCTGAGATAACGACACCTTCACAATCTAAGGAGTGAGCATCAGTTCTGAACCAAAACACCAGATCCTCCTCAGTGAGTAGTTATTTATAGTGAGCACTGAGTATGGCATAGAGCAAAATGTAACAATAAGATACTTCACTGGAAGAAGTATGTGTAAACTCAGCTAAAGAAACTAACAACCTTTGACCTCATACATTACACATTTGATTTCTCAAAGTGTCCTTCCATACATGCCTTATACCTGGACTTTTGGCCATTGTTCCCTGAAGAGCCCTGTGGGCAAAGGTGTCGTAGCCAACCAACTGTGCCAGGCTGTTCCGGCTCATGAGCAATTCCTCCAGTCGAGCCAACTGCTGAGCATTTGAGTGAAGAAAAATCTTGTAAGCAGCTTCTCGCACCTAATACAAGAAAAAAAAAAGTCACATCACTACAGTGCAATTTTTAACAGAAACAAGCAATGGAACTGATGATCTGGCATAACAGCTGTATTTCACTGATACTGTGGGAAAAGGCCTAAAGCCTTTTAAACAGTAGTAATTACAACTGCCTGACAATTACAGCTCTCTTACTCATTAAAAGTGGAATGAGGAAATGCAATGAGGCAACCTAATAGATCAAGACCACCAAAAATGGTCCTGTTCTCTACTCCTGTCAACAGTCTCTCATCACCTCCCTCTTTCTGCCAACATCTGTGCTTTTCAGACCACTCTGTGGGCTGTCTTAACTCATTAAAACTTCTGAAATTAACCCCGAATTGTTCTCTGCATATCAGTTCAGTTTGCTTATGGAAGGATCTGACAAGAAAAAGAGATGGGGTCAGGGGATGGAAAAGAAAGGAAGAGAAAAGCCTTATTTCTTTTGTAGAAGAAAACTATTAGTCTGCCCATCTGCCCACAGACTTTCTTCTCATATTTTTAGCTTGTTTGGGTTCTTTTCATAACTCTGAAGAAAAAATTACCAAGCAACTCAGAAAATTGGATACAATGCTTTTAGGTTTCACCTAAAAAACCAATTGCAAATAATTTTGTTTTGTACATAAGGAATAAGCTCAAGAAGTCCAGCAACAACTTACGCTTGCCTTCATCCAAACTAAGCTTCTCTCTACATAGTGTAAGTGAAGAAAGAACCCTGGAGTCTTTTGATACGTTCCTGATCCTAGAATTGTAAAAGTCTAGGGAGCCACTGCCACATTTCAATGAGTCTAAATTAATTTTAAATTTATAACTCTAAATTAATTCTTTTGAAAAACAACATTAACAATAACTAAAGTAAGATTTCTTTTCTGGATAATTCAGGTTGGATGGGACTTCATGAGGTCTCCAATCCAACCTCCTGCACAAAGCAGAGACAGTTATGAGCTAAGACCAAGTCATAGAAAGCTTTTTCCAGTCTGGTCCTGAAACACTGCACATATGGGAGAGACAGCATGATGGCACTATTTCACTGCTTGGGTATCATCAGCAGGAAAAATTTCTCCAACTGGCATTTTTCATCTCAATTTGTGCCTTTTGACACTTGTTACCCTGTCATCCACCACCCTGAAGAGCCTGACTCTACTTTCTCCATGATATCCTTGTAGGTACTGGCAGGGTGCTGTCAGGGTCCCTCCAAACCACCTCTGCTACAGGGTAAACAGGCCCAAATCCCTCTGCCCTTCCTCACAGTGCAAGTACTCCAGTTACTGCTCATCTTGGCATCAGTTGAAGACACTCCTAAAGAGAGGGGCTATAATCTCTTCCCTCAGTCTCTGCCTCTGTTCATGCAGTCCAAAATGCTGTTGGCCCCCTTTGCTGCCAAGGTCACTGCTGGTTCATGCTCAGCTTGCTGCTCACCAACACTGAGGGCCTTTGCCAGAGATCAGACCCAGCCAGGCAGTCCCAGCCTGTCGTATTAACCAGGAATTCTCCCTTTCCAGGTGTAGGATTTTGCACTTCTCCTTTCTGAACTATGTAAGGTTGCCATTGAACCATTACCTCAGCTTTTAGGTCAGCCTTGACCTTCAAGTGTATTGACTACTCCTCCCTATTTGCTATCACCTACTAATTTGGTAGGCAAGCCTTCTGTCACTTCCTCTACATCACTGATAAAGGTGTTGAACAAGATACCCAGGACAGACCCCTGCAACTAGTCTTCCTGTAGGGTACATTTCAACCACATTAAATTCAGTTTTTTACCTATCTGGTTGTCCACCAATCCGGACTATAACCTCCTACGCTGGACTGAAATCACTGAGGCAAAAGAATGTGATGAGCATCTCAGCCTTATCTGTGTCTGCTGCCACTAAGTCACCCACCTTAGCCAGCAATGAGTCCATGTTTTCCTTGCTCAGGCTTTTAGTACCAATGCAGCAGTAATTGCTCGTGTTGCTTTTAATGTCCCTTTCAAATCACAGCTGCAGTTGAGCTGTGATCTCCTTAATATCATCACTACACATGCAGGCAATATTTCTACATTCCTCCCCTAGATCTTCTACTTGCTTCCACTCCATGTATGATATCTTTCAGAGATGAAGCTTTGTTAATAGTTCCCTGCTTGTCAAGTCTGGTTCCTGATACATCTGCTTGGCTTTCTGAGGATCAGGATGCACTAATACTGGGTATCTTAATACACTCATATGCTTGGAGGATGCTGCCTTTAGAGAACTACCTGCTTTCTTCAGCTCCTTTACCCATCAGAACTGCATTTCATTACCTCTGGATAAACTGAAGTGTGCTTGCCTAATATCCAAAGTCTGTATTCTGGCCCTCTTCTTCCTCCAGCCATTCAGGATCTGCGCTACTGTCAAATATGCCATTGATTAATACATTCTACAAAAGTTTTTACTTGGTAGTAATAACAGCATAATCACAAAGCACATGCATTTGCCTCACTAAAAAGTAACATAACTGATATGCACTTCTGGTATAAAGGATGCCAAAGTAAAGCCAGGGAATACAAACCAGATCATCAGGACAATCAGCATGTAGACCAGCAACTTGTAAGTAATTGCCTTCGGCTGTAAAATTATATCGAATATGCTCTGGCAAAATATGTTTGTCAATCTTGTTGGGAAGGTGAGTTCCAATCAGAAATTCATTACACAAATCCAATATTCTGACATTGAGGTCGACTGCCTTTTTACGCTGTAAGAAAAATAAAGCACAAAGTAATATATTCAGACACAGTACAAGCAGAACTCAAAGTTTTTAAACCTTAAAGGACTCTTTCAAAAATGAAGCATGAAAACACAACACTTAAGATTAGACCTACAGAATCAACAAAGTCATAATGCAGGGCTGAAGTCAAAAAGATCATATGCTCATATTGAAATTTCAAAGAAAATGCTTATGTTTCTGCAGTAAGAAAATGTACAGTGGAGTTCACGCAGAATTTACATAAGCTTTGCTAGCTTGTAACAGATTGCTACCTAAAACATTCACTAAAGAAAAAGAAGCATATTTGAGAGAGATTTCCTAAAATAGATACAGAATAAAGTTTTCTTTTTCCTGTTTGTATTGTGCTATTTTCTGAAGACTGTTAATTACTAATGGTATTTCAACCCTTCTCTTGGGAGTTCATGATTTAGAATTTTATCAGCTTCATTACAGTATTTCATGCATTTAATCATGCAAGATTTGCTTCAGTGAACCTGCTCACATTAGTAGAGTGTGATCTCTATTGTCTGTGGGTTCATAGCTCAGAAAAACAAAGGCTGAGGGTACAGATACAACATAACTTGTAAAGTCCAAAGAATGACATAACCTGAGCTCTGTCCTCCCAGTCCATCCTTACTCTTGAAAATATATCTTTGAGTTTTATTTTAACAGGCAGAAATTCTTTGTAGCAGAAGTAAATTTCACCTTACAACAGGGAAGAATTTCTAAAGTCTTAAATGAAAATTGAAAAGAAACACCAAGCAGCAAGCAAGAAAAGTGGAACAGGCCGCGGGGTAAGAGCAAACATGCAAAAAACAAGTGAAACTGTAACTGAAAGGAGATGAAGCATCAATAGTCAAATCAGACATAAACCCTAAGAGCTGAAGTTTCAGGGTTGTTCTTTGGACAAAGTAAACATAAAAATATATTCTAGAACCATTTTCTAGGTCACAAAATACCATCACAATCATCATCTACAGAATAACTCTACTGGTAAAAAAAGCACTGGTAAAAGAGTCTTTGTACAGACCTTTTTGGAGGGGATGACTCAAATAAACAAGGAATTAACTTCATATGGTGACATGAACTATGAACAGACAGAGCATCCATATCACAAAGCATGGTGTAAGCTGCTGATTTTGGAAAATCCATCACTAAGTACTGCAAAAGTATGTGAAAGCTCCATGACAGATAATCAGACCATGTCCAGATATTCCATTTTAACAAGATTTACAACTTCTGGTTACATGAGTACCACAGGATTCCTGGACATACACCTGATCCCTTCTAAAATACTCTATTGGTTAACCTGTCATCAAGGTGCATGGAATGCTGCTTTTCCCTCTCTGTAAATATGTTATTCTGACAGCTGAGTAGCTATTTTAAATATCTGATCCAGACACCAAACAAAAGAAAATAGGAGCCCAGGACTTGCTTATAACTCCTCAGAACAGAAAGAAATTATGAGAACCAGACAACCAACTATCTAAACACTACCTTTAGAAGTGATTTAAAATACACAAAATTAATCACTTCTAAGACAACAGAATTCCACAGAGGACAAACTGACCCAGAATTACGTGATTTCATGTCCCACATGTTTCATTATCTGGTCTTTGGTAAACAGACAAATTTCTGTTCATATATTGTAGCCAGCAATTACCTTTTCTTCATCCAAATGAATGCCACTGATCTCAAAATCAAACATAAAAAGTTCTGCCACTCGCCTAAAAATACAGTAAATCCCTGTTAAAATAGCCTCATTTGACAGTAAGAATCATTTCTTAACAGATTTTGCCTTTAGTAGTTATTTCTGTTTCATGTCTTTCACAGAGAATAATGCTTCAGTTATATGAATGTTTTTATTATGGACAAAGATTTCCTAGGTTTTTCCTTACCAATTTACTCAGTAAGAAACAATCTGTTCTTTGTTCTTAGTTTAATCATCTCCTTTGAAAATATACTTCAAAATAATTCCAGTACCTTAATCTAGATGTTCAACCAATTTGTGCAAATTACCATTTTAATTTCCTTTCACACTTCATTTACTCTAACATCAGAAAAATACAAATCTAACATCCTTGATCATGGTGAAAGAAAGAAGGAAGTAATTTACACATTAAGCTTGTCTAACCATGCCAGAGAATAAATAATTCAAAACTATAACTGCATAAACAGCTATATAACTACATAAACCTAATACAGCAATCATAAAGTAAGCTTTCAATAAATACACTGCTAATCTAATTTTGAAAAATATAAATAAGCTTCTATAAAGTTATACAGTCTGTTCCCTAATTTTATTCCTAAAAACATTGATATGTACACCACAGTAGAGTATGTAATTTTAATCAAAAGAATGTTATTGAACAAAATTTTAAGCTTTCAATTTTTTTTGTTCTTGCAGATCTCAGTTATTCAGCATATATGTATCTTGTGCTGTACAGTCACAGAGCCGTTCTCCAAGATTACACAACTACAAACTTCCTAATTCCTGTGCAGATAATTTAGTAGTGACTAATATATTAATAATGGAGATGTGGTTTGTTTTCCAAAACATTGCATTTATTTTTTTAGGAAAACACAAAATATAAGTACAACAAGAAACAATATATACCATTTAAGAATCTAAATCTATGAGATTCTATTCCTAAAGATCTATATGCATTAGTAAGTACCTGGTTTCTGGATCTAAGGAACTCATCACAGTTTCATCAGCTAGCAGACGTCTTAAACTGTGACACAGTTCAACATCTGTATTTAACCTGAAAAGATACAGAGTAAAAGAATCATGTATTAGCAACAGGCTAATATTTCAGTTTCTTGGTATCACTCATTCAAAGGCAGTATTTAGTGAAACAACATTAAAAGTCACGGAATGTATTTTCAAAATGCTTTCTGGTTCACAATCACAGTTAAAAAGCAGAAAAATTTCCGTACAAAGCATGTGTGGACAAACAAGCATGGAAAATAGGTCTTGTGCATCTGATAGAAAAATACTTTTGGATGGTATTTTGTGGAAATATGAGCAAGTATAATACCGACTGCTTATTTTTTATGAACAAAGATAATCATGGTGGAACATAAAGACGGGAGAATGGTTTTCTAATCCTTACTTTGAAAGGACTCCATTAAAGGAAAACCTGTGCTCAAGTTTGCCATCAGATAAATGTGCTGCTGATTGCCACTGGAACAGACTAAGAGCTTACTATCCTCAGAACATTACCACACACCAAGCACTGTCCCCATGCAGATCGGATTTTCTGGCATGTTATCCTGCATTCCCAGGTGGGATACAGAGGGCAACGAAATACATGCACACAACAGTTTACGAGTCTCTCAAGATAATATGCAAATAACTACTTCTTTCTACAAATCTTATATCTGAAGTGGTATTCAGATATTAAAGTTATATTGTTATACATGGTGTACAATCCAAGCCCTGAGAACTCGACTTCCAAGCATTTTGTACATAAACTTTACAACCACTAGAGAATTGTCACAAGTCCTAGAAAAAGGCTACTTTGAGCCTTTGATGGGCTTCAGTGACAGAGAGTCATACACTGAAACTAAAATAGAAAAACCTTTCATGAGATACTGTAACAAAACTAAACCCTTAGATATCTGTAACAGAAAACTGACACTTTGTTCCCATGTGAAAATATTTTTTGTTCATTACTGTTTTCATAGATGATCATACAGTAGTTTTTAAAGATGCATATGGAAATAGCAAAAAAAAAAAAAAAAGAAAATAATAATAATAAGAAAACATACTTCTCTACCACGGTACCAATGTTCCTGCAAGCTTCTTCAGCAGCCTCTCTAAATGCACAGTCAGGGTGGGCAACTTTTACAAAATCAGCCTGACACAGTAGAAGAAGAATACAGTGAGGCAAAAAGACAAAAAAAATCCTGGCTTATGAACAAATTGTATTCAAGCAGTTCCATTCCTATTAACATTAATTTCTACAGTTATACGCAATTATTTTGCAGAATTTGCCTTTTTCTGTCTAAAACTTAAAGCTGATTGGAAAACTTTGTTGACAATTATTAAACCACAATGCCTGTGTCTTTCCAATAAATATCATTAACTCAGACGCTTCTTAACACATTTTAAGTATAGTGTGAATCTTAGAGTCCTTACAACACAGAGCTACTCCAATATATTAAACGTTATTTAAAATTATTTTTAAAACTAAAATTTCTAGTTAAGAAGAAAGCACTCCACCAAATGTGCATATTTCCTAATAGAAAGAAACACTGATATTTTGTAAGTCTCCAAATATTTCAGGGGGTTCATAAGACTAGAAGGATGCTAAAAGGGCTGGGGAGCTAGGGGCTTCTGTGACTGCTGACATGAATTCAGGGTAGTTCTAGCATTGAAATGATAGACTTAAAAGATTAGGAATATATTTAAAGTCTAAGAATACATTGAAGCGATTGAGCATGATTTTACAGAAAGTACATGCAACAAGCTGACAGTATAAAATATGATTGCAATTTGACTGAAAAGGCAGCCTTAGAAACATTAAACACTTAAGATTTTTACTTCTTAGAATTCCTTTTTAAAATCCTGTATAATACTGACAGAAAAGGTGCTGAATGACACATATCAAAACTCCTAACAACAGATAATGATCACCAAATTACTTCCAGAGAGTTCTGCAAGCTGTGCATCTGTGAACATAATAAAACTGAAAATAGTACAAAGGAGGTAATTTTAACTTGGCAAATTGATACAAAACTATGGCCATTGAATTCTGATGTTTATGTTTTACTTAGGTATTGATTGATTAAGCAGAATTATGCATAGCCCATACAAAATATAAGAACTAATGACTTTACAGAGCTTGTAAGTACTTTCAGAAGAAAAAGTGCCTGGCACAAAAGATACCTTAAATCTAGAAAAGAATAAGAAGCAAAACTGGAGAACTGAAAACACACAGAGGCATTCAAATGTGAAAATCCAAGACAAAAAATTCAGTGACCTACTTACTAAGAACTGATTTCAATATGAAGGTTGGTTCTTCTTACTTCAACCAAAGAATGATGCTTTGATTAAAGACATACTTTGGGCAAACAGTTTCCAGAGAGCAATATGAAATGCTCTATTAAACTTTACATTTTGTGATACAGAATATCAGACCAAGTATTCTCAATCTGTGGACCACAAAAATTGCAATCTAAAGTGATACTGTTGAGTTTCATCTGCTGCTTTTAATCTGAAAGTTCTTCGTGGACCTTCACCTATAATGATCATAATTTAAAACATGTGCATTGCCACTCCAACACTAACTCAGGAATCAAAACCCTCTTTTCCACGATGTAAGTGACACTGGAGAGCTTATGTATTAATATTGCAGCAGAAACACAAATATGATTTCACTGTTGGTTTTCTTGTTGTGGCTTCTATACTATTTTTTGCACCTGTCTTAAAAATAACTAGACAGTTTGACAGGATTTGTACTTAGCTGTCAATTGGTAAAAGCCTTTGTAATTCACTTTCAATCAATTTAATTTTCTGATTTAACACAAAACTTCATGGAGCTGATCTGTTGCTTACTGCTGTGCAGAAAACCATAAAATGGAACAACATGGTGTAAGTTCAGCCAGTTTAAAAGAATTTATGTAAAAATAAAAAAAGTTACGTACTAAGTCTGCTACTCGGCACAAGCTATCTGAAAGCTGATCAAAGATCATTACAGTCTCTGGCCCAGGTGGTGTTGAACATGCCTTCTGGACGAGCTGTTCTGATTCTTGTAATGCTTTGTTCTGTGCTTCTTGAAATCCCTCTGGACAGCTCAGTTCCGGAACACCAAACAGACCCTGCAGTGCAGAACACAATGAAAACACATCAGTATTTCCCTCCTTGATTTTTACACCTTTGTTTCAAGACTGAATTATCACTACAGAATTTTACCTAGCTAATGACCCTAACTAACATATATTGTAACACTCCACTGGCCAGCAGCACTAGATATCAGGGCATTGCAGGCAATAGGACAGTTGTCTCGGTCTCACTAAATGAGCCCCCAATACTGGAAGCAGACCTCAAAGGAATAATCAACAACAAGTGAAAATGTTTATGGAATGAACAGTTTTATTCCTGAAGTTCCTATCAAGCCTGGCCCTGTCCCACAGGGTAAACACACTTATTTGTGCAAGGTAGATGCAGATGGCATTACACAGAAGTTCCACGGTGCAGACCTACAATAGGAAAAAGATTTCAAAGAACGACAGAATCCCCTGAGTTGAAAATGATGCCTAAAGATTTTTGGGTTTTATGTATTATTCTTGTATTTGTAGCTCTGTAGACTGTTACTACATAGTTATAACTTCCAGTACTTTTCCAGCTCCCTTTCTCACAGTTAAGGAACTCTTATTGATGCATTCTTGAAATTCTGTTTAGTCTTGCCCATTAGTTTAGCAAGGACACTTTATTTTGCACCACGTATCGTAGACATAATAAAATGTAGAGGTAGAAGATCAGGAGGGGGGCTCCAGTAGGGTTGAACCTGAAGGGGAAATTACCTAACCCAACTGCTCTTCTAATTGGACAATCTTTGATCATTGATACTAATCAACTAACCTTATAAAAATTGTACAACTACTGTTTCACATGTGCGTATTGCCAAGTTGCGCACCTTGAAGGCTTTCAATTAAGGATTTGCTCTTATATTATCATTTTAACACTGTTTGGGAAAGTTTTGTGTTTTATCACAGATGTCAGAAGGGACTCACAAGGACCACTGAAGTCCAACTCCTGGCCTTGCACATCACCCTCTCAAGGAGTCACACCATGTGCTTGAGAGCGCTGTTCAAACATTACTTGAACTCTGTCAGGCTTGATGCTGTGACTGCTGCCCTGGGGAGCCTGTTCCAGTGCCCAGCCACTCTCCGGTTGAAAAATCTTATCCTAGTAATTCCTTAATTTCATTTAAGTTAAAACAGCATTTCTTCAAACAACACTTGAACCCTTTGTAACTGCCCAACTACAGCATGAGCATCTCCTTACCCCATGACTACAGCAACAAACAGTGAAAGGTACATAATTTCACATAACATCTATCCCTTCCCAAATTCAACCTCAATATCTAAAAGTCACAATCTGGATTTTCAAATCTGCAGTCCAGTCAGTTTATAATGCACTTTCTGCAAACTCTTCGTATTTTACAGGTTTGCATATAGCTTGCTAGTATTTATCCAAATAAAACAAAAAGCTACAAACTGACAACTTGTCTGTACAAGTATATATTCTGAAGCAAAAGCTACCCTTCAAGTACATATCTGGGACTTTTTGAGTTGCTTTTTCCTGTTTTCTTTCTGTCACTGTTGGTAAAAGCACCTTCCTTTTTTGCTAAAGAAAGAAAACCTTTCTTCACACTTCGCACATTTTCATTTATTACCTGGGAACAGGAGAAGGAACTGGACTGAAATGAACACTGGAAAAGGTATGTGGGCCATTGCCGCACTGCCTGCTGCT